>VZDJ01000028.1:6782512-7005452 GCA_008694505.1 Cyanoderma ruficeps | reverse complement strand
CAAAACAGGCTCAATTTAAAAGTAAACATGTAATTTATTAACATAGAGATAGAAAACAAAGAGAAGAGAAAAAAAGGGAAAAAAAAAGAATGAAACCTCCAAAACTCCTCTCCTCTCCCCTCTCACAAGTGTTTATTTCTTTACAAACAACATAGAGACAAAATTTGTGACATTTAGTCAGTTTTACTATTTAAATATAGTCTTTTATTTATTCTTCAGGAGAGGAGTCTTTTGTTTTCTATGGAATTCTTCTACTGACAACCTCGAAAAGTTTTCTTGTGGGTTGGAACTTTTACAGAAACAGCCGCCCGGGGAAAATTTGCTTTTATTTGGTTTTTTTTTATTAGCAGTTTCTCAAACTGCTTATGGGTTGTGGAGTTCAGGTATTTGAGGTGTTACTTTTTAAAGATAAGCAGCTTCAAGGCAAAGGATTTTTTATTTTAAGGAAGAGAGATGTCTTCTCACTTTTTTTACTGCTGCGGGAGCTTCTTATCTTTTTTTTTGTTCAGACATCTCAAAGAATTATACAGTTTATTAGAAACACTTTTGCTCAAAAATCCACCAATCATTTTCTTAAATGTATATTTTTCTATGATTTAAAAGACAATCTACTAATAGAGTTTATTTTTATAGCTCAAACAAGAAAGTCTAGCAAAAAGGCAACTCTTTTATTCTTCTTCTAATTAATTCTTTTTTTACTCTTTTCATTTGACTGTTATGCTAAATTTTTTTTATGCTCCGTTTATTTGTTTGTTCTCATTCTAAGAAGAGACAGTGCTTTGGAAGTCCCATCTCCTGGCAAGAAAGAGTTAAAACTTGCCCAGACTTGCCGTGGTCATGTCATCTCAGCCAGGCTGCAGCAAAGAAAAAAAAACCTGAGGCAGGTCTCGGAGCAGCCCAGCTGATGAAAGGCTCCTTGCCCCCCACCCCTCGGTCTCGTTCTGGGTGGGCCCTGCTCGGAGCGGCTGCAGGTTGCAGGCTCCCCTCCCCTTGCTGGGGAAAGGGGCCCAGGCCCATGGCCAGGCCTCAGGCCAGCTCCCCCTCAAAGGGGAGCTGCAGAGTGTTTTTTAGCTGTTAAAAACCAATCAGGGTCGGGATGGGGGCACATCATCCCCTCTCCCGGCTGGGAGTCACCTGGCCAGGCGGGCCTTCTGTGAAAGCCTGGGGCCTGGGGCAGGCCGGAGCCTTCCTGGGCCCCTCCAAGGGACAAAGCCAAGGCTGCCTTACCTTCTGTGAAGGCGGAAGCAAGACAGGACGATTTTAGGGTTTTTTTTAACTTTTAAGGCTGTGTGTGTCCCAGAGGTGCATCTCTGCATGCAATTGGCTATTTTAGTTGTCGGTTCAAAAAAAATTACCAATTGCATTTCACTATTTTTTAAACTAACACACCTTGTCACAAAGCTGATGTGTGGATTGTCTTGGAAGAAAACTGTGCAGGGAAAGTTCTGCTTTATGGTCCTTTACCTGGAGTCTCCACCTTCAGTGTTTGGAACCAGGTTACCTGCATCCCACCTGTGAGACACACAATCCTCAGTTGCTTTTCTTACAGACAGCTGCCTGGACTGCAGGGACAGGGGGGAGCAGAAGAGCAGTCAGTGAGAGGCTGGCTGATTTTGTGTGCTCTGAACAGGTTGTCCAGGATTAACCCCAGCCAGCAAGACAGTGCCAAGCAGCCGCTCACTCCCTCCCCTGCCAGCCCCATCAGGGAGGGAATCAGAAGAGTGAAAACCTTGTAGCTTGAGAACAACTTGATTTAGTAGGTAAAAAAAAGCCATGCAAACAAGGAAAAAAAAAAAAGAATATAAGTCACTGTTTTTTAAACATTAGTTTTTCAATGTTTGAAATAATCAAGACAGAATTCTGTTTGTTTTTCTCCTGCCCTGTGTTATTACATCCAAAAACTATTTTTAGTTTTTGTACAGGAAAACATGTTATAATCAAACTGAAACTGAAACTCCTTCTTGGATTCCTGGAAATGGCATGAAAACTTTTTTCACAGCTAAACCATTGAGGTGGTTTTACAGTTCACCATGAGTACAAGCAAGGCAGCTTTTTCCCCAAAAGCTCAGAAAAATACCTTCTATGTGCTCGGAGGCACAGCGAGGACGAGCACAGCCCGTCCCTACATGGAAGGACTTTTGTGGGGATTTCAGGCATGTGGATCTGGTTCACATCAGAGGATCAAAACTTGGGCTGAAGCCCCAACACCCTAGAGCCCTGAGCCCAGCTGCAGGGTCTCATATCGCTCTCTTTCCTTTGTTTGCAGGTGGGTTAACATAAACGTAATCCATGCTTTTTGCTACAAAGTCTTTTGCATTTACACGAGGCCACTTCAAATCCCCCTGCACCATCCTCCCCATTTGTGGTATGGACTGTTTGACTGGTACCCAAGGCAGGTTTTAATCAGCATCCAGAGGTTGCTGTTCTGCAAGATAACGTCCTGTGGAATGACAGGTTTAGTGCTGCTGCCCATCCCTGGACAGGAGGACCAGCTGGGGACAGAGGCTCAATGGAACGAGCTTGCAGCTGGACTTCCTCGTGTACAAGAGGAGATTTTTGCAATCAGCAGGTGCTCTTGGCACCACGACTGGAAGCACAGCGTTCTTTGGAGTTAGTGTCGAGTTTGATGGGACGGGCCAGCTCCGGAGCGGCGATGGCAGTGAGCCCGGCAGGATTTACGCAATTTCCTCTGCGATGATATTTATTGCAGAAGTAGCGAGCCCCAAGCCCGGCCTCGGCAACAGCGGGACAGGCGCTGAGGGTGAGCGGAGCTCGGGGGATGCGAGCGGGCGTTTGCCAGCAGGATGCGGCCCCTCCTGGCTGCCGGCGGCGGGCGCGGCTCTGGGCCCCGCGGGCACCCCCGGGCAGCCGCGGCCCGGGGCCCGGCAGCAGCGGAGCCCCGAAGGGAGCGAGACCGGGAGGGGAGCGCGGGCACGGCGGGCGGGCGGGCGGGGGCAGGCGGGGACGGCGGCAGCAGCCGGACACCCGCCCGGCCCGGCCTCGGCCTCGGGCGGATGCGCCGGCGGGGAGCGGGGCCGTTCGGTGCCTCGCCCTGCGCCGGCGGGCGGCAGCGGCCCCGAGCCGGGGTCGGCGGAGCGGGGTCGCCGCTCCGGCAGCCGCTGCCCTCGGCGCCCGGCACTGACACCCTCCGTGCCTGCGCTCCCGCCAGCTGCCCCTGCACAGCCCTCGCCTCCCCGCTGCGCCCTGCCCTGCGCTCAGCCAGCCCGCCAACAGGTGCTGCACGTCCTCACTGCACGTTCTCAGGATGGGACAGCACAATTGCCGCCCCCAGCCTGGAGACCTAATCGCGATCTACCGGCCATTTTACCAGCACTGGGCTCTCTACGTGGGGGATGGATATGTTATCCATGTGACAGGTAAGCCGCTGGACAGGGTGCTGAGTGGGTGTTGGGACACCCCAAGAGCCCTGTCTCCCTCCATGGACTGGTGCTGGACCCCCTGTGTGTGTAGCTGGCTTTTCCAGGAGCAGTCAGAAACCCATCTGAGATCCTGGAAGCGCCCAAGAGGGTCTGCCTTCCTTTTTTCTTCCCTGACTTTCCTGCATGAAGGACCCCAATCCATTTTGGGTAGCAGCTCATCCTCCACAAGGGCCAAGGTGAAGAAGGAACTCCTGAAGGACGTGGCCGGAAATAATAGATGGCGCGTCAACAACAAGTATGATCGCTACCGCACTCCTCTTCCTGTGAAGGAGATCATCCGGCGTGCTGAGCTCTGGGTTGGCAGGCAGGTGCCATATGATCTGCTTGGCGGCAACTGTGAGCACTTTGTGACAATGCTTCGCTATGGAGTGGGAATCTCTGGCCAGGTGAGTGACACGGGGTGAGCCCCTGGGTGCCTCCCAGAGCAGCTTCTGGCTGTGAGCTGTGAGCAGGGGACTGGGACACAGCCTGCAGCCTGCATGGGGACAGACAGGTCCCAGGTTTGGGCTCCAAACTAGCACTGCCTCTGGCCTCTGCAGAGCCCCTGGACCTGCAGGGTCACTGTGGTCTGTCTGCACCCTGACAGTGCCCTCATACTGAGTGCCACCTCTTGGGGTACAAACCTGGGTGTTGCAAATTCTGTGTATGGGTCACATGTCTCTCTCCCTGATTTATTTACCCTGACTATCCCTTCCTTTTCTATATTGTTATGCTCGGGGGGCAGTAAATATAAGTACTCCTCATGTTTCCAGACTGTGTTTTGCTTACTCTTTTATAGGTCTCAAAAGCAGGTGATCGTATTACAGGAATACTAAGTGCTGTTCTCTTTGGTGTTGCTGCGTTTGTTCCTCCAGTAGCAGGAGGTATTCTTGTTGGTGCTGGTGCTGGTGCTGCAACAGGAAGAATTTTGAAACGTGCCATTGCGAAGAGAATGCTTAGGTCACATTCAGGATAAATTAATACTGATGAGCTGTCTGGAAGAGCTCAGGGCAAGGCAAGGGGATCTCCTGGCCACAGCAATCACTGGTCACCTTCTGCTACACATGCCACCAAGGCTGACTAGCAACTGTGCCATCCTTGCTCTAAACATTAAATAAGCCTTAATAAAATGTCTGAAATACAAACTCATCATGCTTTAAAGTCCTCTTTTTTCTATTTGACTATAGCTTTGTGTCTTAGGTTATATAACCAAAAATGTTTATTCTATTTGCCATCTGTTGAAACCGGCTGGGGAGGTGTTTTCTTTATCTCCAGGGGGAAGGAGGCAGTTGCCTTCTGATAATGGGCCAGCTGCTAAAACCAGGTGGGGCCGGTGTTCCTTATCTCTTCCCTAACCTGTCCACCCTCCAGGGGGATATCTTCTGGTAATGGGCCATTAAGGCTCACCAATGGCACATTACATCATCCCATTGTGAGATCCTTCACCCAGTGGTGGAAGCCAAACCATTCCTACCTTGATAAAAGCTGAGACCCAGGAACAACAGGTATGTGGTGTTCCACTGGATTCCCAAAGGAAGACAGGACTCATCTTGCCATTACTGGACCCTCTTCTACAAAACCACATGAGCCACTCCAGGGGGGACTTACTCTGGACTACTTCCAACACCCTGACTGACAGTGTGTCGGGTTGTATTTCTGACTCTGTCAGGGTTTCCAGGATTTTTGTTTGTTTGCTTTATTTTTTTTACTATTACATTTGTATTCTTAATATTCCTAGTAAAGAACTGTTATTCCTATTCCCAAATCTGCCTGTCCCTAAATTTGATTATGACCAGGGGCAGGAACACAGCCTGTCCCTAAATGGAAGGGCTTTTGTAGAGGTTTCAAGCATCTGAATGTGGTGCACATCAGAGGATGAAAACCTAGGCTGATTCAGAGCAAGCCAGGGAAGCCGCAGCAATGTGCAACCTGGTGCCCTTCACTGTTTGTGGGTGAGGTTAGCATAAACCTAATCCATCAGCTTTTTGCTGCAGTCTTTTGCATTCACATGAGTCCATTCGAGATCCCTCTGCAGCATCTTGTGCCATTTTTGGTACCAACTGTTTGACTGGTACCCAAGCCTGGTTTTAAGCATGATCCTGTGGTTGTTGATCTGCAAGAATGTGTCCAGCGAGGTGACAGGGTGCAGGGTCAGGGCTGTTGCCTGTCACTGGATGTGAGGATGACTCGAGAATAGAGTCTCCCCATAATGAGGTGGTGGTAGCCCCACTTCTTCGGCAACAAGATCATTTTTTCCACTCAATGAGTGCTTTTGGCAATACCCTAGGGAGCAGAGCCATACCGCTGCAGGGGACAGGTGGTCCCAGACGTGCGACTGCGGGGCGGTGACCTCGGAAAGATTGCGCAATCGCCTCTAACAAGGTATTCATAGCGGGAGCAGGGGGCTGGGAGCCCGGACACGGCAACAATGGGACAGGCGCTGAGGTGAGCGGAGCTCGGGGGATGCGAGCGGGCGTTTGCCAGCAGGATGCGGCCTCTCCAGGCTGCCGGCGGCGGGCGCGGCTCGTAACGGGGCCGGTCCCGCTCCGCCGTGGGCCCCCCTCAGGCCTGGCGTGGCCTGGCCGGGCTCTGCCGCTGCTGCAGCCCTGGCAGGGCCGAGCCGGGCCCCCGGGCCCAGCGGCTGCCAGCAGAGAAGGGGAAGCCACGGCTATTAACATCCAGCTGACCCTATCCCGCCTCCAGCCGGGCTGAGGGAGATGTGCCCCGGGCCCCCGGGAGGAGCTCCGAACCCGGGTTGGACCGGGCCCACCCCGTAAGACCAAAGGGTGGAGGGGGAAAAGCCCAGCCGTGCGAGAGATCCTGGCCACCATTCCTGAGCACCCCATCCCCACGGCTTTGAAATCTAGCGGCCTCCGCCCAACAGAGAACCATCATGCTCTCTGCAGACCTGGGAGATGCTCCTTTACAGAATGAAACTTGCAAAACATTATCTGAGTGAGACAACAGAGTGGACCATGGAGAGACACTCTATGAAACTGAAGTCAGTGAAGAGAGAGTAAAAGTCCTAGGTTGGAGGAAGATTGCGGAGTTGCCTAGTTTAGGCTGGGCTTCTCTTGTGAGGCCATGGAGAATGGACTGAAATTTCCCTGTAACTTATATGAATGCTTTTTAGAGGGATGCAGAGTTCTAGTCATAGCTGTGGACTGACATAACTGAGATTTAATGGAGAATNTTCTAAACCAAGACAGGAAGATAGAGAGAAAGTGATATGAAGCCCTTTGCTCCCAGGGAAAAAAGGACCTCTGTTTCTTGAGGTGAAGATGATTTTGGAGATAGATGAGGAGAACCTTCATTTTATACTAGAAGAGGCATCCTTAAACGGTATCCTAAAAGAAGCTGACAGGCCCTTATGCAGTTGTAGGAAAAGCTGCTGATGGGAGGAATTTCAGGATTTGCAGAATTCCCCCGGGCAGCTGCAGATTAGAGACAGCCACCAGAGAACTGTTTTCTTGTGGCAATGTCTCCATGGGAGTTTTAAGAGAGGCTCCTCTCCCGAAGAACTGATGAAAGATTATTTTAAAATAGTGAAACTGACTGAAAATTTCAGGTTTTATCTCTTTATGTTGTCCATGGGAAAGTGTACAGATGGGGGAGGGGAGAAGTGTTTTTGAAAGTTTCATGTTGATTCTCATTCTTTTCTGTTAGTGTTTGTTAATAAGTCTATCTTTACACCTTTTAAGATTTGGGCCTGCTTTGCTTTTCTCATAATCCTATCTCACAGCAGGGTTCTGGTGGACTCTCAAACCACTACAAATGGTGCATTGGCCAGGAAACAAGCTTGGCAATCGTGAAATCATTACAAGTGTATGTGTGTATATATATATATATATACACATATATATGTGTGTGTGTGCGTGCATGAACAATACATAGTACAGTTTGGCTCTGGAATACAGGGAGAGTCTTTTTGCTTTTAACAGAAATGGGAACAAGCCAGCTTCTGATATCAGAGACATTTTTCAAGCAAAGTTGAATTCCAGAAAAGCCAGGCCAGAGGCTGTTTTATTCCCTGGTGGAGCTGTGTGGCTGTGTGGCCTGACCTTGGAAAGGGCAGCGAGGTGGGGCAGAGCGGGCTGGGGATGGGCACAGGCACTGCCACTTGTCCTGCATTTTCAGACAGGCAGCACCCTGCCTGCTTCAGAGGAGGTATTTGGAAAACTCACGTGTGTTGGCCCTCAAGCTTTGGCAATAAGAACTGTGCATCCAATGATACTTCAGAGCAACATCTTGCCACCACCAGCAGCCTCACAGCTGTCGTGCAACCCCATGAGGAATAGGAAGCCCAGGTCACCAGCTGGATCCCACTGAAGACCTTGCTAATTCACAGAACTTGTGGGTTAATGTGGCATTTGAATGTTTTTCCACCCTTCTCCCTGCAGATTCCAACGTCCCTTGAAACACTGAGGTCAGATGATGCACTCCCAGCACAGAGTACTAGCAGTGACAGCCAGACTTTCCCTTCATGCCAGGTTGAAATGTCTTTGGGTAGTGGGGACACGGACAAAGTTGGTGCCCCTGGACTACTGGCTGTCCCCACATGGTGACCCACCAGTGGACCCTGTTGCCCACCAGCCCTGGGATGTACCTTGCAGATTCACAGCATCTCACTTTGCTCTCTGTCCTTCCCCCTCTGTGGGTCTGTGCCCCCAAGATGGGCATGGACTGGGGCAAGGGAGAGAGCTCAGAGTAAATCCATACACAAATTTCCTTCACTCTTTCTTTTAATGTATCAAGTTTCTAGGGGACCACCACGTACTGGTGATACACAATGGTAATTTCCCCTCAACTACCCTCTTTCACCTACCTGAGACACTGACTTCTTTCTCAAGGGTTTGGTTTTTTCCCTAGCTCTTCCAAAGCCCAATTTTACAGCAAGTCCTCTTCCTGGGCCTCCACCAGCCAGCTAGGCAGCACTTCAGACCCTTCTAGCTCCCTTTCTTCTTTTGGAAGAGATGAAGTTGCATCATGGGGCTTTTTCCCACTCTAAGGGTCCCTACTGTCAATCCACACCCTGACTGTAATTATACAGCTTTTCAGATCTTTGTTAAACTTGAAGCCCTGTATGTTCTTTCTCCCCTTCTGAGTGATACCAATAAAGATAAAAACCTGAGGTAAGAACCATATACTGATAAACAATGGGGATTCAACACTGACCCAAAACACCAGAATGGTACCAACAAACTAAACCAGGCCCTAAATGGTCAGGTGTCTCCAGCAAAGGCGGCAGCTCGACCTTCCCTGCTCAAAACACAAAACACAAATCCTACATACAGGTGCAGTACTGTGGGTTTAGTGCTGCAGATGGTTTCTGTGTTCAGGATCTATGTTTAGGCTCCCTCAGAAGAGTAGAAAACTGTTCAAATTACATAGACAAATATTTTTGCCTTAAGGTGTTGCAGAGCTACTTAACTACCCTTCATCTTCAGCAGTTTGTTTCCTTTGTTTTATTCTGCAGCTACAATTTTAATATCCAGATTAAGCTGTTGTTGCTTTTACAATACTAATTTGCTCAACAGTTCTGGGAATCAAGCACATTTCTAAGCAAACAGGTAATTATCTTCACATACATTTGGTTGGAAGGCATTGTTACTCCATGACTGTCTGCGGCATCTGGAACTGAAATTTTTTTAAGTAATGGCAGGCAAATCTATCCTGTGCTCACCATTATATTTTGCTTTTTCACGTGATTCCACTCCTGTACCTCATCCAGAAATATTAGCTACCAGCACAAAGCTCTCCTAACATCCCAAAAAATCCTCCCAGTACTGACATTTGAGTGTCAAACCCAATTCAAGGCCCTATTCTTCTATATTTTTTACAGTTCCTGAGGAAAAAAGTTTGGTTTATCAGCACCTGTGAGAGCTGTGCACTCCCACTCACAACCCCATACACCAAGCTCCGAGCAGGCAGCAGTGCCCCGTGAACAAACTCACCTGATCAGCTCCAGCAGACACTGGAGGCTGGGGACTTGGGAGGTGAAAGATGAGGTCGCAGACATCTCGTGTTCTAACAGTGATATCACTGCATGGATCACTTTGAAAGGTGAAATCCATGGCAGTCACAAGATAGAAAAATATCCTTCCACCTCATAATTAATAAATAATCAACTGTTGCTTTTTCAGAAAGGTGTCATGTCTTGTTTATGCTTAAAATGCAATATCCATAATTAGTGAGAATCATGTTTGGGGGACAAAGCTTTCCTTTGAGGGACCTGGAGAGGCATCTTTGGGGTCAAACCCCCAAACTATGCCAAGTTGTTTTCAGCTCTGCTGGGCTGCCAGACAGCACCAGCCATTGTGCAGGAGCTGCTGGAGTTGGGGCTATTTGTAAATATGGGGGTCTGCCTTGGCGTTTTTCTCTCAGCCTCATTTAGTGCTGCCTTCTGTGCTGTGCTGGAGAGGGGCAGTGGCTCTGTCTGGGTGAGGGGTGCTGGTACTCCTGATGCAGAGGAATGCCTGTTAGGGAACTGGCAGAAAAGCAGCTGTAAAGGATGCGAAGGTGGGTTGCTTGTGAAGAAAGGGACAGTGAGAAAGATCAGTCTGGAGCAGCACTAGATGGGACAATCACACTTCAGGAAAACACAGTATTGATTCGGTTCCAGAAGAAAACAAAAGGGAACTTTACTTGAGTTCTGAAACCCTTCAACAAGGCTGGACTTCTGGCCAGGAGACATCCTGCGAAAGATAGGCACATTCACCATTATCTTCCAAGAAAAAGCAATGGGCTGCCTTGGCAGTATTTGTATTTCCATTGCTCCTCTGAAGCTAGGCAGGATTAGACCTCCCTGGTGGGTCCCGGATGCTTGTAAAATGTTCTAACCCCAATTCATAAACCTTGATGTGGTTTTGTTCCCCTTAGGGTTTAGGTGTCCTCTAACTTCATATTTATCCTGCTGTTTTCTGCTTTGCCTGATCTGTCAGAGGTGCTGAGAAGCCAGTGATCACCACATGGTCTGCAGCAGCCTTTAGAGCAGCCAGGCATTGTAAGGAGTCCCCAAGTGCTGAACAGATGGTTGATGACAGCAGTAATAACACTGCTCAGCCTGAGATTCCTTCTACCTGAAAATCTGGCTAGAGAGTATCAAATCCAAGAATCTGTCCCAGCACCAGCTATTTTATGGTTTGAGTGACAGGAGTTGAAGATCTCTGCTGCTAGAGGTGGTTATTTCACGTTCCTGATGGCCCTGCTGAGCAAGGCCATTGCTGGCTGTGGAAGTGGCACATGGGGTTGGTGTTTTTAATTAAACTGGAATTGAGAAGGTGACCACGGAGCAACTCTGCTGCACAGCTGCTCACAGCATCACAGCCACCCCTGTCATCTCAGGTGTTACAAGGTGCTGAAAGCAAGCTGTTCAGGTTAAATCTGAAGCATGGTGGGAGCTTGCCTGGAGTTGTCAAAATGTGAAATAATGTTACAGCTGCTGACAGAAAAAAACCTTTCCCCGACGGAACACCACTGACATGAAGGGAAACAGGGAGACAAGCAATTGCATTGTTTTCTCTGGACCTACTTTTGGCAGCAAGCTGTAGAAGTGCTTGACAATGATCTGAGAGGACTTTCCACTCACTGAAAAATGGTTTCAGGCTTCTTTCCAAGGTGATCTCTACCTCAGTATGAGCATATACCTACTAGAAATAAGACAACATTTAGTTTCAGACTGAAGTCATAACATACCATTTCACCACCACCTTGTCAGCTTTCCTCCAGGAAACCAGGGACACAGTCTTCTGCAACATCCCTTTGTAAAACTTTCACCTGACCAAGTTTGATTCATTACACATTTTCACACATACCAGCCTGTTGTTAGCTGCAGGCTGCTGGCTCAGACACTGGAATTTGGCCCAGCAAGTTGTCACACAGACAAGTGTGTTTAACTGCATTAATTCTGCACACTTCAAGCATGACTGAGATGGCCACTGCATCTGCAAAGCCTTGCCAGGTATTCGTGTAGTAATGTCACAAGTCCTGAGGAAAGAACCACCCTACTAAGGATTTCTCCCCAAAGGATGCATAGTCCCTACCACGCTTCCATATACCCTGGGTTAGATATGAACTGGCCCCCAGGTTTCCTCTGTTCCTCGGAGATACTTCTGAATCCCCAGCAAGGAGACAGTTATTAGGCATTAAAAGCATTAAATTCCCCCTGGCACTCAAAAGCAGCCATCCCTGGCTGTGTTTACATAGGGAGCAGCTGTGTTTGCCTTGCATTTTCCTGCCAATCACCAGGCAATGGAAGCTGGAATGAAACCCTCCAGTTTGTCTGCTTCAATGAACCTGACTTTGCTGCCTGTTAGTAGTAAATCCCATGACTGAAGAAATTGCTTTTATGCTTATATGTTAATGTAAGAATTCTTTTAAATACTAAATTTTCAATTTTCTGGTCATTCCTGTGATTCTAAAAGCAAAGAGTTGCTTTTAACTCTGCAGCATTTTTCTGCATATACTTTCTACTACACACTGCAATCATAGCTTTACAGTGCAGTACCTAATGATTCATTAAGCTGCAATCAATAGAGGAACAATCTAGATAGGATAAGAGGAGCTATTGAGAAACCTAAGAAAGTAGAACATAATTTTGAAGACATATTTCTTGTTGCTGTTGGCTTTTTTGGAGGCTTGTGTCATTAGATTTTATGTGGTTCTAAACAAAATCTTTCTATTGTCTATCAAAACTGTTTTCACAGAATTGATATGGTTGGAAGGGAGTCGAGGGATCATTCAGTCCAGCCCCCCTGCCAGGCAGGGTTACCTGGAGCAGGTGAAACAGGAACCATCCATGTGGGTTGTGAACACCTCCAGAGAAGAACTCCATGACCTCCCTGGGCAGCTCTTCCAGTGCTCTGCTGCCCTCAATAGAAAGAAGTTCTCCCTCATATTGAGGTGGAACTGTCTAATGTTTTAGTTTGTGGCCACTACTCCTCCTGTCACTGGGCACCACTGAAAAGAGTGTGGCACCTTCCTCTTGATACCTGCCTTTGAGATATTTAAAATATTAATTAATGAGATCTCCTCTCACTTTTCCCCAGACTAAACAAGCCCAGCTCCCACAGTGTCTCCTCATAAGAGAGACATTCCAGACCCTAGATCATCTTTGTGGCTTTTTCTGGACCACAAGTAGCTCAGGGAGCTCCTTGTCTTTCCTGCACTGAGGAGTTCTTCACCTTTTTGCTAGTCAGTGACACCTAAAATAACAAACCGACTAGTCACAGGTCAGTGGTTCTGTGTTTGGTTGGGATTGTTTTGAGCTATTAAATCAATCATAGGACTGACCTGAGTTTCAAATTTGCAGACAATTTTGAGTACAACCCTATAATATTCTTGATAGACAAAAAAGAAAAGTCTGTGCTTATTTGCAGCAAGAGGACACAAGCTTTGGCTGAAGTATTAATATCAATTATCCTTAATAACAGTAATTTGCATGTCCACAGTGAGTTTTGCACTGCTGAGATTTAAAGCCTTTACAAGCTGGGTCAGTAACTCAATGCTGAATTTACACGGCAATAAATTAGGAGGAAATTTAAGAACTTGTACAGCACAACACACTTGATGTGACACATGCAATTACCGTGATCCTGTATCTGCTCTGGATATTTTGACATATCAATATTACTTATGCACTAAATCTTCAGCAGATGCAAGTCAGCTAAGAGATAAAGAGCAGCCGAACTTCAGGCTGTGCATCTCTCTAGTTGTTGGGGTCTGTGCATCTTGAACTTACAAGCAATGAAAACTTGTTTGTAGAATTGACTAATGACATTTAATGAGCCCAAGGCTTGTTTGTGAGAGGAATCATATACATGCAGTTGCAGTGGGGCCAGTGGAAATCTTTTTAGGATTTCAGCCCCAACATAAGCTCCGACTATGTTAAAAACACCATAAACTTATTAAGGCAAAAAACACCATGAAGTTTTTGGTTTTGTACGAGTATAGAAACTCCACATGAGTGTCTTGTCTGCAAAAGCTGGGCAATATTTCTGGTGGTACTTTCATGTATGTGTTGTACTGTTCCTCCAGGATCATCTGTGAAACAATGACTATTCTCCAGAGCCCAGAGAAAATGGGAATTGAGGTAAGATTGCTATTCCTTCCACAGGAGTCCGGAAGAGGTCAGGAAAGTGAGATTAGGTGGGTCATCAATTACCCAAACCAATTCCATCCTGAACTTTGCATCTTTCTTGATGAAGTGATTTATTAATAACAGGTGATTGTTTTGCTTTTGACAATTTCACATTCTGTCTTCTGGCTGTATAATCAGACCAACCACTGGTTTCAAGTTTATGAACCATCATCTCAACAACTGTCATCTCAGCATATTTCCCAGGAATCTTGGTGTTTTTCTTTATATTTCACTTGTTTCCCAGTCTTTGTCTCAGCCTTTCTCTTAAAAAAACACATATTAATGCAGTATTCCTGAATCTACACTCCTGAAAAACTGGAAACTGAAATGCGATGAGTTACAGTGACATTGTCATGGGAACAGAGCAACCTTTGAAACAAGACTGATTTCATCGTTGCCATAGCACCATCTTCCTGTATTGTTACAAGAAATCCTGCTCCTTCTTGGAAGGAGCTGGTCTGTGTTTTCAGCTGTCAGAACACAGAGCTTCCCAAGGGCCTTTGAAGCTGAAGTCCATGGTGTGGTCAGATCATCTACTTTCAGCAAGCAGCTCTCCCTCCCCTGCTTTCCACTTCAGTGTTTCTAAAATTAGTAGAGCAAGTGCAAGCAACCCTGAGTCACTCAAAACTTTCTCAGATCCAGGGGATTTCCCTGAATCTCCTTATCCAGAACAACCAGTGGATGACAGATCTCCATACCTTCACATGCAGTTCCCCAGGCAGAGGATGGAAACCTAGGGATTTTCTGAAACTTGAATATTGAAACCATATTGTTAGTGGGACTGCTTTTAAGAGGGCCAAAAAGTATTCAATGATTAATTCTCATGAGTTCAGCTTGATGTGAAGTAACTGAGATGGGAAAACACTGATGGGCTGGGCAGGTGTCCTATTTGACAATTGCTGTTTGAGCAGAAACAGCCCTATTGGAGAGGAAACAGCTCACAGCAGAGATCTCAAAAAATCCTGGCAATGTGCCCTTGGAGAAAGGTTGTGAGGGTGCAGTATGGAAAGGCAGTGCATCTGCTTGGGCTGGTGCTGCTCACTCACAGGGCTGGATCAGCACTGTCAGCTGCTCCCAGTGACCTGGGAGCAATTTGAAAGCCACAAGGAGCCCCAGTTTCACTTCCAGCTGCAGATTTTATATCTGCATAGTCACAGGCACCTTGTCCCTCCCACCTTGGTGTTAAAAATGGGTAAATTGGTTAGCCCCTATTGACACCATGCCTCAGCATAACTCAAAGATTCATGCCCCAGTTTCTTTTTATGAAAGAAACTTCTTTCTGTTTCTTTCTTTTCTCTTTCAGCCCAGACTTGAGGTTTGTTCCCTCCTGGGCATGCAGTTCAGACTGAAGACATGCAAAGCTGGGCTAGGTGAAGACCCTGTAATTTCATGGAAGTTATTTATTAGAGTCTTCTCTTTCCATACACACACATTCCCCCTAAGAAGCTGCTGGCTGACAAGGTGTGTCTGCCAGACCACAACATGGCCCATCACCATTTAGTCTGGCCTGTTAAGGAGAACTTTAAATAGATATATTTATCTTTGATCACCACTAGCATCCCCTGTTACTAGCACAGGCACAATGAAATTAATCTGGAAGCAAGCAGCTCTATTAAAAAGCACAATGAATCCAGACCTGTTGTGCCTTTGGGCCATCAAAGCCTCTTCTGTCTCCAGCACATTATACCTTGTTCTCAGCCTGATCATAATTGGCTTATTAATTAATTAGTACTTCAGAGACACCGTGAAGCTGCTAAACGTCACATAAAACCAACAAACATTTATATCTTATTAAACATAAAATAGGATATTTTGTAAGTAGAATTAAATTCCTTTACTACCTCACAGTTTTGAGCTTAGCTGACAGCTAGTCTTACAATACATTTAAAAATGTGAACATTTAGGAAAGAGTGATTATGCAAATAGACTAATGAGACCCATGCACACAGCACTAGCTCCTCCTTGTGTTCTTGGCAAGAGGTCACCAGCACATTCTGAGCCGGATGCACATTGGAAACATCGACAAAAAGAGCTTTACATTGTGGTACCTTACAGAGGATATTTTTAACTACATGAATTTATTCTGACACACGGATCCAGTTTTGTTCTGCTACTTATGTGAGACACTGCCTGCAAAGGTATCTTGGTGAAAATCACTCTGGCACTGCTGGAGCTGGCTGCCTTTTGGTGGGCTGTGAGCATGTTCAACATGCACCTCCTCAGTGGGGCTTCCCCAGAGCACTGGAGGAGGGCCAAGAAGAGATTGTGCTACGTGCCTGCAGTCTGGTCCCACTGGAGGAGTATTTTATTGGTTGACACTTATTAATTTCATCTCATTAATTTGCATCAGATAGTAATTTCCTCTCTGCTTTCTTAAGAAGTATTGGGAATGTGATTATTCTCCTCTTGCAATGAATTTCTTCTTTCATTCATTATGGCATAATTATCTCTGTGGTGTTGAAGTATCTGGTGTACTAATAACTGCTAATTATCCAGGGAGTTGATATGGGGTGTATGATTTGTCCAGGCCACTGGAAAAGATTAACATTTTGAGTTCGGCATCGCATGCACTGAAGTGCTGAAGTCTGTTATTGTATTTTGCAATATGAATTAAATAATACAATTTTGAATATAATCAATTTTCATGTTTATATGGTTATTCCTTTAGGATTTCAATGGTCTTTAGGCTTGGAATTGAGATGTAGCCTGCCAGGGTTTAGGGAAGTCCCTAAAGACACTTTGCAACTCTGATCTGTGGTCTCATGGATTTTGCAGAAGGTAGGTGATATTTGACAAGCAAAAAAACCAGCAAGACTTAATTTCAACAGAAGGAACATTATCCTAACATTTACAGGATGAAAGGTTTATTGACTAGACGAAGAATATTTATTAACTTTGCTGAGAGTGACATAATTGAACAGCCCTGTGCATATTCTCCTAATGCCCTCAGGGTAATTAAAAGCACTCAGGCTGCTGCTGAGTTCTGTTTGGCTTGAATTAGCAGCCTCCTCTGTGGCTACACCTGCCAGAGCAGTGCCCAGTTGTCTTCCTCAGAGGGACAGAGCTGAGCAGGAAGCAGGGACACCCATTGCACCCTGCCTCCCCAAACACTCCTGAGTATCTCTCTTGAGAAAAACATTGACAAGGAAGAAGAAAAAATTACAAGGTAGTTAATTGTAGACATCCAGAAGCACTCCAGGGGAGGACATGGCAGAGAGAAGAGCAGCTCCTTTCCTTCTCCTGCCTACTCCCAGCCATGGTATGAAAGGTTTTTCTGAACATTATGTATGTATGAGAAGCTTGGCTCACATTTTGTCCCTGAACCAAGTTTATGCCTTGCAGTGTATTGATGTTTAGGGCTAATACTGGCCTCTCTGTGTGCTTGAGCTGAACTGCTGCAACATCAGAATCCAAAAAATTAAAAAAATACATATTCAGTGTATTTGAGTGTTTTCACTTTCTACTCCTAACAGCACATAATTGCTACTTTTTTAAAATGTGGATAGGAAAGGCATATTACACAACGGCAGTGTCCAAAAGCTTAAAGACAACTGTGAATTATTCAAGCCACAGGTCTCCCTCCTGCTGCAAACTACACTAATAAATAGTAAATAATTTGCTGACAGAACAGATAGAGACGCCTCTCTTTCAGAGAACCTTGGCATTTCTATTTCCAATGCTGGACCTAAGAACATCCCTTCATTCACAATGCAGCTTCTATCAATCAGATCAGCATCACAGGGGAGACAGAACCTTTTTCCACCTAAAAGAAATGTGTCTCCAGGAAATAAATAACAAGATTCCTTTAGAACAATACAAAAATGAACTTTACTTGTGCACAAGTTTTGGGCTGTTAAATTAAGTCTCAAGACACACAGTAGTCTTCTCCACTCTATTATTTTAAACTAGTGCTTCTTAGAAATAATACTGGCTAAAAAACAGCAGCTCAAAGATCAGCCCTTTAAACCTCTCTTTCCAAGAGAGCATATTTAGCTTCGTGTGTCTAGTGTCCATAAAACACCCTGACCAGGAAAACCTACCCAGGGCCTTTATATCTCCCACCACACTAACTATTGCTCATCTCAGTGCCTTTGGGAGGTAAAAAGAGCTGTAACCCCTATTTTATGGGTGAGGAACTGAGGCTGGGAAAGGAAGCACATACCTCAGTGGGAGCTATGTGTCTAGATACCTTAAAAACCAGTTGCAAACTGCTTGACAAGATTGTGTAATCAGCCTATAGCAGAGCCAGGAAGCAGGTCTTGGAAGGCCAGAATTGTTATCTAGTTGCTTGTTTGTGAAATTAAATTTCCAAGCCATTCTTGACTTAACACAAATTACTGGCTTCATATGTGTAATGACAGATGCTGCAGATACAGATGCATCATTACTGCATCATACAGGCTGTGTCCACACTTTTGCTGCCCTGCCCACCTCACCTCCCTCTGCCCCATTCCTCCTTTGCTGTGCAATTCCAGATACACTTCAACATATTAGTTCATTATACAGGCTGATGAAAATAAGACACAGGTGACTCACTCCTCTCTTGATGCAGATGGTAACCTGAACTTTGTTATGCTCCTCAGTGAGGTGATGCAGCTTGGGAGGTTCCTTTGGATGGGAAAGCGACTGCAGCATTGAGACACCAGTAGTCGACATGAAAAGGGGGGTTGCAATTTGGTGGCCATGCTAACAGCACAGGAACTGAACTCAGGAGGTTTCACATCACTCACCAGAAGTCAGGATGTGAGTTCATTAACATAGAACAAGCTGTGGTGAGAACATGAATCCAACTTTCTGTTTGATTCCAATTCATGCCCCTATATCTCCCTTGACCTTCAAGGAGCAATTCCTGCTTTATGCCAGAGTCAGCCCCCTTAACTGTAGCACTGCTATCTGCAGTCCTTTAGTAGAATGTTTATTTGTGCTCAACAGTTGCAGGATATCAACTTTACAACTAAGTTGTAAAGACTATCATTACAAAACTGCCATTGAAAGAAGAAATACAGAAATTCTAACTTATTTGGGTGTCTGAGCTTTGCCAGTTATTGCAATCTAATTCATACAACTGGATCTTCTGAGATAATGATGAAGTTAATTGTCATTGCAAGGCTATTAGAGAAAATGCCTTATCTTGATTTAAAAGTTGCAATTGCAAAATTATGGACACCAGTACTTTAAGTACAAAGGTACACTGGCATCTCTGAGCACTTGTTCAGCGTGGGAGTGCTACTCCTCCTCCAGATATTGGAGATACAAAAACGTGATGTGCAGCCAACACACCTCTGATGACAAAAGCCCCAGCTCTTCACATGGACTTTGCCAAGGTCCGTGAGAGGCAGCAATAAAAGTGTTCTGGGCAGCCCTCCACAGACAGCACCTCATCTTCTCAAGGAACCTCTCAAAAGGCTGAATCTTGCCCTTGCCCAGTAATTCAGGCCAGGAACAATGATTTTAGCAGTGAATTTGGAGGCAATGTAAGCTGTGCCTGGCTCTAAGCAGCATGGGATCATGACACCTCAGAGCTGCCATCACTTCATGCCCTCCACCACCTCTAATCACATTATGCTGTCTTCAGGAACTGCTATTCTCAGTGTTGACCTCTAACCCTTATGTCTTCCTGAAGATTAATAAAACATTTATCAGGAGTTAGGAATCCCCTTGCCTGGCTGGCAATGCTGTGCCCGAGGTACCCCAGAACACAGTTGTTCCAGTTGAACAGCTTTTCTAAGTTGAGCAGCGTATCAGCTCACATATGTCTGTAACTATGTAAGCTGTAGAAAATGTTGATAGACAATTCCTCTTTGGCAGCAACTATGCTGGAAACTGAAATTCAGACTTTTCATGACTGTAAGTCAAGTGATTTCCCAGCACAGCCATCTAACAGAGGTGACATTTATGTAACTGCTACTCAGGAGACAGTACCCAAACATATGGGAGGGAAAAGACTGAATTAACATAAAAGTCTTTGATGTTTTATGATTTAAGAAAGTCACTGTGAATATGATATTTATTTGGAAAAAAGAAAACCTAATGGTCTGTGAGGTCAGCAGTAATCAGCCTCAGGCTACTACTAAAATGATGGTTTGATTTCCTTGTACTTCCATATTTTCACTAGTCTACATTCTGTCAGCCCTATAACA
Organism: Cyanoderma ruficeps; assembly: GCA_008694505.1. Classification (NCBI taxonomy): domain Eukaryota; kingdom Metazoa; phylum Chordata; class Aves; order Passeriformes; family Timaliidae; genus Cyanoderma; species Cyanoderma ruficeps. Next base: position 6,985,755 of record VZDJ01000028.1, on the reverse strand, counting down.
ACAGTCATCACTCACTTTTATGTTTTATATTCAAACAGGCCACAAGCCCCACAGATATCTGACAGCATAATTTTGGTTATTATGGTACCTACCTAACAGCAAAACGTTTAGATGAAGCTTTTCAGAGATTTACTCACCACTCAGATTCTCTGAAGTAGTAACAGACTATTTGTAGAGCTAGTGGAACTAAAATAGCCAGTGAAAGTGTTTTCTGCATAGAGTTTGGAACTGAAATGAATTATTCATCTGACAAATTTGGTCCCTCATTGAAAATTTAATGCATTCTTCAACATTCACTAGAACAAAGAGACAGACACTAAATCAGGGTGCCAGTCCTTCCATAGTGAAGCTGTATCTGGACTGAACTACCACAAGCTTATGAGGACCAGTCTGCCCCAGGCACTACCATTAGTATTTCAAACATGAAGTTTCAGCCTTGGATGGAAGCGTGAAGTTCAAATTAAATAAACTTTTCAGAGTGCCACACTGGAGTTCTCTTCAAAACCTCTTTCCAGAGGGCACTGAAAGGTTGGTAACATCAAATCTAACCAACTTTAAGAGCCCTGGAACTTTTCATGAATTTTGTAGGGTTTCAAACATACTTCACTAAAAGTTCAGGCACATACTAGTTTAGAGTCCCAGCATTCATAGGTGTCTCCCATTTTAAAGACACTCGTGTAGCATTCATAGCCCAGTAAAGTGAACTCAGATGGTACAACAATATCCTGTATGCAGAAACAAATGCCTGGCATTTCTATATGCAAACTCAGCCAGTAACTATCCATAACTGTTTCCCCTCTTATCCACAAGATGTGTTTGTTCTGTCTTCTGTAGGGGAAGACTAGTCCTGCAGTATGTCCTTATGTACGCAGGGAAAAAAAAATCCATCCTGTGTTTATGTCATAGGAGAAAAGGAAGTTATGAGGTGAAAAAAGCAATTAAAAATAGCAATTCTGCAAATATTTCCCTCTGTTCTAAAATACACTTGTGCTTTACTCTGCTGTTGAGGCCACAAGCAAGCCCAGCAGCAGCAGCAGTTTTCTGGTGATTTGTAGTCTCCAGACTACACTCCAAGTGTAGCACTCCGTTGCTGCTCAGTCAGGAGGCAAGATGCTATCCATAGGAAAAGTTCTGTCAGGAATAAGGGCCAACAGCAGAGGAGGACATCAGTCTTTGACAGTACTGCTCTCCAAGAAGGGACATAGTCATCATAAGGGAAATATTTAGCTGTTACAAGCATGCAGCACCTCCTTAGCTTCCTATTATTCCCTGCCACCTTCTGCCAGGAATGTGTGCTAATAGCAAAAAAAGAGGTTCACCAGCTTTCCACCCAAATCACCCAGGTGAAACCTTCCTAACTGTCCCCCCAAGTGCTGGCCTGACTCACTGACCTCTTTGAAAAGGAGCAGAGGTTAAAGGGGCTGAGGTGACTACAGTGCTTAGAGTGGCAGAGGTACTGTAATTTAAACATTACCTGGCATTTGAATTCTGTTCTCTTGCAGGTAAGGCTGTATTTCAGCAGCAGACAAACAGGTCTTTATCTCCTCAACCCAACAATTACCACAGGTTTACCAAGACTTGATACTTTTATAGTGTCAGTGGTATCTAAAAATAAATCACATGCCCGGTCTGCAATGCTGCTGCCGCCACTGTCACTGTATCACATGCAGCAACATATTAGTTTTTTGAGGGAGTTCATAATAGGACAGTGAATTCTGTCTCCAGAAAGATGTTACTGTATCCAAAAGATAGGATGTCAGCAGTAACTCCACCAACTTGCTCTTTGGTGCCTCGAGCTGTAAGGAATGCAGAGAGCATCTAGCCTTCCCCTTCCAGTGGCTTTTGCTGTGAACTGGGAACCCATAAAACTTTGCACACACTTCTAGGAATTAATATGAAATATTTCTAGTTTGTGTCAAGTCGTGTGGCTTTGTGACAAGCATTTACCATTAGGTTTATTACTGTAGGTAGGAAGGTATTTATTCCTTTGCTTATGTCAAACTTATCAAAAACAGATGGTAAATTGCTTTGAGTCAAATAAATGTTTTGTTCAAGTTGAAATATTGTTTGGTTTGGTTTGTTGTTTTTTGGGGGGCTTTTTTTCTTTCTTTTTCTTCTTAGCTATTGTTTCTTTATTTTCTTATTTTTAGATTCAGGCTAGATTATTTTCAGACTCTACTCTGGTGCAGATATGTTGGCTCAAAACAATTAATGATTTCTTCTGGTTTGCTCTTTGTTTCCCAAGCTGCTTTTTAAGTCTAAAACCCAAAGATGTTTTTTCCTATGATTCCCAACTTGCCCAATTCCTGGATTTCTGTGGCAGCACAGGAGTGCTTTAGCACACAACAGTGGGAAATTACAGTTTCCAGTAATAAAGTGCTTCTCAGCCTTACCCAGCAAAAAAAAGGGTTAGCTCCAACTGTGGAAAACAAACTGTGAAGTCAACTGAGAAGGCATAGCTCCCCTGCACAGCTTATGCAAAGAAGGAAGTGTTCCTCCTGGTCCAAAGCCCTTTTGATTGACTGTCTTGTTGTACTATCCAGCTGGGGACCAAGACTGCAAAATGCAGTGAGGAGAAAGGCAGATTAACATCAGTGGGATAAGAGAGTATGTGCAGGTACAAGCTGCATTTTTTTTTTTTCGAGTAGGTGACACTTGCAAGAATGTGCAGTGTTGTTGCATTTATGTAAGGCAAACATAGCACAGCAAAGTGAGTAAAATTCTCCATCAAAGGTTAGCAGATGAGGCATAGGAGCTGATGAATGAATTGCACCTGCAATTATGGAGAAACCAGAGACAAAACCTTAGATGGTTCAACTTAAGAGCATGCCACAGAATTAAAAATATTTTGAGACTTAGCTGACTCCACATCTTTTATTTCAGGCCTCAGGTCCTTGAGGTTAATAACCTCTTCAATGTTTGCTTCTTTTGACATTGGTAAAGCTGATGCCCGGAGGCAGCAGCTATGCAGCGCTTGCCCTAGTAAAGCAAGCTCACACCACAAGGGGCAGCGTGTCCTCGAAGGCCCACAGGATGAGATCATAATTTGTAATTAATACATTCCGTTCTACATTTTTAGCAGATATCCTGAACAAATACCTCCGGGGGAAACAACAAAAAAAAAAGTTAAATAATGAAATCATTCTTCCTTTCTGCTTTGCAGGTCAGAAATCTTTTACCCATAAAATGCAAGTATCACTTGCTAAAAACTAAGAGAGCAAACAGGTTTCCTGGTAGCAGTAAGCTAGGAAGAGAGCTCTTTTTGTTCCCATCATGGAAAGAGCACAGTGGTGCTGGGAGTGGACACTTCCAGAAAGTTTGGCTGCTTGCAGCTCCTTTCAGCTCTGGAAGTCAAGTATTTCCAGAAGGATTAAAACCTTCAAAAATAAAAGCAAGACACCAAGTAGTAGTATCTGAAACTCCATGAGGAATCCCAGGAATGTCTATGCTCAGCAGCTTCTGTCAGGAGTAACTTCTACTTGTTTTCTCAAAGGGGATCTGCCCAGAGGAGTGCTGTTATTGCAATTAACTACTAGATGCTCATCTGGGGCATCTCCCACCATTAGGGACTGCATAATGCAGTTCAACGGAGGGACACAGCAATGGGGTGTTTCAACCACAAATACTTTACCAATATTCAGCAAGGTGTTTGATTTACAGCTAGCAGCCATTTGTGTATGGGCAAGGGGACAGAGGAAACATCATTGGGGCTTTATGTTACTGCAGCAGATTTCGTGCTTCCAGTTAATTTAGATGTAGGCAAGAGCAGGTTACTCAGAATGGGAGAGCAGTGAGGAGGCAGTCCTTTCTCTTTCGAGGTCACTGAATCCTTTTAAGGTCAAATGCAACTGTCCTGGACATGTGTGCACTGCAGTTTCCTTCAGAGTGAGTCCTCACTGCTGTCAAACGTTGGATTGCTATGGCCTCCCATATTTCCTTCTACTGTTACTGCCACAGAATCTGAGAAGAAGGTTTCATTCAGAGGTGGCCAGGCTGAGTCGTTCTCCAACACGTGCTGCAGCCTCTTGTATTGGCTCTTTGAGTGGTACCAGAATGTCTTTTTCAGAAGCAGCCACAGGGGTCTGTTCTCAATGACAGCTTCCTGTAAGGGTAAAAGCAAAAAGAAGGTTTAAGAGGACCTGGATAACAGTTTACTCTTCTTCCAGAGTACACACATGGGGCAAATAATGGAGACCCAGATCTCCCACCTGCCCTACTCATCATGCCTTAAACATCCTCCCTTTTATTGATCACATTTCATATCAGCTCCACCAGAGTTCTCCACCAGAGAACTGTGACCAGCTCCTCCTGAAAATCTCCAGGATCTGAGGAGAAAACACAATGGACTCCCCATATTTTTCTAGCCTGAGGCAGGGCCTGATAGATCCCAGTCACCAGAGGAAGGAAAATGTGGCCAAGCCTTGCATTTCCTTGTCATTTAGATGGAGGGCTTTAAGAAAAGGGAACAAGGGTGAGGTAGCAGCAATTACTCCTGTTTTACTAGATATTCCTAAACTGTGCTGAAGGGGAGAGAGAAAGAGCATGACTTGACCATTTTGTCTCTCCAGTTAGTGCTGACCAGCACATCCAATGATGCACACTCACCTCGACAAGGAAGGACACAGCAAGTGTGACTGCAAGCATTCCCACCATGGAGATTCGCCATGAGGTAGGGGTGCAAACGAGCTGGGGAAAAAAGCAGGGGAAGCTGTTCAGCAATGAGGCCTCAGTAAACACTGGTGGGTACTAGTGCAATAGAACACAGGATCATTTAGGTTGGGAAAAGCCCTAAAGATCATTGAGCCCAACCATAAATCTGGCACTGCCAAGTCCACCATGTCCCTAAGGGCCACTATTACACTTCTTTTAAATACTTCCAGGGATGATGGCTCAACCACTTCCCTGAGCAGTCTGTTCCAGTCTGTAACCCTTTCAGTTAAAAATTTTTCTTACTCTCCAGTCTAAACTTTCCTTGGCACAACCTGAAGCCATTTCCTCTCTATCCCTTGTTACATGGGAGAAAAAATATGACCCCCGCCTTGCTACAACCTCCTGGCAGGTAACTGTACACAGAATTAAGGTCTCCCCTGTGCCTCCTTTTCCCCAGACTAAACAAGCACAGCTCCCTCAGCCACTCCTTACATGACTTGTGCTCCAGATCTTCAGCAGCTTCATGTAATAAAAAGCCAAACTGGCTTACCCTGCTGATGAGCTAATACTGCTCTTTGTCTTGAGGAGTTACTGATAAAGAGGCTTTTGAATCTATGATGCAGTAGAGAAAACAGAGAAAACCATTCTTTAGAACTGCAAGAGGAAATCTAGCTGCCTTTTTACTTTCTAAAATGAAGAAATAGTTTAAACTGAGTATTTTGGCCCCAAACCCAGTTCCAGCTTGCCAGAGATGGGACTGGCTTTCTGGCTGTAGCTCAACTGCTTTTGGAGATGCAGCTCAGATCCACAATTTGGATCAGCAGTTTCTCCAGGGCTAGGCTATTGCAGAGGTTTTTATTGCTACTCCCTCCTATTCTCTTCTCAGCAATTCCAGTGAATTCCCTCCAGACTGCTTGGGCTGGGAATTTTGCAGTTCCCCCCAAAAGTATTTTATCCCCTTGCAACAGCAGCGCCGAAAAAATGTCCTGTGCCACCGGAGTCCACAACAGGACGATGACTTGCTTTAAAGTGCCATCTCGTGGCAGGTTCTCTAACAGGGTCTGCCCACTGAGCCGGGCTCTGCAAATAGTTGTTACACAGTGAGGCAACTTTAGGTCGGCACTTAAAATCGAGACACGGACCCTTTGACTCTGTTTCTCTTTCCATGTTTCATTATTTCTATTTCTAAACCGACTTGCTAACTGACATGCAAACATACAGGGCTGGAAGCTGCACTGTGTTCAGACTCAAAGCCACTGCTCTGATTGCAAATGTACAGAAAAAACAGCTGTATGGTAATTTTCTTGCTTTGTTTCTGTGAGTCCTACAGCAAGACTGTGAGATTGTTACAAAAGAGGAAGTTAACATCCCCCAGCCTCAACATACTAATTGTCAGGTTCACTGATAACTCCATCCTTCAGCTGATATAGATCTTATCCTTCCCTCACATTTCCCCTGGGATGGATTTGCACAAGACAACTCCCAGCTTGCATTCTGCCAGACTACATAAGTCAAGCCTTATTGGTATTTATTAATCAAGGATCAAGATAGATCTTCTCTTTCCATGGCAGCCCCACTAGTCTTTCTCTACAACTGCTTTACACCCAAATCCTGCTTTGGGAAACTGCAGGCCCTCTAAAATTTAAACGGGGAGCCTGAAAAGATTGGGGACTGGAACTGAGATCTGCTCTGAGTGCTAACTGGCAGGTTTTGGCAAGAGGACCTTTGTTCAGAGTAGTATAGCTTGAGAAACACAAGAACATGGTGCTTTACTTTAAACTGACAGAGCCCCACCCTATTCTGCTCCTGGCTACACAAGCCACCAACATACTACACATAAGCTTAGTGATGTTATCTTCCGTTGCTCGGACAATGTGTTGAAACAATCAAAATTACATGTGTAGCTGTCCTGCTGAATGCACAGATACTAGTTTGGAGTCACTGTATTTCCAGAAGTTTCTACGATCTCATCATCTAAAATCCACCTCTTTAAATATGATTTGGCTTTAGAGGTGCCATGTCTCCCTGCAAAAGTCTGTGCCTTTTGTAAAAACAATCCCAGTGTGTTTATAATGGACTGGCAGAGGGAAGAAAATCCCCTTTGGAACAATACTCACATCCATCTTGGAGTAGAGATCATCAATGTCAGCAAACATCAAGAAGAGGCAAATGCCCAGCTGCCCTATGAGCACCAATATGAACACATCTGAAGGGATAAGAGCAAAGAAAGAAACCCACCGGTTTTTGAGCAATCTCAACTGCTTGCCTTTACTGCAGAAGATTGTAATAATTTCCTGTGTTATACAGTCATCAAAAGAATCCATTGGATAGAAAGGAATTTTCAGCAAAAGAAAAATGAACAGAGGAAAATCCCAGACTTACTCAGTCAAGTAGCTATACATGAGTGCGAGACAAGCATTGTAGCCAGATTTAAAACACCAAATGGGTATTTTGATCATTTGATTTGAACTTTTACATCTGAGAAGCTTTATAGCCTTCCAGTGAGTCTCTCTCTGATCACAGTATATCCTGTGATTCAGAAAAATGTCCAGGATGTAGTCTTGATCTTGTTAACATGGTTAGGAATGCTGCCTTCAACTTCAGTGATGTCAAGACTTTGCTGTTGATCAGGATCTAAAGAGTCTAAGCACTGGAGAACCTATTACCTCCTCCATCTGTAGGCAAGTGTTCCAATGATGAGTAAATTCATTTTCTCTCCAGCTGGCATGCACTGAACTTCATCCTCCACCCACTTATTTGTGTATTGCCTTGTTCTGGGAGACTGATGACCCACTTTTCTGCTCTCTACAAGGAATGTCCCCTCCTCACTATTACTATACTGAAATATCCAAGTTATGAAACCTACAGCATTATTTTAACTCTTTAGTAAAAAAAAAAAAAAANAAAAAAAAAAAAAGAAATATATATATATGAATAAAGTTTTTTTAAGAGTATGTTGCAAGATTCGTCACAAAGAGAAAAAGAACAGTTCTTCCATGATTCACTGCATCTTCTGGAACTGTCACAAACGTACGTGCTCATCTTCCCTTCACATGACAGTCTTTCTCTTGATTTTTTGGCTGACATAATTTTGGTCATTTTGAAACCGACCTCCTGAGTTGACTTATATGTCATTTCTTCTCTCCCCATACTTACAGTTGGTGTAGATGGGTTGCCTGAAAGGCTTTCCCTTGGAAAACACTAGTGCTACAATGAGGCAATTGATGGTACTCAGCAGCCACACCGTGGTGTTTTCGTAGCTCTTGAAGCCATTGTCTGTTTGCTCATGGGCTCCATCTCCCACTCCATGGAGCCCCAGGCTGAAGGATGAATTCCTCTCATGGTTGTTCACTGACAGGCAGGCACTGGAAAAGAGTGTCACACTGTTCAGGGAATGATCGCCGTCCTGGTTATTTTCCCCCAGCTTCCACTATTAACTTTCAGTGTAGTCCTTCCTCACAGCCATGATGTATGTTATTGGCAATGCCCTCAATCTCACCGCTGGTTGAGCTTGCTGAACTTGTTAGAGCTTGAGCTCAAACCTGGTCCCCCCTGCAATCAAATCCTCCTCTCTGTGCTCTGCAGAAGCATTCTCACCACATGAAGTGTGCCTGGCAGGTTGCTGGAGAGATTAGGGAGCTCAGACAACACAGGTTAAAGTGTTTGCACCCTTGGGCAGCACAGGGTCTGCTGCAGCTGCTCATCAGGCCTGCAGTTAAGCTGATCAATATTTTCACACAGACCTGCTCCACTAGGTAAACCCTGTGGTATCCAGAGTACCAGAAAAGGGCCCTACCTGTGTATATCAGTCTTGGAATACCATGGCTGCTCCTGGACCACCACAAACCCGAAGATCTGCATGCTGAGGCTGAAGAGGATGTTAAGCACAACAGAGAGCAGCAATGGGGGTGAGATGAGCTGGCTTGGAGGCCTGTAGGGGACCAGCTTTGGATAGGCACCTGTGAAACTCACTGAAACATGCACAGATGTATTCATTGGTGTGTCCAAAATACAAGCAGTGATGCTCTGTAATACTGACTATATCAATGACACTTTTGAAGTCCGTAATATTCTTAATAAAACATACAAAGATTGTATCAAGTACAAAACACAGACTTGTTTTCTTATAAAATTGTATTGATACGGAAGAGGTTAACTAATGTCATCTGACTATCATGAGGCATTTTTGAAAAATAAAAGGTTGGCTTTTTATTTTATTTGGCTACTGTCAGGCCCAAGAATATGAACATATACTTATGGTCTTCTGTTCTCTTTCTGTCACTTGTCAGCTGTGGGTTGGAACTTTTTACTGCCCATGTTCTGTTCATCCTCCTGCACTAAACACCTAGTGGTTGGTTATTTGAAATGGAGAAGGACAGCAATACCTGACACAACAGGTTTACCTCTGTTCTTAGGTTTAGCAAAGTTATCCAGACTTTGAGTAAAAGAGCTGTGCACAAAGCTTTGATGCAATTCCAAATAAACTACTTGCAGCAATGTAGCTTTTGGCACCCAGTGGTGTTGTGGCTGACCTTTTCAGGCTTGATTTCATCAAAGTCTTTTCCTGTTGTCTGTGTTCCAGCAAGGATGGAACATACCAGGATGTGGTTTTGCTATATGCTTTTCATGGTCCTGTCCTTGCCATTCCTGCTTCTAAAACTCTCCCTGCAGTTATGCTATCTCAATAACACTGTCTTTCTCTTTCTGCCTCAGCACTGGTTTCCCCTCTTCTTCTTGGCTTACAACTCCCTGCTCTGCAGTGTCTGACATTTGTCTTTTCTTTCTTCTCCATTTTCACCTTTCTCTTCTTTGACGGCTCTGGCCTACACAGCTCCAAACATGAGGTGGACTCAAAAAAGCTAATCCCTACTTTTGCATTTGGGAATGAAGTCAGGTATCTTCTTAATCTGTCTTCCTAAATAAACAGGAAAATGCCCGAATAGGCTTTCCAGTGCACTAGGTGTGGGCTTACTCCTTGGTCCTAAAGATAGCACCCCTGTTAGCAACAGCCTACACACTCAGCAAATGCACCACTAAGTACTTCCCATCTTCAGGGCTTTTCTCAAACAAGACCCCTCTTCTACTAATCTAAATATCCTGTATTCTGCATAGAGGATGTTTAGCCTGCAGGAAGCTTGGCCTTCATTTTCTTCCTTTCTGTATGTAGAATTATGCATTTCTAAGGAGGAGAAAAATATTTGAGATCATTCTCTCATTAATACATAGGATGACTAAGGGGCTTACTTGTCACACCAATTACAGTGGTAATAGCCAGATCTTGGAACAAAAATTGGTAATTGCCGAAGGAGTTTAGTTGCTGAAAAGAGGAAAACAAAGAAAAAAAAATCACAAATCAGACATTTGCCATGGGCATGTTTATATCCTCTCCAGAAAGCTGTACTATATCCACAGAGCTACTGCTCTGCTATTTGTTCTGAAATGCTACTCTGCAGATGAGGAGACCACACATTTCACCACCCTGCCAATAGGTTCCTCACCACTGGGCCTGCAGTGAATATTCTCATTTTGCACATTGTTCAGACTAACTACACTTTCAGTTCACTCCAGGCAATAAAAGAGAAGAATATTTGAAGAGATTGCTTTCTCACTACTGGGTTACTTCTGAACACAAAGCCCTCCTCTCCATCTGGGAAAAAGCCATGCAAAAGTGGTTTAAGGCACTCCAGGGGATTTGCTTACTGTCAAGTTAATTCATGCTTTAAATGCTGAATAAATTGTAACAGCATATGCTTACACCAGATTCTTCCTTTTCACAGACATATGCCCTCATCCAAAACACCATTCAGTATCTCAGCTTTCTTTTTGCCCAGCTTGGATCTTGAGCCCTCTGGCTGAAGTTAATTGGAAGAATCTTGCCCGTTTTCTGCTGAGGGTACAGGAGGACCATATGACCACACCACAGAAGATTGCAGCTCAAGTAAAGGTAAAGCTCCATCCCCTAGTTTCATGTGGCTTTTATGCCCTATTTCTCCTACAAGGAAATAGTAGTTTCTCCAGTTCCAGCCAATGTGTTCCCAATACATACCCAGTAAAGCAGGAGAACACCAAGGTACTGAATTGTGCTGTACAGTGCCATGTACTTGAACATGCAGAAGGATGTGACAAGAGCAGCACGACCTTCCCTGTATGAAGGCACAAATAAAGTACAGCAATTAGGTGATGAGTTTGCCCCTGGTGCCAGTTCTCTCAGATGTTGAAAAACAAGGCATGTGTCACAAGCAGAGAGGCTTCTACCAGTATCTTACTGGGAGGTAAAATAAACAAAATCTGATGTAAATGAAAGTAAAATCTTCATTTGCAGATATCTTGATCAATGAAACAGACTTGGTTCCAATCACCTGTGTTCTGTAGACTACAATTTACCCCAGCAACGTTTTCTGCTGACATTAATAGTGTAGGTAAAAGCTCTGTACGAGGGAGAACTTACAAAGCCAAGCAGCTACTCAGTGAATTCAGAACTAACAAGTCCTCTCCTCCACATTGAACATATAATATCCAATCAGGATAATGTTCTCTCCCTGGCTACTCAAATGCCCCAGTAAGCAAAATCAGGACCCTGGCATAACAGATGCCATATTTTACTGGCATAGGGTATCAGTGGTAGGACTTAAAATTTGTGTACAGGTTGGCTGGTGGACATTTGATTCAGCTTTATGGAGTATTGTTCATTTTGTTATATCTTTTGCATTTGAAATACTTTTAATGACATAAAGCTCAACTGTAAATGTCCTCCTCTTGTGATAATTAATGTATCTTAAAGAAATTTCAGATAGGGACTAGGCAAATGGCAATTTCAAGGTCAAAGACATTTCTTTTTCTCTAGATATGCGTATGGTGACTTGATGGGAGCACCCAAGCCTAATGTTTGAGAGGAGTGGGAACTTTCTTCGTTATGAAATAGGAAACAAAACTCCATGCTTACCTGATTAGCTCTGGAACACAGGCTATGCTGGGCGTTTGGGATGTGAAAGGTGAAGCCACAGATGCCTCCTGCTCCGACAGTGATATCCCTGCATGTGCCACTTTCAAAGCCTGAAAGTCATATTCCTCCTTAGTGCTCACTAGGAAGACACAGCAACTTACATGTCAGCCAAGCAGTGACCCCTTATTACAGGATGTGTTCTGTGACAGCAATCCCTATTCACTCCCTGGGTGTGCTCCACCCTGAGGGTTCCCCCAGTGAGATGCCAAGTCCAGGGAAAGAATGGGGATGAGAGAATGGAAATGTTCATTTTCCACAGACCCCAGAGCCATTCACTACCAGCTGCAGAAGACAAGTTTGGCTCTGCCTCCTTTTTTAGCTCTTGTTTGCTCCCACGCCTTATGCAACAAATCTAGGCTCTCTGCTTGCTTTCCCCAGGAGAATCTTCTGGTGGTTTTTGCAAGGAAAATGAACCAGTCTTTGAGATCACAAACTTCCTAGGACAGGTTTTGCATGGCAAGGACCACACAGTCAGATCAGGTCTAAATCACTACTGGTAATAGTACAGCTGCTCTGTGAATAAGTGGCACACTCCCATTTCTAGCATGTGCTCAGTTTGGAATATTCTACTGGCACTGCATTTCTCATTTTTTAAATATACTGTAAAAAAAAGTCACTTACCCCACAGTCATTGGCTCCATCTCCACACATGCCCACAAAGTAACTAAAAAATAAAGTGATAAGGCAAGTGAGGAATCAGAGTCTGCTCCTTGCAAGTCATTTATGCAAGTCATGCAAGATTTTTGTTAACAGCCTTTCTGGAAAGTTAAAGCCTGTCTGGCCAGACAGCAGTTGAGGTGCTGCACACACCAGGCTGATAATCTGAAACAGCCTAAAGCTCACCTTGCTCTAGCACAAGGCCTGGGGTGAAGTAAGGGTGAGGGTCTTCAAAAGACTTGGGAAACAGCTGAACAACAGGCAACAAGATGCCTGGGACTCAGGAACCAATCTATCTATCTATCTATCTATCTATCTATCTATCTATCTATCTATCTATCTATCTATATCACTGTTCCTGTGAACAATGCAGACTGCCCTGCCACATTTTCTAACCCATCACATTGAGCCAACTGTAGCATGGTAAAAAGACAGCAAGCTCAGAGAAGCTGCAGTGGCGGGAGAGATTCTTAAAAATCTTGAGGAGACAAATGTCAGTCCTATAGGCCCAGAGAGAAGTAGAAATGAAGGATGATATGAACAAACAAAATCCAGGAGCATGGAAGTATTTGATGTGTGACAGGTTGCCAAACCAGCATGGAGTTCAGTGTCTCTTTTTAACAGCCTTTTGGAATGTAATTGCCAACTTGCAGATGTGTGGAGGTTTCAGTTTTGCGCAGTTCCATGAAACCTCTATGCTAGACAAAAGCTAGCTCTTACTAGCCTTTTTTCAAGCCTGAAAATTCAACAAACACTTTCAAATTCATTAGGAACTTACTCCAGCTTCTGAAACTCTTCTACAAGGCTGGATTTCTGACTAGGAGACATTCTAGCAAAAACTGTTCCATTCAGCAAGAGCTATAAGGAGAAAAATAGGAAATTATTTTTAAAACACTTGAAGTTATTTCAGTAATAATCTGAATTAAAATTGCCAAAGATCACATTTATAAACAACTGATTATAGACTCTGAAGCAAGAAAGGCTGATGATGAAAGATAAAGGGAATCTTAATCAACATTTTGAAGAGTAACAATGACAATAAGGGCAAGAGGCCTGGTATGCCATTTGAGTTACCTGATGAATACAGATTGCCAGGCAGGGAGTTTTAAGAAGAGAATTCATGAGACTATCCTGTCCATGGAATAGACAAGCTATACTGAATTGCACCATGTGTAATATCACGTTTTCTCCTGTTCTCCAAAACAGGTCAGAGTCAGTGCTGGGCAAGGGGTAGGAATACGGACACAAATGTTTTAAATCATGTCCTCACACCTGAAGGCATGCCTGCTCCTCTCACGTGCAGAGAAAAATACAGGGACTTTCAGAACCTTCAGCATATAAAAATATCAGAGATTCATCCAGCCTAGAAGTATTTCAGGGTTATATTTGTTCCCAGAAGATGTCCTGATACAGGTCTCTTCAGCTAATTGTACTGGGACAATTCATATCTCCTGAATGGCAAGGCCACTCCAGTTAAATAATCCAGATCTTACCTTTGGAAGTAAGTGCCTGAAATGCTGTGCTACAATTTGGTAAGATTTTCCACTCATGGCAAAATGATACTGGCCTGATCCCAAGGCCAGCCTGATTCCTGGCTCAGCCTGACTGTCATCCACCTATAAAATAAGACAGAATGAGTGCTGTCCCCAGGCTCTCAAAAGCTCCTCTGCACTTACACAGACACTACTACAGATAAAGTAAAGGACATACCATGGGGAGGGTGCTTTTGAAGGCTCTGGGAGACTTGAATTCAAGGCCCATTGCCTTTGTTTGGATTTGTAAAGGGATTGAGGCATATAACACCAATCATTTCAGTGCTAACTGGGTGTTCATTGCATGACTTCTATCAAATGGATTGTTGCACTTGGTAGAATTCATGCAACAGTGCCAATCTGGTGGGCTGCACAGGAAATGAGAGGGAGTAGAGACAGCAGATGGGCACTACATCTAAGCAAGTCTTGGTGAAACACAGGGCAGAAGCTGCTCAGGCTGAGAAGCCACTCAGCAGCCCCTGCAGACATTCCCTACCATCTGCCTGACTCTGAACTTCCTAGACAAGGGTCAGCATCTTCAAACTCTTCAGGGAGAAAGTAACTGGTCTTCATCCCAGCTTCTCTGTGGAGATGCTTCATGAAATAAATGTCTTACCCTGGCTTGCCTATGATTGGTTGCGTATATGCAATTTCTCAAGAATGGATTGTGTTTTAATTCTGCAGGTATGGGAAGGTGCTAACACTCTGCCTGCTTGAAAAGGGCTGGTTCATTCAATGCAGCTCCACAGATTTTAAGTCCACATCTGTACCATCAAGTTTATCTTGCAGGGAAAGGAAGAATTTAAACTGGCATCAGCTAAGCATGAGGGCTAGAGACGAATCTGTCTGGGATTTCTGCAAAGCTGGTCTCAAACCCAGCCAGGCAATTAGCAAAAATGTGTTCACAGGATAATATGCTAGGAAGTAAACTCTGCAGGAGTACATTTTTATAAAGATCTTCTCTTCATAAACACTATTCTAGCATATATTCTGATGGTGAATGGCAGTTCTCTGTTATACCAGCATAACCCCACTCCTTATTTAAAGCATTCCATCTTAGTTTGTTTTCCTGCTGAAAACAAAACCTGTTTCTGATATGCTCACCAGGCTTCTGTAATCTTCAATTTTGTTTTCTTCTAGAGATTTCCAGGTTATAGATGCTGAAAAAGATCCAGGCACTTTGTTTGCTTCCACAAGAATCACTCTGTGTGTTGGAGCAATCATACCAGCATTTTTGGCAACTGCTATAGCTGTCTGAATGTTGTCCCCTACAAAAATCAAAGGAAGTGTTACCTAAAAATTTTTGAAGAAAGGGACTGTTTATGCATTTGTCTGAATTCTGAGTTTTCAAATATATCCAGAAGAATCAGCAAGATTTCAGTATCTGTGCATAACTTTGAAACTTCTGATAAAAATTAAAACTTTGCAGATAAGATTTGTCTCAATCATTAAACATATTTTCATTTGGAAAAGAAACATTTTGATGTGGACATGAAGTATTTTCATATTCAGCTTGAAGAAATCCATATGCAGAATGTGCTCCTAGATTATTTGTTTTAGACAAAAAAAGGGGGTTCGGTGCTAAGTTGCTGCTGGTATCCCTGATTCTCATTGATTGGCTTTGGTGTATGTGGGCTGAAAGGGATGAGGCCCAAGTCTTTGGACAATGGGAAAACTTGGGGTTATTTTATCCAAACCCTGGTTTGGATATGGACAGAACAGCCCCTCAAGAAAAAAAAAAAAATTNATAGGCATGAGTTACAGATGTCGAAAGGTTTGGAGATTTGTCCTGAGCATGCATGCTCCATTTCTGCTCATTTCAGGAGGCCCTATAAAAAAGGGATCTTGCATGACATGCCCTTATTAGAATCAGATACAATCTGGTGAAGTTGCCAGAGAGAACATGGTTCACACTATGTCATTATTAAAACACAGATGCTTCTTGGATTAAATATCGTGCCTTCCTACCAGTGCTGTTGACAACAGTGGACTTTTCACTCAAACATCAGTGGACTCCTGTCTGGGCCAGTGACCACAAAAATAATCCACCTTTTTTAGATACCTGTGACCATAACAGTCCTGATGCGGGCAGCACTGAGCTCTTCCAGAACAGGCTTTGTCTCCCTCTTTAATCGATTCTCCATTATCAGCAGACCCAGGAATGTCAGATCAGATTCTACCTCCTCCCTAACAGTCAAAAACAAACACACAGATTTAAGTATTTATTTTACCTTTATCACATTGGATAGCCAGTTAAAACTATCAACCATCCCACCTAACTCAAAAGAATTAAAATAATTTGTCTATTTTCTGCAGTGCCAGGATGTCTGTCTTTCGTGGTGCTCTTTCAATACCAGCAGTGCTAATTCAGTACCAGAAGCCCAGATTTCCTGCAGGATTCCCAGACTGTGGTGGTCTGATTTGGAAAGTTCCTGAACACTAGACCTTCTCATTTAAGGACTCTACAACAAAGAAACACACCTTAGTTAATGTGTCTGCTCGTCTTGACAGTTGGACCTAAGCAAACAGCCTGTGGCAACTCCAATTCTATTTTCCCCTACACTTTTCTTTTCACCTGTGCTATTGTTTTTTTACAGTTGAACACATGCAGTTGAGAACAGAATTTAGTAGACACCCCATCCCTCAATCATGAACTAGAGATCACTCAGGGACACAGATCGACTCTGAAGAATTTGGAAAGAAGAAAAGCTTTCAAGCACTTATTTTAGACACCAAGGAGATGCCAAACACTTGCATGGCACTCAGAATAGCTGTCAGGTGGTGCCTGAATGGTCGCTGCTTTCACAGCAGATCTTGTGTTTAAGCAGCAGCTTTCTCCTTTCTTCTGGCAGCATAAACATCACACATGCTGTAACTGCACACACAACTCCAAAATCTGGGCCATTTCACGTACATTTGCTCATTGGGTTGAATAGTTCTGTTATGATATCTGCCACAAGAGTTACGTAACCATTTGCACTCTGCCTCAGTGTCATCGGCCCTTCCAGCAAAGCAAAAAACCCTGTGAAAAAGCAAGTGGGCCTCACCTGGATTAGGACCTGCAGCTAGTGAGTAGAGAGGACAGCAGACACTCAGTAATTTCAGATATTTCAGATGTGGTGTTTCTGGAGCATCACAGGCAAAAGCAAAAGGGATTTGGGAAAAAACTATATGGATTCGTGTGTAAGTGTTCTTTTGTGAGGCTTGCGAAAAACTAATACCACAAGCATAACAGAAGAGTTTGCTGACTTGTTTAGAAGTTAACAGGACTAAAGCCAGAAAGTTCAATTATTGAACCATCACAACAGCAAAAGATAGTTTGATGACTTTGGGCTGGAGAGCAGTAATGGGGTCATCTGCTGTCTTTGCTTAATTGAAGAGTGTGGATAATGAAAAAATTTTGAAGAGACTTCAACTGAAAGCATGGGTAAATCTGCAAGGAGACCAGTGTAAGTGATGGAATGAATGGGAGACGTGCTAGTCTTCAGAGTGTAATAGGATTATGATTTCTATGTTAATCTAGAGTTGAGAAAGTTAAGAAATGGAAGTTAAGAAATGCAAGGATTCTGTGCATGTGCTATAGGAGTGCCCTCTATCTATTCCCAGATGTATATCCAGATTTAAATCAGATTCCATCTCGCCTGAATCTAACAAATCTCTGTGCTATGACCCTGCTCTCGGCAGGGTGATGTGATGATGGTGCTTTGTGATGTGCCCCTGGCCCATGGCTGAATGTGGCCAGAAGCAGTGTTCTTCATGGCTTACCTCGTTAGAGCAGCAGGCGGCTTCCCTCCCTGCAGAGACTTACAGGCCAGTCCAATGACCCGAAAGCCCTGAGCTGTGTAGAGCAGCAGCTTGCTTTCAAAGTTCGGTGGGACTGTGCAAAAGAGGAAAAGACAGTTTATCACTGCATTTAACTGCTTTTTAATAAAAGGAAGCCTTTGGAGCAGGGAAGGTGTCCTGGGTTGACGGTGCCTTCTATCCCAATCGTGCAGCTTTGTCCTTGTGTTCTACATTGTTATGTCTAACAGCTGCCCCCTCTTTGGCGGGCTGTTTTTGCCGCAGCAGGGCTGCTGCTGGCAGAGGGCCTGTAGACCTAGAGTCTACTGATAGGCCAAGCACATCAGAAAAAGGAGCTGAACTTAATTTTGTTCAATAAGAAAAACTTTGCGTCTCCTTAATCATTTTGAACTCAGGTCCTATGCTGCAAAGACTTACCTTCTTCCAGGGTGTCATGAAGGGTCTGTGCTTCTCTAGCTGCCCTCCCAAGGTTTGGAGGAAAAAACCCAACTTTTTTGAGGGGGGACAGACCTGTAGACAATTTTTCCTAATACCTATTCTGCCAGAGACGGTACACCTTGTACAGGAATTGGTAGTTACTTTCATCCTTATCTCTCTCAAAATCCTTCCTTGTTGAGAAGAGCTGTGTGAGAGCTCAGCCTTAGACTTGGAATACAAGAGAGACACTTTTCTGGCTTTAGTATAAAGTCTTAGACAGAAATCTCATTTGGGCCTTCCATTTCATTGCACCATCCCAAGTCACTCATACATATCTGTTTCTAGGATATATTTATAAATGTTTGTTACCTGTTTCTGCTCTACACAGCATGGCTACGATTTCAGGAGCCCCTTTTATGAAGGCCTGTGGATGCCCACCAATTTCCTGGGCAATTACAGACATTCTTTGCAAGGCTGAGGAAAATGGGAACTGATGTAAAATGGTAATTCCTTCCACTGGGGCCTAGGAGAAAAGCAAGTGGATTACACATTCTAGCAAGGATTTTAAACTCAGACCAAAGAATTTTAGGTCTCTCCTTTGGGCCATAGTAAGAAGCTAACTATGTATAATGGGCTAATTTGTCACACTTAGATAGAAATGACTGGTACATAAAGATGAGACTAAATTTGTGCAGAAATATTTAGCTTAAGCAGTAGGAAATGTTCACTGACAATTTTAGCAGACAGCTTACTCAATGTAATTTACTGAAAGGAATTTACTAGTCCTGTTTCTTTAGTAAGACTCTGTTAGGCAATACACTGGTCTTGCAAAGAGAAAATGAATGTCAGAGAGTGTCCCACCAGTGTATGTCACCAGCAAGGGTCTGACATCAGCCACCAGACTCCACTGCATTGCCCACTCAGCTGAGTTCAGACTGAGTCTCAAGCCACAAGGACAGGCAAATCTCTGAGCTGGACAATCTCTAATCCAGCATCCCTCTGTTTCTGGTGTGAGCAGCAAGGCATCTGTAATCAGACAGAGCAAGGCAATCTCTCTGCGGGCAGTACAGGAAAGACAAAGCAGAGAAAAGCTCTCTTGGACAAGGACACCCAAGCTTTCCTATACTGAAAGATAACCCTTACAGGGACAGTCCAACTTGATCATGGATGTGAAGCTTGTAAATAGCTTACAGTGGTGGCTTTAAGTCCAGGTCTAACAACTGTGGCATGTGTGGATCCTTGACCTTCAATCTGGTGTCTGCTGGAATCATCTATCACCTGTGTAATGAAAGACAAAAATATTTCAGACTGCAACCCCAGTATAGCTGAAAGGAACCTCCAGGTTCCATTTAGAACTTTTACTTGCCTCTAAACAAGATATCTTATTCACCCTTAGGGGTCTGTCTGATGTCAAACTAAAAAATTCCAGTAATGGAAAATCCACTGCCTCTCTTGGCAATCAAATAGAAAGCCTCACCAGGTTCACTAAGACAATGCTGTACCCTTACACAGCAAATAGACTATGTCCTCTCACTGACAATAAATTCTTTATTCATTACAACACAATTAAATAAAGAAAAATCTTTAGACATAATGCAGACTTCATGAGAAAATAATACACAAGAATTTGTATTAATGTAGAAAGCTCTGCTCATGAAGTATTCCACAAATCATCTGGATTTTTTTATATCACAACATGATTGTGAGGAACAAAAATATTTTTTGGTGTCAAAAGAAACTCAATTATTCCTGTTTCACAGGAGTCATTTAACAGAATTCCTGAGTTTTTCATAACTTTGATAGGTGTCTGGCTAAACCTGAGATGGCAAAGTGAGGTCCCCACTGTTTGCATAACAACAAATCACAGCTTTACCCAGTTAGTGGCCTCGAACATTTTCACATCCAGTGGGTCTCCTTGGATCTTGCCCTCCCAAACAATTAATGAATGACAAACTGCCAGTGCTTTGAACACTGGGCCCCAAGGCAGGCCATGGTCTGCAAGGAAACTGTGAATATCCTGAAAGCTAAAGCAAAAGAGAACATAAAGTTACTCTCAGAAAATACCAAGCAATGTAAGTCTAACAGGAAAAAAGTCCTAAATTTGGAGCAGGTAAAGTCCCATCCTGAGACCAGACCACATACATGTTCTGGGGACTCGTCATGAACTGCTTTTCATGCACCTATTTAGGCTGGGATACACATGCTCAAACCAGGTGTGTTATGCCTAATTAGGGAGTCCAATGGGATGGTGAGAGGAATAGATTATTATAAAATATCTTCCTTCAGACTTATGCAAAGATTCTTTGAGTTCTGAAGCTGATATAAGTTTGAGCAACTCTGTGTATGCACAATTCTGGAAATGTAAATGGGCAAAATCAAGGCTACTGAAAGAACAGAGTGTCAATCTTGTGGGTAACAGTGACTTCCTGTCATAAAGGGTTGGGGTTACACTGCAGCTTTGAGATCTAACCCAGCCTGTTTACTGAACACTGTCTGCACACACATGCTGTCCCAAATGCTGGCAACAATCTATTCATGTGGAGCAGGACCCCTGGGATAAGGAAAAAAATTCATTTTCCAGAGGATATAGAAATAAAATTAAAAATCTAAACATGGGGAACTTCAAACTGCTTAACTGTTTAACAATAACTGTCCTTCGGATTTGGTCCTTTGTATAGTAGAAGAACCCAATCACTACTCCAACAAATTTGGATGCCATTGCTATATCAAGGAGCCTTACCAGTTTCTTTCAGAGGGCAGGAAGCCCCAGAGATCCAGGCCATCTTCTGTTAAGGTGCCAGTCTAGGTTAAAATGTACATTTAAATTAACTTCCCACATAAGAGCTCCAATAGGAATAAAAAACAAGACTTATTTTAAGAAGTTACTGCCCAGAAAATACCGGCATGGTGCAGAGCAAAAGGGCTACCAGGCAATTCCTAGATTCCAAGAAAAAAAGAATTTGACACAGCTTCTCTTCACACACCAAGAAGTTAAGTACACAGCACTGGTCACTGTGTTTCAAAAATACAATGGAAACACTCAATCAAACCCCAGCCTCCCACCCCCAGCATGGCTCCCATTGCCAATGAGGGCATAACCACCACACAGCCATTACTTTGTCAAAGCAGACAAGGTTCAGCTGTCCACACACGTTGATCCTCTGTGGGCTGATGCAAAAGATGCCCTTTTTCTTCAATCTCTGTTGGGTATAAATGATTCCAGTTGTCAAGGCAGCTGGCAGAGCTGGTGGGACAGCAATAGTGATAACATCCAAAGCCTTCTTCACCACTTCTCCTGTCTCCTCCTGGCATAATAACAAGGACAGTTATCAGGAAGAGAATGGCAAGGAGTGCTGCTTGTTCTGGGTGTGGCCCTCTTCCTGCCTCCTCCCCTCCCCTGCAGATGCTCCAGGCTGTACAGTTTTCTGCCCATGGTCTATCCTATATTCATCTCCATAAGAAATTATTAGGCTTAATTTAATCAGAGGCTTTAAAGCCTCAACACTGCTAAAGAGCAGCCTTCGGGCCTTCATCTATTCTCCATGCAAACAAACCTGCCAGGTGGATTTCACAGCCTCCTCCAAAACACGTGTTCAAACATCCCAGCCAGATCATTGCGCCCTCAGTCAAACCATTTTCCCATGACACAGCACATAGGAATCTGCTATTTATATGGGCATTCATCCAAATGCCTACAGGTACAGCTCTGGACTCCATGTTAAGGTGACAGGTGATGGTGCTGAAAATGAGGGCACAATGTATGAGCTAATGATTTCTTCTGGCCTTATGTTTTAGGAGTTGTGAAAGAAAATTGGTTTTACCTGCAGGAAGAGATGTGGAAGTAACAGTTACATTTGTAAAAGCAATCTATAATTTGGGAGCTTAGAGGTCAGAATAAAACTAACTGCCAGGATGATGAGTGTGGGCACCGTTATTCTGGGCAGTTGATATGAATGCTAAAGAATTGAATACTTTTCAAATTGGGGTCCCAAGACTGGGACGCTGAAAACTAAAGCAAATTTGCAGTTCAGAAACAATTGTAAACCATCATGGAGATCTACTGTGACTACTTCTGAGCTTGGGACTTGGACCACAAATGCTGCATTTGATGTGCTGAATTTCCATCATGTTCCGGTTCTCCCTTCATGATATTGTCTCAGACCACAGATCACACCAGTTTGGTAATATTTTGTATCTATTTTATGTTAAAATGAAGTGCTTACCACCCACTTTTTGATAAACCCTCACCGAAGAGAAAGCATTGAGTACATCCTGTGATTCAATCTTAAAAGATTGACAAGACAATTTCAGTGATTGAGATAGTATCAGCATGTATTTTACATATTACAATGGGAAAGTTCAATTAAAAAAAAAAAAGAGGAAAAACTGCAAAGCAGACACAAGTTCTTAAACACACTTTCTTCGATAGCCTAAATTGAAATAATCTGAGCCAACTGATTGTAGATTATTCCCCAGGAGAAAAATTATTCAAAAGCTGAATTAGAGAATCAACCTTGCAACCCATGACTTGGACTTTACATTGGCAGTTAATTATCACGGCATGAAATGATTTCTCGAAAGCTTCTGAAGATCTAAATCAATTAGGCTTTAAAATTTCCAGAACTACTGTTTACAGTCTATAACTCTTCTCACATTGACCTTAATGCATGAGAATGAGTGAACTGTTTTAAAAGGGTTTCAGGTGCACCATTTCTCCTGAATTTAGTAACTCACCCCATTAAGTGCAAATACACACACTGTGTAGATCATTCCAATGGCTGCAAATGCTATGAGACACATCAGGAACCGGAGGGCATCTCTGTACAGCTTGAAGTTCATGGGTTTAGGGTAGAGAATGGACCTCACCAGATCCCCCTTGGCTGTGTTGAAACCTGGACAGACAAATTAAAATCATTCCAAGGGGAAAATATTTTTAAAAATTCTCTGCAAAGAATGGCGGGCTTCAAAATTATTCATAATTTCTGCAACTTATGAAAGAAGGCCCAGGTATTTCACTTTAGTGTATCTGACCTTATCTGCAGAATATAGAAAAGAGATTTTTTTGTTCTAGGGGGAAGGATTTTTTTCAATGTCTTAGAAGCAAAGCAATATTCTTTTTCATAATTTTATGCTGGCAGCTTTTGTAGAAGTTATGCCAAGCAAAAAGAAACAATGCATAATAACTTAGCCCAGCCCAGGATAATGATTCTCCATCTGTCTGTTGTAAATATGGATTAGTGCCTTTAACTTAATGTGATTTGATACATTCTCAGACTATTTCAGTAAGAAAAATCATGAAAGGAAAAGTGAACTCAAGTGTTGACTGACCAATCCGCAGCACCACAGCTTTCACTACTCCTCTGTCATCTGCCTTGGTCTGGATGACCTCTGTTCCACAGAAGAGGACATGTTTTTTGTAATCCTCTGCACAGTACACTCTCCAGGGCTTGGAATTATCAGCTCGGGGTAGGTGGGTCTTTGTTACTGGAATGCTTTCTCCTAGGGAAGATTAGCTCAGATGAGGAAAACCACAGTATACTTAATAACAGCCTGCTGACTTTCAAATAGGTACCTAGACATCTAGGCAGAAAGTTAAAGGTATTTACTAGAGAAGCCAGTTTACAGAAACTTTACTTTTATATTTTGACATCTTCAGAATGAATAGAGCTTAAAGCCTAGCAAACAAACAGACTGCCAGAGAAGAGTTTTCCTCTGCATCAGTTCAGCAGCTTCATGTAAGTCTGGGAACTGAAAGCAGCCCAAGGACTCCAAACCCTGGCTGTACATGTAGAGACTTGAAAAGAAGCTTGAACTGGTGTTGCATGACTGCCTTTGAATGGCCACAAGGTGTTTACCTAATTTGAACCTCATGTGTAGTGACCTCAGGTCTGACTACACATTCCCTTGGGCAGATGGGAACATGATATTCCCTATTTTTCCTCTCTATTAAAAAGGAGGGCCTTTAGCTCAATGCTTGACAGGTGATAAATACCCTATTTATGTCACAGCAGACACTAAAGTGAAGAAGAAATATTCTGTGACAGCTGAAGTTTTCTAAATGAAAGGTTTCTGGAATTTCTCATTTATATGAAATTTCAGAACTGTCAGTTTCAGTTTGGTTCAGACCAAGACCAAATTTAAAGAGAAGAAATAGAACTGTGACCTCCTCCTGCACCAAAAATCCTGCTTTCCAGCAACCTCTCCCACCTGGTGTGCCCTCCACTGCTATCACAGGAATGTGAGGCTAAGTGTCTGAAGGGCTAGAGAGACACTCCACAGTTTGGAGATGTTGCAGCAATGAGACATCCAGTGAGTGACAGAAACCCCTGCAGCTATGTGGACTGTGAGCCCTCTGTGTGAACGACTTTGCTTCGTATCCATTATCTTCTTCTGTCTTTCTCACTCCTCTCCACTGTCCACTCTTTCCCTTCTAATCAGATCACCTCTTCCTAAATGCTGCACCCCAGGAAGGTACAAAAGGATAAATTGCCCTTCCTTGTCTGTTTAGACAATTAACAACAATTCAATCTCTATTATATTGAACTGAAAGAATCCCCTTCTCGGCCAGCTATGGACAGTCCCACAGAAAGGAATGTACAGGATAGCACTGTCTGTCCTGTGTCCGTGGCTGAAGCCATGGGTGTTCAGGTGACAAACCTGGGAGGGATGAGCTGTACCTGTCAGCATGCTTTCATTTACAGTGCACTGCCCGCTGACCAGGATGGCATCACAGGGCAAAAGGGTTTTGCCCTCTTTCAAAATCAGCATATCGCCAGGAACAAGATGGTGTGATTCCAGCTCTTGGAAACCTGAAAGTAACAAGTAATGTAAACTTCATGTTCTTCATATATTTCTCTGTAGCAAGGGAAAAAAATACAAGGAAGTGGACTCACAGCCATTTAATTGGTATGTTGCTGGCTATGTCAACACTGCTTTAAGAAAAACAACTTAGTTTTCCTGACAATTTTCTGCTAAGGCTGCACTCAAATATTAACATGTTTGATGTGCCACAACATATTTCTAAGTCAAATTAACTCAATGTGCAGAAGTGAGTTAACTGAGCTGAGAATCAGAAAAGGAAAACCACTTCAGAATAAATCTCTTACTATAAATGCTTGGGTTTCATATAAATTGCTATAGAAACAAAACACATTGAAAAAAAGCATAGAGGAGTCACCTTCCTTGTTTCTGCAGACAGTGACCATGATGTTGTTATGAGACTCAACCAGTCTGTGCAGTTTAATGGATTGCTATAAATTAAAGAAGAACACACAAAAGTGTTACATCTTACTTACATGATGCAATTTGTCCACTAACAATTATTTCCTTTTGTTATTTGTAGTTATGAGAGCCTTCAGAAACTGGGTTCCGGCTCTACCAGGAACTACACAACCACAAAAAGAAAGAAATTCTCCACCCTAATTACTGAGAGTGTAACAAAATGTTACAAAGTGAAGCACTGGAATGGGGAAAGGAGGATGTGGATAAGGTACCACACAGAGATTATGATGACTCGGAGGTCAGGCCATTGCACCTGCTACTACACAATGTCACAAGACTAAACCTCTGAGTAAGTCTGTGTGCATGTTGTAACATGCTGGCCTTTCCCAGACATTAGAAGCAAATCTGCCTTGTCGAAAACGTGAGGTGTCTCACCTTTCTGAGATCATATACAGTCAAAAATATTGAGAGGAGAGACATGATTATGATGGCAGTGGCATACTCCATGTAATCTTCAGCAAACCACAGACATACACTGAACAGCTGGAACACGTAAAATGGATTTAGAACCTGTTTGAAGAGACAGCAATAGTAAAGAGCTGGCCACATTTAAATGGCCCCCATGTACCTAGACAGTCCAACCTGTTGGGAAAGGTCTGAAATAAGAGACTTTAAGTATTGTGACTTCTGACCCCTTTGTAATTTTCTTATCAGTCACTTTAATCAGATCAGACCATCTTCATCTGACAGAAAGACCAAATAATGTGGACCAATAGGATATTATTTGGGATATGAATGACTCAGCCCAATCCTTGTTTTGTTTGCTTCTTTTGTAACAAAGGTTAGAGAAGAGCAGGTTGTGCTGTGAGCATGGAGCTCACATACCATAAGCACATCACCACAAACACCCTGTAGGCCACACACAGGCTGCTCCTGTCTGAAAGAGATATTGGTGCTTTGGGTGGTGCTGTGCCCAAAATCATGAGCCCATTGGATCTCTCTGCAGCTGTAGGCATGTACCAGGTGCTACTGTTCACTTAAGCTCTGTTGATTAAGAGACAGCCCTTGTCTGGAAGGTTTGAATTCCAGTGCAGCTTGGAAACCTTCAGTGGCCCTCAGAATGCAAATAAAATGAGCTCCCAAGACACAGATACATAGAAATACCAAGCAGACACCCAGGCATGGGCATGGAGGATAGGGAACAAGGGAGAATGAAAGAATTTATGATGATTTCATGGAACAGCTTTCCAACAAGATTTGAAAAAGAAATGTGCTTGAAGAGTGAGTAGTAGGAAGATAAATCAGATATAGAATCAATAATATGCACACATGGCCTCCCAAGCAGCTTAGAATAAAAGCAACAGAAATGCTTAACCTCTTTGATGAGTAGTTTCCAAATAGGGATCACTGGAACATCAATAGTGTTTGGCCCACATATAACTCTCCTGTATGGGATAAAGACACATCACTCACAGATAAAATAGTGGCAATGTCACTCGCTCAAGAAAATGCAAATTCCAGTAGTCCTGAGAGCTTCTTTTGATCCCTGTTTTAAAGGCTGAGAGGATTTTTCTTCAAGAAAAAAATTTTAATGTCCCTACAGTGTTTATGTCAGAAAAGATGGCTGTACCAGTGACATTTACTTATGCAGACAAGAGGTGTAACACAACCTATTAGGCAAATGTTTCCATCACACAAAAAATTACTTGGAGATACCATAAACAAAGGAATGATGCATCTTAAACTAAATGATCCAAGCCCAAATAATTTTGCAAAAAGTTAAGAGTGATTGGAATGTAAGATTTGACATGAGCTAAGGTCAGGAGCTGGATTTTCAGTATTCAACCAACTGAAGATTATTTCTCTGTTTAGCAGTTTCATAAATACATATTCTGTAACTCGCTTAATGATACAGTAGTTTATGAGAATAAGTTCAATGACCAGAACTAGTCAATTTGGAGCCCCAGTGTAGAAGCAAACACACAACTTATCTGCACTCTTTCACAGAAACTTTCTCTTACTCCACATAAGAACTGCTTAAAGTTAGTTACCGGATATAGTTATTCCCTGATTGAGAACAATAACAGTGATGAATACTGAGACACTTCCAAAAACTTTGACAAGGAATCAACAACATTCTCTAGCCCTTTTCATTCAATATTTCATGCACAACTGTTTCATCTAAAATTATGTGCATATTAATAAATACACAAAAAACTCCTGGGAAGCTCACCAACAGAAGGAATTTACATCTCTTTGAAATCCATATGTTGAGTGTTCATGTTTTAAAAGGTATACCTGACATTCTGTTCATTGCAGGTGAGACCAGAACCAAATTTATCATGTATAGCTGAGCAAGTGTAGTGGTCTTCTAGGACTCTAAAATAGAAAGAGAATGTTTTCCTTAGGACATTATTCACAAAGACACTTGACTTCCTCAGAGACTTGTGCAATCAGTGCAGTGAACTCACCCAACTTTCTGGAACTGTTTTGCATAGATATTCCAGACATAGCAGATTTTTTGTACTTGGATAGTTTTCACCTAGAAAACAAAACACGGACAACAATACATGCAACACAGCAAACAAAAATACTCTGAGACTTGCTCACAGAGCTCATCCTCACTGGGGTCAAGTACAGGTAATTTTACAGGGCAAGAAGTGAGAGAAGACAGAATTGCATACACCGACTCCCTAGTTGAATTATAGATGGGGATCTCCAGCTCAGTGCAGGTTCCAGTAAGCATTACAGATCCTCAGGTCAAGCAAGGACGAAGCAGTGTTCTTTGTGAAGAAAGGAATAATCTTTACTCTGATCTCACAGAATGAATATAAGAGATTAGGGATGCCATGGTGGGTACATAGGCAGCTGAAAAAGCCTGTCTTCAGCCAACAACTCCCTTGTCTTCTGTCTGGTTTTGGGGAAAGGAGGGGGCTTTGGGCCATTTCCAGGAATAGTGCTGAGTTCTTCAGCTAAACAGATGTGCCAACAGACAAGAAAGGCCATCCCAGGACAATGAGTCACTGCTAATGCTAAGCCCTTGCAGAGCAGTTATCCATTAGGAACACGCTGTCATTTATAACTTGCAAGAGGAGTCTGTCCTGTCCTGCACAACAACAACGAAGCCTATTAGAGATAATGGCACTTCCTATCAACTGGCAGAAGGCAGGGCTATACACCTGTACACACAAGTGACAAAGAAATCAGCTCCAGGGAACTCTCCCTACCCAACATGATAAGCATTATTATAGACCAATGAAATGTAGACTCAACTCATCCACTGACTCAAAATGGAGCTATAACCACAGTCATTAACTTAACAAGAGGTCTGAAGTTAGGATTTTATGCAATAGGAGCTGCAATATCTGCAATGCTAAAAACTGGAGTGGGAAACAGGGATTCAGCTCCCTATTGGAAGAGGTCCTTGGACAGTTCTTGGGCACTACACAGAATTCTGTAGATTTAGGTAGCTTAAATGGCAAAAATACTTTATAATTGACTTGTAAGTAGGGGCTTTTGAATTGCTAGGGAAGGATTAAACTGTTCTCTTTTTGCTGCTTTTGAAATCTGGTCTTTTTTATCTAGATGTTTTGATTGATATGAAAGTGGTGTTCAAAGGGCCTATTATTTGGCTTTTTTTTTTCATATTGTGCCAGTTGATTAAACTAGTTGGCACCAAACTCTCCTAGGTACATTACTTATGTCTACAGCAGAAATACCAACAGCTTTGCTCAGCTAAAGTTGGGTTTATATTGAAAATATTTACTAAAAATTGTTATAGATATAAAAAAAGAAGTTTTATTAAGTTGGAGATTTATTTCCTGAAAGGGAAAATAGCTCTTTTCTGGATTCCTTGGTGCAGTGCTCTAGTATCTATAATCAAGAGCCAGATATTAGAAAATGTGTCATTTTGCAATCCTATTGCTCACACAAACTTAACATGTAATGCCAAGCAAGGCACATAACTGAACAGTCTGGTACATGTTTTAGACATGGGATAATTATATTATGAGGGAAATGGAGATCTGCTTGGATCAATCCATTGTCTACCTTCTGCCCAGTGTCTCCCTGGGATTTCAAATCTATGGAACTGGCAGAGACTAGGATACATTATTGCAAGAACCGTTAACAATGACTCCCCTTAACCTGACTCCAGCAAATATACTTTAAAGAACAAATTGGTGCATACAAAGGCAAGGAAGCAAAACGTGTTGAGGAAACATTTCTGGAAATACTGATGTAGCTCAGGCACTTTTCTGTTTTATTTCCCATCAGCTGCTTTCATCCCTGTTTTCATGGTCCTGGGGCAGCTGCGTTCAGTTCTGCAGTCTCGTTTCAGACATGCAGTCACCCCTGAATTCCCTGATTCCTATGGGAGGAATGATTTTTTTTATTTGGAACTCTGATTCTCCACTGCCAACCCCAGTCTCCTGAAGCTCTCCTATTTATAACATAGGTTTTCTGTCAAAAATAGTGAGAATTCTTGTTTCATAACCCCCCCCCCAGAAAAAGAGAGAATTTTTACAGAGGTGACTACCACTGAGTATGGTTCTCTTCTTTTTCCACAGCTCACTGTGTTCCTCAAGCTGCAAGATTCTTAGCTGGATGTGTTTCACAAATCACTTTCACTCCATGAAGCATGGCTGAGACTTGCCATCATCTCCCAGATGCTTCAGGGAATACTTTACTTACTTGCAAACTTGGCTTCTTTATGGCTTTGCTGAAGATCGAGTCTTCCTCAGTGGCTTGATAATCTGATCTACTTTTGATAAATGCAGACACAGAGATCCATGTCACAGTCTTACGAGAATAAATCCGAAAATCATCCTAAGTGGGTACAGAAGAGAAGTGTCGCAATTTGCCCTAAACACAGACCAAACTCACTTTCACCTCAGAGTCAATGATTACAGCAGCCTTTGTAGAGCACCGCTCTGGCTCTTTTTAAGGATTAACCAACAGAAGCCTCCCAACCCTTGTGACTTAGAGAAAACTCATTAGAATAGGAACAGGAACCACTGTCCTGTCAAAATGTGAGTACTGCAAGTACTTCAGTGACCACAGGTCTAGTGTTGGGCTGATGAGAATGGAATGTGAACACCCAGGGCAAGACCTAGGACAGGCAAACAGCACAGGACAATCTGAGATGCAATGACCATGCTGTAAACAGAAGATCAAAAGGAACACTACACTGTGCTGCAAAACAGTGCCAGTACCTTTACAGTCACTCCTGAGTTAACACTTCATTGGAAGAAGTGTGTCAGCACTTATGGCACCTTAGGCAAGCTTTTGCCACAAAATGAGTTCATGACCTTTCCATTTTTTATAAAGTAAGTTGAACATTAGAACTGCTTGACAACAAGTGTTGGTAGTACAGTCTGAGAGATTAGAGCAACTACCACAGTGAGTAGCCTCATGCTAAGCTGCAGTCCCAAACACTGAACTACATGCATAAAGGCCAACTATGCGACTGACTTACATTCTGTGTGTGAGCAATTTTGCAGTTATGAAACTTTTCATTGAAAAAGGCAAGAGTAAAAAAGATTTTTGTACAAAATATGAATGCTTTGGAATAATTTAAGTGTTAAAAAAAGAACTTTAATAATGTTTACATATCTTATTTGCCTGCTTTTTGTCTTAAACTGGTGTTTTGAGTAGAATAACATTTATTTTCTGATATCTTTAATTTAGATTTCAGAGTGAGTAGACATTGGGACGAAGATTGAGATGGGAACCAGTGAATAACACAGGTGCTCATCATTTGAATTAAAGTGAATCAAAATTGAATAACAAAAGTGAGTTAATAGCCTCTTATATTGCAAATGCAGAGATAATGATGACTTAACAATTAAGGGTTTATGTGAAGAAAAAGATAATTCCAAGGATCAAGATGATGAAATTACTTGCATCCTCATTAGCAGTAGCCATCACATTTGAGAACTGATATAATCAGAACGTAGCAAAACAAATTTTAACACAAAGAATCATGAAGGGAATCTTAAATTTTCAAACACCCAGAGCACATTTAAGAAAGCTTCTTGATAATAAGAACATACCATATGATTCAATTCCTGTTTAATTACACAAAGGATCATTTAAAAACTCATTTGTTTGAAAAGTGCTTGGCATGGCACATCTTTTTAAAATTACACACAAGAATAGGTAATTAAAAATGCAAACTGAATTGAAGATTAAAAAGGGATATTAAGGCTAATATGATGTTTTTAATAAAAGAAAAAAACGTACCCCAGACTATTAGGATGCAGATTGTCTCATTATAAAGTATTCAACAGGCTGAATAATAATAAACTGTGGTTTTCAAAACCTGGGATTTTAACTGCAAGCTGCTCTGCCCATTTAAGAAGGCAGCTCAAACACAGAGGCAGTAAGTGATCCATTTTGCAATTGCAAACATTGAAAATGCCATTGTTCAGAAATCTTTGAAGCAGAACAAATCAAATTTCTGGAAGTAAACCAACCCTGCCAGCTCCTGGAGTATTCAGGCTCAGCTGTGATTCAGACCCAAGTCTCAGTTTGCTTCTTTAGTGTTGCAGTAGCTTCCATGAAATAAAACCAGGATTTGCATATGTTGGTGTGCTACAGTACAGTCCTCAACAGATAGAGACCTGTATCAGGAAACTACCAGCAAAATGTACCAACTCTGAAAGCATTAACTGCAGGATTGCAAGCTTCTTGGGCATGGGGAAGGGCTGATGGAAAATGTAAACATAGAGCCAAGAAAACAAGCAGTGTAGGCTTGGCCTCTTCTGTGTACTGATCCCTCATGACACACTTGGACACTGCTGGGGACACTGCTAGACAAATCTTTAATTTGGCCCAGTAGATACATTTTGGCAGAGAGGGACATCTTCACCAGAGCAGCCAAGTGAGGGAAACGGGATCTGCTGCATACTGCCAAACAAACAGATGCTTTAGAACCTGGAGCACAAGGCTACAATGCAGAAAGCACAGGGATGGTAGAAGGGAGGAGGCAGGGCTGAGAACAAATGACAGTCTTGAAACGACAGATATTATGGGTTTTATCACCCCAATGTCTCCCACCTTGTCTGATCAGCTGTTACCCTCCATTGCCATCATCATCATACACATAATTTGTGGAGTACTTTGAAATTCTTTGGATCAACGGTGGTACACAAAATATTATTGCAGGAAACCAGCAATATAAGAGATTTCAGCTAACTGGATACCTTACAGTTAACTCACCTTCCAAATAGCTACCTATTAGGGACTAATTAAAAGATTAAAATAGGCACCTACTGTTGTTCTAAGCAGAACAATATCTGCTTCTTCCAAGCTGCATCGGATGCAGTTTACCCACACATCCCACTCTGGCTTCCAGTAAAACAGCAGCCTCAGAGCCCCACAGGACAAGATGTATCCAGCAATGCACAAGGCCCTTCGGCAGCTTTGAGTTTTGTAGCCAAATATGTCCTGTACAGCAAAGAGAAGAGGAAAATCATTACTCTTTCTCCTAAAGAAATGCCTGGAATACTATACCTTCCTGTCATTTACTGTTCTCCCATAGGTAGTGTTAGGTATGGTATTATGGAAAACAAGCCATAGAACTTGTATTTGGCTGCTTACCAAATATTTGCATCTTCAACAGAACTTTTCGGCCACCTTCACAAAATCCAGATCTGACCACTATTTTTTATGTAGTTGTGAAACTCTGCAGAGTTTCACAGTTTCTGAGACACTGTTTTGTGTGTGCATGAACAGGAATGATAACAAAATATAACTTCATTCCAAGTCAGGAATTCAGATTTGACACTCAGCATTTTTAAGGGTCAGACAGCTGCACAGCTTAAGTACATCTGCACCAGGGGATGGGGAGTGATCAGTGCAGAGCTGCTGCACTAGAAGGGCTTCTCCCCTGCTCTAGCAGTGATCTGCACTAATGCACCTACACTTCAGAGACTCAGCCAGTCTCTCTGCTTGGTGCTGAATGACACTGTGTACCTGCACCAGCTTGAGCTGCTGTGCACAACTTGGCACAGACACAGCTTTTGTAGCTGTTACCCTCTTCCATGACAGCCATTGGCCTAAAATAATAATAATAATAATAATAATAATAATAATAATAATAATAATAATAATAATAATAATAATAATAACTGTTAGTAAGAACATCTAATGAACACTTGCAGAATGCTTTACACGTTCAGAGGGCCAAAGGAAGCTATGCATTTTAGTTGTATGAGTAGGTATTATTATTCCATTTTTAAAGCTGAGGAAATTGTTACAGTGAGGCAAGGTGACTTGCCCAAAACATCAAAGAGATGTCTGTCAGCATTACATTTCAAGAGCTGCAGGCCTTGGTATCGTGGCCAAATTTCCTCTCAGTACTGCTAGCAGGGACTTAGTAAACATGAAAAGAAATGTATCCAGAGAATTTATAGAGAAGATGCAGCCTAAGATAAGATGGGAGATTATACAGCTGCAATTACATCAGGTGACCAGGAGAATTTGCTAACATAAGGGTTAAGGTTCCTCAATTCCCTTCTTCTGAGTATATCTGCAGCAACTGTGCAATCTGCATCTGAGGATCAGATATCTGCAGCCGCAGATATTGCAAGATCCATTTACAAGGTGAGAAGAAAAGGTAATGTAATCGTAAGGATGACTAATGCATAATTCCTGGTTCTGTGCTGGTGTCTTTGCTTGTCCTGTGAAATGCAGGCCCTGCCCAGTGGTTCCACACGCTGCCTCGGCACACCTGGTCTGTGGCATTCTCCAAAAGACAGACTCTGTCATCCTAGGCAATCTCCAAGAGGTTTCTAAGGGGAAGAAGTTGGCAACTGTGAGGGAAAAGTATGGTAAACAATACAGGGAAGTGGCCTGCACTGCACAGGACCTAGTTATACCACCTGTGAGACGCACACACAGCATTTTCAAAGGCTTCCATAATCTCTGAGCAGACCCAGAGAATAAGGCAAGTCTGCAGCAGACAGAAGGAAGTTGAAGGAGGACAGCAGACAGGCAAGCTTGCTAGGAAGTAGTTGGTGTGGCAGTCATGTGCAATTAATATCCACATTTTCCTATAAACAGATAAAGAGTCTCCATTCAACTCTCTCTAGCTGTAACCTTAACAAAAAGGTTAAAGAAATAGTGTCAGCACCAGCATACAGAATAATACATAGGACAACGTGAACTTACTGTTCACAGCAATTGCTTACTAGCATGATCCAGATGCTTGGATCCAGACTTCACAGCTTGTCAGCAAGGCAAAGGATGTCCCAAGGAGACAGAGATGCCTAAGGGAAGAACTGTTAAAAGAACACACCTTTGGACTTCCTTCAATATATGGCTAGACCTGGAATAACTGGAATAGTATTTTTGAATTGGGATGGGCATGAATATCAGGGTGGGGAAGAACAAGATTGCTGCCATGTGCATCTTTCTTCTGCCCGTGAATCACTCCCTTAATTTTCAGGTTTTGTGTCTTACACACGATGTCTGAGAAGTCAGCAAGGCTGTACTAACAGAATTAAGAAGAGAGAGGGTGGATGCTCTGCATGTGCTTGGCAGACATTTGGGATCATCTTTTGTTGGTAGTGTTCTTCTCCACTGAAATGTGCAATGGTTTCCCAAGCCTGATACAATAACATAATCACAAAACTAGAGCAAACTCTGTATTTCTCTGTATTTTTGCCTAGGAAATCATGCACCAACATATGAAAATATGTATCTGAGTCCCCCTATGCCAGCATATGTTTTAAGGCCTTTTTTTCCACAGTAGTTTCAACTCAAAAGGTTATTTGAATCCATAGATTCCAAGACACTCCCCAGAACCATGCATGCATCAGTATTCCTCATCTTGAAATACAGAAGAGAAGTAAACAAGGAAAACAGCTCATCTTGGAAGAAAAAACCATGCTCTTTAAGATATCAGTTACGCTGTGTGCTGGATCTTGCTGTTTCTCACAAGGGACTTTCCTGAGACTGACAGAGAGGCAGATAGATAGAGGGATTCCATTGAGCTGTTCTGACCCTTCAAGGGCATGATTTGCCATAAGAATAGAGATGTTGGTTCAGGTTTGTTGGTTCATGTCTTGACAAGTGTGACATTTCTGAATATAGCTGTTCAGGAGTTCTAAAAGGAGTAAGACGGGAAAAAATAAACATAAGATGTTAACTAATGCATCTAGATGTCCATGAAGGAATCTATTGCCAAAGCAAATAATTTCCCTCAGTTTGGAAATGTCTGGAGCTGGTCACCTGGGCCACGTCACTGAGAAGTAAAGCTAGGCAGGGAAATAGACTGAGCTCCAAATCTGACTTGTGCCAAAATTCCCTGAGCCAGAACCTTTCAAGCTTAACTTCAGTACAGAATGTTCTGTTAGGTTGAGGAGATTTTTCTGGCCCTGTGCTTTCAGCTGGAAGGATTATAGCAATGAATGCTGCATTCATAAAGAAAAAAAAATTAATACATGAATAACTCCTTGTTGAAGCAGAAACTTCTCACTTTTCAGATAAGTCAAAATTAAATTCTTTAGAAGAATTCTCAAAACTACTATCTTCCACAAAATAAGTGAATATTAGACCCATAACAGAGGTATCCACGATGTGCATTAAGAAAGGAGGAACAGACACACACATGGTGCAGGTTTGTTTAGCCACATGAATGACTTACAGTAACTACAGTTTAGAAACTCTTGAAGCTTATATAGGATTTACTTGGCCTCTGCTACAAAGATCTCCAAGCAAATGCCTGTCCACTATGGCAAACAATACTTTTAAGGTTGGCAGAAGTCTTGGTGAGAGGACTGCAGTGAGAGCATATTTGTCAGGTTAGTTTCATGTTATTAAGGAAATATCTTCTGCTGTGTTTCATTTCATTGTGCTGGTGCAGACATGCTTCTTTTGAAGAGGGTCTGATGAATACAGATTTGCACCTTGACCAATCTTCTAATGCAGGAACAAGTTTTTAGAGTTCAATGACTGCATTTGGCATATAAAACAGTTCACAGTCAAATAATCTGGATTCTTGAGCACACCAGACTAGGAAATGGTGGAAAATAAAGCAAAGATTAGCTGTCTGTAAGACTCCAAAGAACTTCTCATTATCTCATAGGAGGTAACACTACCTACAAAATAAGCTGGTATACAGTGTTCACCTCATCTCTATAGAATAATTTTTAATAAATTGTAGTGTATAGTAAAATTTTGTTTCCTCATCTGTTAACATCCCTTTTCTCATGAGACTCACAATAGTCAAAGGAGTGACTGTAAAAAAACTGTTTGACTGTGAGTAAAGGGTCTAAGAAGGGGCCAGGATTATTGGATAGAAAAAGCTGCCAGACCTGCTCAGTTGGCAAGTAAGGCTCTTAGCTCCTTTTACAATCACACAAAGCCAGCATTCAAGGCCTTATCACTCTAGTGTCCAGCAAGTCTTTGTTACTTATGTTTAAAAGAAAAATTGGCTCCAACTGCCAGGTCATCTGCACAGCAGAATTTAAATGCAAAAATCAAATGAATTCAGGCACCTTTTACTTTGGTGAAAACAAAGCCTGTAGCTACCATCAGGGAGCCTAAACAGTGGTTGTGAATGGTCATATTTCTGGCAACCCCAAAACCAGGTACCCTATTATGAACAACCTGTTGCTATAACAACAGATAATAGGATTAGACTTAAAAGACTGGCTAAGTTTCACAAGCAATTTAATAACTGAATCTCATTCTTACCAACCAGAACCTGTTTCATCAGAGGTTTGTCCCTGCTCTCTCTGAAACCAGTAGCGACATTCACTATTGTTCCATTAGTAACAAGATTGTACCTTTCAGATTTTATTTCAATTTTAAAACTTGTATTTTTCAAATTCAAAGTATATAAAATTCCTGTATCAGATTCCCTTCAGAATTATGGCATCTCAAAGGAGGCAGACAGCTGCCAAGAGGCAGCAATAACCTGGGGTTCACCAGCTGACTGACTGCAGTTCTACCATTCCTTCAGCCACAAGCAATGGGGGAACACATGCTTAAGACGGGCTGCTGGCACGTCCTTCCCAAAGCAGTAGCCAGTCAAAGTCTATCACAATCTTTTGCACTGCAAGACTTAAGTGTCACACTTTAGGTTTTGTGCAAAGAGAATGACTATTCCCAAGCTGTGCAGGGAGGAATATCAAATTGGCAGAGAGCATAAAGCTGTGTTTTTCCATCCTCTTCGTATTCCACAGTAAATGTACTTCTCACAATCTTCAAGCAGACTTTTCTGAAGGGAAGCATACTATTAGACCACTCTGAGGCAAGCTGCTGTGTCCAGAGGTCTCTCATGCTAGTAAGACACTTCTGGTACTATAAATGGTTATGGAGAGTTTATGTCATGCTCTGAATATACTTTGCTAAGTTTTAGCTGCATAGCAGAAGAGTCAACTTTCATTCAAGCAAATGTTCCACAGCAATTCTAAAGTAATCCCAAAGACATACCCAAGGATATACAAGGATCTAGAAGGTTAGATTTCCTAAGTCAGAGTGACTACTCTTTAATCCAGGGCCATCTAGCACCTCAGCTGTACCAAGAAATGGAAGTACCAAAGAAAACTTCAAAGCATTTCTTCTTATTCCTCAGCAAATCGGGCAGCTGGTTCAACACATGGAAGCACTGCATATCCAGAGTTCAAATTAACCACCCACATGCTCTCAGATTACTTGAACTATTCCACTCTGGATGAACAGGCACTTGTACAGAGTCAGCTGTTATGTTATTAGACCAAGAGATCTGATCTTGTTTGAGAAGTCAAGAAGTGCTAGTTAATAATTTGGTTCAGGTAGATTAAAGTGACTGTTGGAAACATCAAAAATTTTTTTTCATGGCTTTGAATTTAAAAAGAGTAGTTCTCTTTACGTCATGTATTCTTCTTCACTCTACTTAAAGAGAATCTTCTTTTTCTCTTTCTTCACAACTACTCTCATTTACATACTACTTTCTTTTTTCCTTTCACACAAATACACACATTAGCTTTTCTCTCTTTCCATACACACGTTGTTTTTTTCCTCATCCTCTTACAGTACCCCATACATCCTCAGGGATATCTTCTCTATCTGATACATTTTTTTTCTCTTACATCTGTGGAACAGATGCAACACATGCATTCCTGCCTAATTTAGCATAATTTGACTACACTTTTAATTGCATTTTCTACTCAAGTGCTTTACAAGTCTTTTTCGTTCAATTTCCATTTGGGAACTCCAGGTGAATAAGCACTGATCATACTCACTGTAGGCATGGACAGCATGGCAACTGCTCTCCATGTCATCCAGACACTCTGGATTCATAGTGAAGACTGACTCAACACTGGGCACACATAGCAGCTTTGCATGGAAAACCTCAGATTCACAGCGCAGATTCCTGAGCACCAGATTCAGGACACATGGGCTTAGTATGATACTGGTGAGAAACAAGAATATCCTTGGTGTAACTGGCTCCATACAAGCACAGCTTGGGTGTCCCAGCAGTGCACAGCTGGAAGTGAACATTCAGGGTACAATAGTGTGACTGTACACAGCACCAGACAATCCACTTAAATCTAATTAGCTCCAGCTCAATTCTGGCATTGCTAGAGACAGCACTAATAGTGGTGAGAGCACGACAGGGTGTTTATAGTCCTAGAAGGACAGGGCAGGGTGGAGCAGAGGCACAAACCCAGCAGCTGTTTGGAGCTGGGGAGCAGTGGCACATCAGCACCAGGGCTAGAGCCAGGAGTGGGGTGCTGCCAGCAGGTTTAGTAACTGGGCAGCAGAGCCAGTCGGGTTCTGCATTGCATGGAGCTAATTATTCCCCACCCTCAGAGCCAGTGCCTTGTGCTTCCTGCACTGCTCAGCTGATGCTGCTGGGTGACTCTCTACTGCATTCCTCTGGTTTGTATTATGCAAAATGTGGCATCTTCCCTTCCCTGGATGGCTGAGAGAGCTGTCTGAAAATCTACATTTTTCTTTGCAAGATAACAGGTATTCATGATGACACATGCCACAGTCTCTTTCACTAGAACAGGAACCTCAGTGAGGAAATTTTGAGGATTTCTGAAAGCAAACAGTTGTGTCAACTTGTAAGTGAGTGTGTTTCAATAGCTTTGCTATTGAAATCCTGCAGGCACTTACAGCAGTGCTCCAGTGGCTCTGCAGCAAGAATTTTGAGAAGCATTGCATTTGCCAGATATGCCTAAGAACTGTTTTTGTACAGCTGCATCATGGATCTGACATCTCCAGCAGAATATATTAGAGGGACAGAATCCATGTGAATAGCTGACTCATAACACACAGTAATGTCAAAGCAGCTCAGAAGCACTGAATTCTGCTATTACTCTTTAAGAGCAGTGCCATGCAGGAGACCAGAGATTTTGTGTAAACATAGGATTTATTTCCAGGTGTTACAAAATGCATGCAAACACATTTCTCCCCGTGAAACTCTGGGAAGAAACATAGTAGCTCTGTATTTAGGAATGCCAGCTTCTAAGATAGTGTTGGCAATTCAACAGACTGCCTTTGCCAGTAATTTATGCAAATGTAACAGGTGCTTTTATGTTTTGGAGAAAGCCAAGGTTTCCAGTTCTCTAACTGGAGCTGATCCTGAAGATCCAGCTGTCAAATGGTTGCGGATGCCAGTCTGGCCCACCCCTCAAGCTCATATTAAACCACCTCCATCTAGATTTGTAACACCACATGAATAATCTGTTGAGCCATCATCCCCTGTTGGAGGGGATAACCGGTTAAACTGAATGGACACAACCAACCTTATTTTCTTTCTGCTAAAACAAAAAAAATCCCTTTCTAACTGTATGTTTCCACCAAGGAAACACCCCAACTAGCAATAACTCAATTACAGTCTGTAGCATTTTATTGCAGAACACATGCCACCTTCTGCTTCAAGCTGAGAAAGACCTAGACAGAGATACAACTCACCATCTCATTCTCTTCTCCCTGGTTAAGCTGTGCATAATGGTTCTTGGCAGGATTTTCCCCCATGAAATGACCCTCTGGAGACTTTCTACAGCACCCTCAGGACAGGTCTTCAGCATAGTGTGCTTAACTTCTACATTGAGGAAGTGCTCTAAGTACACACCTTCCTTATAATTCTGATGATGTTTGAAATAGGGA
The DNA here is from genome assembly GCA_008694505.1 of Cyanoderma ruficeps. Taxonomy (NCBI): domain Eukaryota; kingdom Metazoa; phylum Chordata; class Aves; order Passeriformes; family Timaliidae; genus Cyanoderma; species Cyanoderma ruficeps. Next base: position 6,945,363 of record VZDJ01000028.1, on the reverse strand, counting down.
GCTCCTCCCTCTCTGGGGTTAGCAGGTAACACTTTATCCCTCCTCCCTCCATTCTGTTGTTGGAGTTTTGCAATTGTGAGGGTTCACACAGAATTCACACAACAACAATGCAAGAAAAAAAAGTTCAATCTTACAAGTTTGCCACAATATGACTCCAGAGCATAACTCTGGTAGGTGCAAGCAAGTGTTGTTGGCACAAAACTTTTAGGGGAGGGCAAGAGGGGAGCATTTTTCTTCCAGAGATTATGGAATCACTGGAGACCAGGAGTGTGTCCAAATAAGAAACTAAATAGGCATTGCTGTTGTTAACACTCTTAGCAACCAGTCTGAACTAAGTGTCCAGCAGTGATCCCCACATATGCCATGAAAAATAAATCAAGCTCTGGTACTATAAAAAGGGGCCCCAGTTTGTGCAGATGGATTTATGCACTGACTGTGTGTCAGAATTCAGCCAGGTAGGATCTGTAACCAGGACCTTTATTCATTATTGAGAATATCCTCATAGAATATCTTCTGACCTTGCCATATAGCTTTGGGAGACATCACTGAGGTTATTTACTCACTCCTGGAGAAAACTGGAGTTTCCCACTGATGTCAGTAAGCTGGATAAGATGTCTCTGACCTTTAAATCAGAGCCAAAAGGAAGCTGGCTGGAAAACAACACTGAGAGTTTTACCACCTCCTTTTTTTTTTTTTTTTTNNNTTTTTTTTTTTTTTTTGGGCTGCATTTGTTGATTAGTCTCGTGATTCATTCCCATTTCACCACTATTTCCTTGTACTTTGCTACTTTTTAAGAAGTTACATAAGAAATATTTTTGGAGTGAGGTCAGGAAAGGCAAACCCATTCTTCCAGCAAGTATGTTAAGAAAACTGAAACATTACTTCTAGGGTGACTGAAAGAGATCAAGAGGTACCAAGTTAGTTCCTATTCCTCAGCATTTTGCTGCCATGAGGCATGGACTTGTACAAGCAACACGGAAGACCACTGCATATCCTCCAGCAGGCAGGCTCAGAGAAACTGAAAGGGAGAAATGCAGGAAACAGAGAAGACAAAATGAAGGAATTAGGTCAGTCGATACAAACAGATGTGCACCTATGCACAGCACAGGGACAGATGTGTTTGAAAATGCTGGTGATAAGCACTGGAGCCAAGTTGTTCTGCCTTGACACTTACCACACTTCCAAAAGGAGCCCAGAGCAGAGGCTGGACTAACAAGGATATATCTGTACTAAGCTGTGTAAGGACGATTTATTGCACAAGATCAAAGTTCTCTCCAGACTCAACTTTAATTCTACCCTCTCCTTCCTCCCACTGCAACTTGCTCTGAGCCTCTCAACTTACCATTTTATTCTTTTGAGACTGAGCAAAGGGAACTCTGGTTTTATACAAGAGTCACAGTATAAACTAAAACTTTGAAAGAAAGATCATATTAAATTCCATTTCTGATAAACCTGATTACATGGGGGAAATGAGCATTGCTATCTAGAAGCTGTAACAGACAGGAAACAACTGCAAAGGTACTTTTTCTAAGGCAGGCTGATGATTTTGGGAAACTACTCATTATTTTGGGAGGTGCCAGGGTTGAAAAACAGGACTGTCACACATGCTTTTTTGGCCTGGTCAGCATTTGATGCTTTGCCAAACATCACCCTTGCTCTTTCTAATGTCTGTAGCAGACTAGGGTGCAGCAGGGGTCCTTGGTTGCCCTGGCACAGAGATGAGAGATGCAGACATCCCACCAAAGCAGAATCTCCAGGGAAGGATAAAGGCTCATACAATCTCTTCACTATTTGTAGTTTTATTCCAGCTCCAAGGTGTTCTGCACTCTTAGAGAACACCCTAATAGAAGTATTTATACCTTCACAACTGAAAACAAAGAAAAAAAAAAGTTAAGGGTGCAATATGTTCATCATTTCCATAGTCTGACAATCTGTCATAATAGTTCATCACAATATTAATCTAGAACCAAAGAAGATGGTGACATTTGTTCATTTTCTTAAGCATGTTCACCATTGCCTGAAGGAAAAGCAGCCTGAATTGGAACCTTTAGTTATATGATGCTCTCTACTGTTTGGAGTAAGAATTACATGGTCTTTATTCATAAAAAGTTATTTTTTAGCATGTCCTATGGAGTATCATCATTTATATTTTTAAATCGAAACTTGCCTTAAAAAAATCATACATAAATTACACAAACAACTGGTCACTCTAAAATATAAAAGCAAAGTAGGATTTAAAATACAGTCCCTTAAATTTATAAATAAATTGTCACAAAGCTAAGGCAAGCAAGAGAACACGTGTCTCACCTCACCCCAACAACTTTTATCTCAGTCCTGAAAATACATGTATATATTATGTCATCCTTATGCAATTCATTTTGCTTTGAAAAATCTCACAGTATAAACAGAAGCCTGACCTCCAAATCTGATTTTCTGTTTCTCAGCATGTGACACCCAGTTCTGGCCACATTACAGAAAGGAAGCTGTGAATCAACTGGTGACAGTCCACAAGAGAGCACCGAGAAGAATGACAAAGGAGTCATAAAATATGGAAGAGGTACTTAGTGTTGTTCTATCTAAACAAAAGGAGACTGAGAAGAGTCATGGCAACAGTCTTCAAACACATAAGTGGAGAATGTAGTATTATCCATGTCCACTGTGGACATGTTATAAGAAAGATTCAGATCAGGCACAAGGGAACACTTTCTATTAAAGTCAGCAAGCACTGGCATTACCAGGTGAACATTCCACTGTCTGTGGTCTTTAGGGACAGATGTGGCATGCCCTGCTCAGAAATGACCTAACTAGAGGTGATACTGTGTGAGGGCAGATGGATGGAGCTGATGAGCTCTTCTGGTGCCTCCTGCTTCAACGCGGCCAGAAAAAAAACTCAACAACTCACAGAAGCCCACTGGGAAACACCCTGTGTTTTCCAGCTTAAAAGGCAGAGCTCCCACCCATGTCATGCACTCCCCAGGCACAACAACAGCTGTTATCAGAACTTTATCTGTAACAGCGTGGGGACCCTGGTTCCACCATCCGGGCTGCGCTTCACCTCACCATCCTCTCCAGCCCTGCCCGGCCGGCCGGGCCGCGCGGGGGGGCCCGAGAGGAGCCAGGGACACAGGGACGAGGCCCCGAGGCGATCACAGGAGTGTGACAGGGGCACAGAGCCCGGTGTGGAGGATCCAGGACCCCGGTGTGAGGGAACCATGCCCCCAGTGCGCGGATCCCTGATCGAAGTGAGACGGATCCATGCCCCCGGTGCGGGGATCTCTGATCGAAGTGTGAGGGTCCATATCCCGGTGCGGGGATCCCTGATCCAAGTGTGAGGGATCCCTGATCCACGCGTGACAGACCCAGCACTTCCCGATCCTCCGCTCCGGGCCGGCCAGCCCCCGCGGTGCTCCCTCTAAACCTTCCCTCCTCCTCCGCCGCCGCCGAGCCCGGAACCTTGGCGCGGTGATGCGCGGTTTCCGGCGGGGCGGGCCGATCGGACCGCGGTGCCCGGAAGCGGCTGCCGCTGCCCTTGCCCTCAGCCCGGCCGCGCTCCTGCGGCTCCCGGGCCGCTCCCGCTCCCTCCCGGCCCCTACCATGTGGCGGACGCGGGCGGCGGCGGCTTGGTAAGCGGGGCGAGCCCCGGCGGGCCGCAGGCGGGCCTGACACCCTGGAGGGAGGCGGAGCAGCACAGCTGGTTGGGGTGCGAGTTGCGGGTGTGAGTGGCGCAGGGCTGGGCCTGAGGCTGCTGCAGGTGCAGCCTGGTATCCCCGGGCTGCAATTTCCCATCCTCCAGCTCCTCCGGGACCTGGGGGAGGCGGTGCATGCAGGAGGGAGCTGCTTCTCCTGCATTCTCGCTCTGGGGAGCTCGGGCCGCTGTCGTGTCCAGGCGTTGTCCCTCCCAGCAGCTGCCTTGCGTCCCGCTAGTTTTCCACCGTTCTACTGCACCGTTCCAGGCTGGAGCAGTGAATGATGGATAATAGCACGATGTTCTTCGCAAATTCCATAGAGTCATGGAATGGTTTGGGTTGGATAGGGAACGTGAAGATCATCTAGTTCCAACCCCTATTTGGGAGCAGCAGTAGGAAAATAAGCGTTGTTCTAGTGCCTAATGAGAAAGAAAATGCCGCCGTGCTTTTTGTTGGGGCACGTTTGCTTTGTAGTCACAGGCATAGCAGGTCACTTTTTTTGTGTTTTACAAGACATTTCTAATGTCAGTGCAGTGTTGCAGGCCTGTAGTCAGGCAGTGCTGCTCGTGTCTGGAAGGATAGTTTTTGTTGTTAAAGCCAATGTTGCAAAGGCATGAAATTTGGAACTCATTAAAGACTTCATTTAATGGCATTGTTTTGCCATCCTTTTCAATCTGGCTGTACTTTTCGTTGAAGATCTCGAGGTGATTTTTTGGTCAGTATTCATCAGGAGACTTAGCAGCAGGAGGAGAGAGGGAATAAAAAATGGAAGTTTAGGTGTAATGGAGGAGTAGTGGGGGTTTTAATGAATTGTAAGATTTCAGATGTGCAAGTAAAGCAGTTGAGTTTGAAACAGGCAATAACACTCAAAAGGAAGTTGTGGATCCAGGTTTTGCCAGAAGACTGTAATGGAATTCAATTTTTTCCTTCAGTTTAAACATACAGGTTGAATGCTATAAAACACAATGTGTTCTAAAAGAAAAATCACAGAGAAGAAAGTTACATAATATTACACAAAATGCCTTTAGCCCAGGTGAAGACGAGTAATGAGAAATGTCTCTTATAGTATGTGCTACCACATGGTCTCTGCTGAAAATAATAAATATCTGTGAAATGGTAATGGCTGCAAAACAAAATAATGAACAGCCCAGCCATTGGCATGCTTCATGCAGGCTTCTCACACCCTGATTTAAAAATCTGGCTTCAAAACTGGGAAATAAAACATTTCAAGTGTGGAGGCACTTTTGTATTTGTTCTATTTGTAGTTAATTTCTGAGCCTCTTGTAATTCCATGTCCAAGGAGAGAAATGCTTTACTGTTTGTGGGATTGTTCTCTTCCTGCTCATTAATCTCTTTCCAGGTTCTAAGTCTCTTACTGCCAAAGCCCAGCCTTGCAGAGAGGCTTTAGTACAGCACCAAAGGGTTTCCTTCCCAGCCATAGTGACTGAGGAACGAGGACTGGCAGAGCAGTCCCTGGAGCTCCTTTGCTGAGCTTTCCATTGCACTAAAGGAAATTTCTAAACTTAGATCAAAAGCAAAATCGGTCTTTAAGACAGAAAAAATGTGTGAATTCTGATTTGTAACTTCTCTTCCAAAAGCTCCATTTCTGGATTAAAAGTCCTTTTTATGACAAAGTCTTCCACTTCTTTGGACATGAAGAACGTGCCTGTCATCTCCAGTACACTGAAAATCTTGAGACAAAGAACTGTGTAGATAATAGGGCATGTTATTAGGGAGTGCTGTAATATTTTCCACTAAGTATGATTCACTTGTTCTTAAAATCTGTTAATTTGAAATGGTTTAGGATTGTGGGATTAATAATTTGCCATTTCAGTGATATGTAGCACTTTTGTTTGTTTGTTTGTTTGTTCCCTTTGGAAGTAAATGCACTTGATAATATTGAAAACCCTAGAAAAAGGCATCAAAGGACAAGCTTTCATTTTAGCTTTTAAAATTTCAGGCCTATAACTTCACACATATTTTGCATTCACTAAATCATTTAATATTAACCATTCTGATGTGATGGTAAATAAAAAAAATTACAGAAGAAATTACTTTTTCAGACCAGTTGTCTTTTCCCTAAACTAACAAAATTACCTCAAACTGTTGCAGTGTGCAGATAGTGTAATCAAAAGTACACAAGTTTTATTCCAGGCCATGTGTTTGCATAACATAGGCAGAATTGATAAGGCTCCTGTGTTTTAACATGTGCTTTTCATGGCTGAGCTCTGCTTTCAGTGTCACATCTTCCAGACTTTTCTCACTTAGGTCTGAATTCCTTCATGAAAGCGTTAATGCACATGGTGCAGTCATCTCCAGAACTAACCTTGTCTATGCATGACCCAAGACAAAACCAGAGTCTTGTAATCCTAGAACTACAGCAAGTGAAAGGAACTGAAAGATGTCATTTAGCACATGCTTCAGTTCCAAAGGAGAATCTGCTTGGCCAAAATACGACAAATGTATTCTACAAAGAAGTTTTCTTCTATGTATTGGGTTTTTTAAAAGTTTGAAAATCCTGTATTAACTTAATGTTCTCTAAAAGTTCATTTAGAGAATAAGACAGGCCAAACCGTGAAGTTTTCTGATATGTTGCAAGTCTTCTGTGGACTCTTAGCCCAAACAGTGCTTTACCACACACATGTTACTTGCCTTATTGCAGTGTGAAAGTCAAATGTAATTCATAACAGACTTCAGAATTTGTAGTTAAGGTTGTGTGTCTGTAATCCCTAAAAGTACTATACCCATTAATGATGTTTGCAGCTTTTTGTTTTCCTCATAAGCATAGCAGTAGTAGCTGGAAATTGTGCATTCAGAGGGATGTAATAAGATTGTCTTTAACCAGCTAAAATATAATGTGGATCACTTCTAAAGAGGTGTTTGAGTTAATGTTGAAGAAAGCAGTTAAAGTTTTTATTTCTTTCTCTCAGTGTCATCTGCCGGAGTCTAGCAAATAGCAGCTATGGAATAAAGAGAAAATCACCCCTTCAAAACCTGCATCTTGTTTCCCGAAGCATCCATCACCCCTGCTATCCAAGTTCAAAGTTCCAGAGACCTCCATTAAGGATATCCATTCAGCAGTTCTCTTCTCTGAATCGTCTTCCCCTCCACAAAACAAAACTTTTAAATGTAAAACATGGATACCAGTCCCACAGGAACTTTTGGCTGGCCAGATTAGCCTCCAGGCTTCTCAAAGTTCGCTATCTCATCTTGGGATCTGCAGTAGGAGGTGGCTACACAGCTAAGAAGGTATTTATCTCTGGAATGTACTTTATGCATTTTGTCTTTGTTATTATAAACTTCAAAACACAAGTTCTTGACATAGCCAGAAAAACACAAGATGCTATTGCTTGTTTGACTGATGATGAGAGATGAGTAAATATGGAAAACATTGTTTAGAAAACTGCTATAGAACTTAAAATATCGAAGTCCTACGCATATCTAAAGATGGTGGGTTATTGTGTTTTATGTGTAGGTAGTAGTTGCTCATACACTTCTCTATGTACATTTCTTTTTCTATTTCTACCATGATTTTTTTCCTTTCTCTGTTAGACTTATGAGCAATGGAAGGACATGATGCCAGATCTCGACGAATATAAGTGGATCGTTCCTGACTTCATTTGGGAGCTTGATGAACTTGTTGACTTCGGTATCACAAAGCCATGGTGTTACTCTGTCTAAAGACTGGCATGTGTAAAACTTTAAACATAAGAGTGTAGGTCCTCAGGGCCTCACTCCAGGAGTAGCTTTTCAGATGTAATTTGAGTGGACTTTTATTTTTGACATTTTGATGTGTATTTCACCAAGGTATTTGTATCAGTGTGTCTGTAAGAAGAAATTTAGCTCTGTTTAGCATGGACATTCCCTAATGCATCCTTTCATTTGAGAACATTCTTGGTCATTTCATGAAGCCACATAACCCCATTAGTGAAAGGAGAGTTGCAGCATGACCAAGGGGACTCACACAGGTTTTGGTAGTATTATGCGGAAAGTTTGTTCTTTCTACATGAATGACTTACAAGTGAAGATATAAACAATCAGTAAAAAAAAATTTGCTTAAAAGACCAGTTAAAATGCAGAATAGTGAACCTGCCTATCTACAAAATTATCTTGAAGATACAGAAAAAAAGAAAATGAAAAATAGAGACTCGCTTTCCTGAGCCTTTAGGTTGCAGTAGAGGTTTTGTGTATTTTTAGATGAAAGACAGAAACCTGAAAATCAAGCACTGACTTATATTTTATGTGCAGGGTAGAAATGTGGTGTTCTTTTAAAAAAAATTGTCTCTATGAAGATTTTACTGCATGGAATCATAGAATGGTTTAAATTGGGAGGGAACTTACAGATATTTAGTTCCAACCTCCATGCAATGTGTGTGTACTGCATAGATAAATGCAGAGATTGAAAACAGATACAAGTATTTCTTGTTCTTGCTGCAAGTGGACACTACATTTTTACAGTGCTTTAAAGCTAATGATTTTTACTTTTAGGGATCACAAAATTGGCTTGTTTATGAAATTGAAAACTAAGCTTTTCTTAAAAAGATTCAAGACATAAGCATAGTTACAGTTTCACAGTTTTAAAACATCCTCTACGAAGTAAGTGAAAGAAAAATGTATGAAGTGTGGTAGAATGCAGCAGTAAGTTTTCAGCAATTATAAAGTACCTGAAGCAGCCAACTTATCAGGAAGCTCAAAGTCTAAAAAAGCAAGTGGTTTTTCAGATATGATAGTCTTTCCCAACAGTAGTGGGGGGAGGTGCATGTCGAAAGAAACTTCTTCATACTTTTTAAAATAAAATTTTAAAAGCTATATTGTGAAACAGTTGCTAAGTTTTATAGCCTAAGTAATTTTTGTTCATAAAAATAATAGAAAAAGGCCCAACTCACTAACTGTTGTACTGTTTTCCTAGAAAAACTTCTCAAAGCCCTCCCCGATGCAGATGACCTTGCCAAACTTCTGCCTGACTTTGACAAGATTGGAGAGAGCCTTGCTTCACTGAAAGGATTTCTTTCTCCTGGTGAGAACAAATTTTCAGCTAAGTTTTCATTTCAAAAGCTGAACCTGTTTCATGATGAGGGTGTAGATGTGTCCTTAGATGCTAAAACAAAGTGGATCCTGAAAATGTTTGTGTTTGCATTGAATATCTCTTCTGAAAGTGTTGTGGACACAGGTAAGTGTAATGTATTTTTGAAAGAGAGAATTCTAGTAGCAAGTACAGAGAACTAAAATGTGAAAATGAATATAAAACTAGAATTCTTGTACAACTCTAAACAGCTTGAAAGGTCAATTCTTCAGTGAGTCAGAGAAGTTAGATGTGTCCAGCCAGAACTTGGTGAGAGTGTCACTGGACAGTAACAATATCACAGCTGTTACAGAAGAGTTGGATTATTAAGAGCAAAGGTTCTTGATGTTGCAAGCACGTGAAATAGGAGATTTATAACTAAGGTATTCTTCTGGGTTGAATGATGTTTTCCATCTGGTCATGGACCCAGGAAAACTTGCTTGGAGATTTAGGTTAGGTGGGGCAGTGTTTCAAAGGAGCAGGTAAGGTTTTAAATCCTTCAGAAAAGGCACAGGGATGCTTTGTCTATTCAGTGTATCCAGGCAGTAGCAGGCTTGATGGTTTCCAGGTTTTGGCAGACTTAAATGAGACATTACTATCACTGGGCTTTTTAAAACTGACAACAATTAGATTTGATCATATCTGACTTGAAAACTTCATTCATTCTTATAATAAACTGCAAGATTATTTGTATTATATACCTTAGTAATTATCAAACCACATAAATTTTTATTCATGAAAGATTCTATCTGTGAGAGATTATATCGTTGTTCCAAGTATGTTTGAAAATATTTCCATATCTGTGCGTAATAAGTGTTTTCTTATTTTTTTTGTTTCTTTAAAATCCTGTCAGTGTCAGAACTAGTTTATTAATCTTACAAATGCAGCAAGAATCTAAGGAGGGGCCAAGTTCAGCAGAGTGACAAGTAGATTACAATCTCCTATGTATTTTGGCTGTTTAAAATTTTCACAGTTTGAAATTGTGTTATTGACCAATAGCGAGTTGTCGCCTATTACTTGTTACTATACTCACACTGGCATAGTGGCCATTTATGATTGTGTGATCGTCCAAATGAAACAAAGATCCCTCATCTTTATTCTGCATTTTGGTTTGTGTTTATAATTTTTATTTCCCCTCTTCTGCTGATTTTTCACAGGTTACAATTTGGTTAGTGAAGTCATAGGAGCTTCTGATCTACTTCTGTTGTTAGGTGTGTAAAAGCCCTTTTTCCTGCCCTTAACCTGCCTTTTTACAGCAAACTGTTAAAGCACTACTATACTAAGGAGTGAATATCAATATAAATACAACTATTTGCAGCAACTTAATATGGATTTACAAATACTTTCCAACTATTTTAAAAATGCTTCATAGAATCTCAGAATAGGCTGAGTTGGGAGGGACCCATCAGGATCATCAAGTCCAACTTCTGGCCCTTATATCCTAAGTATCCCACCATGTGCCTGAGAGAGATGTCCAAAAGCTTTTTGATCTCTGCCAGGCTTAGTGTTGTGACCATTTCCCTGGGGAGCCCGTTGCAGTGCCCAGCCACCCTCTGGGTGAAGAACCTTTCCTGACCTAGGTCCTCCCCTGTGAGGATGAATAGATTAATGATTGATATATTTCTGCCATAGTCCTTAGCAGATGCTTTTTATTTCAGGCTTGTTCCAGAAGCTTCTTTTGAAAACCTATCATTACAATATGAAAGATTTTTTTTTTCCTCAATACAGTAACATCAGTGGATCTTGTATTATCCTTCTGTCTTTATCAAAAACTATTTCTACAATATTTTGAGAACTTTTAATAGTCTAACTGAAGCTGCCTCCTCACTTGTGATATAACTAACCTGAGTCATAAACTAGATATAAGAATTTCAGATGACTTTTAAACTGATTTTCTTCTTCAGTTTCGTAAGATGAATTCTTTAATAGGAACTTCAAAGATTGTTGAATTACTAACTCATAGGGGTTGAAGCTTTAATTTTCTTTAAATATAGTTAGAGAATTTTTAAGTGCCTTTTGCATCTTAGTATTAGTTTCTGCAATTGTGTCCTAGGTTCTCCAGGAGAAACAGCATTCCGGGCTACTGACCAGGGATATGACAATGACAAACAGTTCAAGAAGGTAATTACTCACTTGCAAACCTGCAAATATCTTTATAAACCTGGATTTATTGTTTGAAAGTGCATCAGTGGCCCATTGCAGAAGTTCATTTGAGGCAGCCTGAAAAGAATTTATTGTGGAAAATTAGTTCGGTATTACTGCTTTTTGTATATAAAAGTAGTGCAGTGATAATAAATATTTTGGTGTAAGGAAATACAAGGCAGACATGAAAATGTTTAGTAATTGCATTATTGAGCAAATTGGTCTGTAATAAGAATGTGATTTTAGGTATTGTGTGTGCATTTCCAATTTTTCAGGGCATGGTCTCTGTGGCACTTGGGTTTATAATTTGTTACTGAAGTTGGTTTAGGTGTTTATTTTTAAACATTTCTGCTTGCAACTTCATTTCTGTTGACATTTTCAGAGTTGCAATTCTTACTCAAGAATTTCTGCCTTTAAGAATTTCCATTTCTTAAAGTAATCTGGTTTTTATTTTCTTTGTCTAGATAAAGCATACATCATATTTTTGTTACTATTCTCTGGAAAATAATGTTACTGTATCTTGATAACTGAAAGTTTTCGCACTTTCTTTCTTGAAGTCAAGAAGGTGAAGTTTATTTTTTTTGTTTTCATGAACATTTCTGTTAAATTCCTAAATTGTCATGTTGCTCATTCTTTAAAAGCTTTTTATCTTTCCTGTGCTTATTTTTTAAAATTGCTTTACAAAAATGTAAGCAAAACAATATCTATCAAGGAATTTATAAATTATCATATAGTTATTTTTGAACTGAAACTTTCTGAACTATAACTGGGGCTTTTCCATGAACAACTTTTCTGTATATGCAGGCATGTATACATTTATTCTACATTAATTCTGCATGGTAATATATAGTGAAACATGTACAAAGCTCTCACCTTACAACCATTTTTCCCCCTGTAGAGCAGTGATGGATTTTTACATAAGGATTAACCTAGCTTTTTATTTCCCCTTTTTCTGCAAACTGTCTATATTTTTCTCCAGAGTGATTGCTTAGCACAGGTCTCACTGTGTAAAACAAAGAATGCCTTACTGTTGATTTGTGAAGAAGTGGCCATCTTAGTTTATTGTCTCTGTTAATTGAAATTACTGACACTTTAACTGAATACCCATAATGTCATTTAAACTTGTTACAATCCTGCGCTTGTTTCGGATGCAGTGACATCTGCATTTTAACTTTGACTGTGGTATGGAAAATAACACCAGATTATATCACTATGATTAAGAAAATTTTGTCTGGTCTAATAATTATATCTGGTAAGAAACTGTTAATTTGCTAATTAATATGATCAGGTATTTTATTTGAATATTTTATTAAACTGTGTGACTGTAGTTGGAAAGGATTCTTTTCCTATTTTATTGTGGAATAAGAGTGACATGTACCAGTTGTCTTTAAAAGGAATTGCTCATTAAATAATTAGATTTGGTGACTTCAAATTTCTGTTACATTTCCTGTTTAAATGCTGAAAGGCCTTCATGGCAGATTTTGTTCAGTGTTTTTTCCTGTATTGTTGGACCCGTAGCATAACGTTTAAAGATAATGTGTTGGGTCATACTGAGAGTTTCCTTGTCTGAAAAATGGCAAAATATTATTATTGTTCTTCTAATACTAAACGTAGCCATGAGGCTTCCTCTCCTTGCTGCTGTGTAGTAATGAACTACTTTGCCTGAGTTCCTGGCACAGTTCCAGTGCATTTGCTGGTCTGGCATTAGAGGGGTTTATTAAATCTGAAAGTGGTTCAGTAAAATGCAAATAAGAAGATTTTTCTATGCTTCAAGCTATACAAATCACCGTTTAACAAATGTTTATATTTGGTCATTTGATTGTGCCTCATGTTTTAGCCATTCTCTTGTGTTGTTTATCCTTATGTGTACATGCCTGTGTGTGTATTTCATGCAACAAATGTATACCTTGATGATGGATGTCTTGAATTCTTACACCAAAGTTCTGTTTCAGAGCTTGTTTTGATTCCTGAAGTACATTTTTGAAACATTTCATTTCATGGAGTGTTTTCTTAGAAGGTGTAATATATTTTTAAAGAGCTTTATATAAATAGTTCATTAATATTCTTCTCTGCATTCTCTGAAATAAACAATTCGTAAATTTCTGGTAGATGCTTTCTCAACCAATTTTGAAAGATAGATCAGCATAATGGGATGGTTTGGTGTGGAGGGAGAAGAGTAGAAGACTAAGCTTTGTGGTAGTGCTAAACGAGTAAAAGAATAAGCATAAAGTTTTAGGGATTTTTGGAATGATCAGGAAGGGTTATGACAGCATGAATTTAAACTGCAGTGTGTTACAGAGGTGGAGATGGAGCTTTATCTTTTTTTTTATGTTTGAGGAACTATTTTTCTTCTGCTAGTTTGATAAGTTAAGTAGCAGGCAAAAATCATCTTTTTATAAAGTGTCCATATTTTGCGAGGAATAAAAACAAAGGAAAAAACCTAAAGAACTTCTACTGTAAAAGCTGAACTGAACAGTTTGATAATATTTTAAAGCTGGGATAGTTATAGATAGAATTTTTAAAATATTTAGATGCTTAGTTAAAGTTGAATATGATTGTAAAATGTAGCTGAATGTTGGTTGCTTTGTTCTACCCGGATTTGCAAAATGCATGGTTTTGCTGGCTCTATCCACTCCAGCTAGCCAGAGATCTTGCTAATAAAATTTCACTTTTGTTTGAACTGACCCATTCACACCTGATTTTCATCTGTCTTTGTCATGCCTTTTGGTTTAACTTTGTTTTCCTTACACCCCAAATTTTTCCTCTCCTTTTTATTATAAACTCCCGGCAGGGCCTGCTTGGGGAGCTCATTCTGTTACAACAGCAAATCCAGCAGCACGAAGAGGAAGCACGCAGAGCCGCTGGCTTCTCTTCCCAGCAGAAGCGAAAGGTGATGGCTTAGGGGACCATATGTTCTGCATTCATTCTAATCAAATACTTCAGCTCTCTGCATTTGAGCTAGACAAATCTAACTAATTAAATCGTGGACGCGAATAATTGGCCAACTTCGCTACAGATGTGTAGTCCTGTTTCGGTTTAACCAAGTTGTGTTTAAAGCATGATGTTAAAAGCAAAACAGGTATTTTCTGTCACTTTGAAATTGTATTATCTCTGCCTCTCTAAAAACTGTTATTTAAAGTTCATACACTAAAAATACATTAAAAGAAAGCACATGAATTAATGTCAGATCTGTTTACTGTTGCTTCTTTATGGTAGCTCTGTTTTGTAAGAGTGTAGCTATTTACAGGGAATAGATCTCTGGGAACTTTTCTCCCCTGTTTTATACTGTTGCCAGCCTGAAAATGACAGCAGCTCTTTAGTAATAATTTTTCACAGAGAATTGAATGCTGCTGATGGTAACAGTATCTACTGTATATTCATCAGTGGTAGTCCCTTGTCTGTTTTTCGTCTTAAAGCAGAACTTTTACTGATTTGTTGTGCTTGTAGAACATCTGCACTCCTCTTTACTTATTTAATTGAAGCTCTGATCGTTTTATTAATTATTGTGTGGCTGATTGGAAATTCCTCTTTAAACAGGGATATTTTAGTTGTCTGATCTGTTGCAATTTGTAATTCTTGACCACATTGCTTTGTTGGTTGCTTTTGTGCCTCTTTAAAAGCTTTCTGGTTAGTAGTACTTTTCAACAGCTTTGGAATTGAGCACTGAATGCAGAACTTGATCTTCTGTACATCTGGAGATAAATCCTACAGAAAGAGGAATGCGCTAAATATGAATTAAGCTTTTAAACATATTTGCATAGCTGTAATTGTCATGCTTTTTAGTCCATCAACAGAGGAAGATCAGTGTTCTCTGGAAGTGTAGTAGTACTTCAATGTTTTACTTTCTTGCCATGTTATTTTTTATGGTTTAGAGTTACAAGCTTCCTTGTCAGATTGTGTACAGTTTATTGAGAGAACTGGAGTACGGAATAGTATATTGAAGTAATAATAAAATGTATGAACTTGTAAAAATTGCTGCAAAAGCAACACAGTATTTGATATATAAAAATTTATCAGCCTAATAAACACAATCAGGAAGAAAAATGAGCTTGATACTACCTTTGTTTCTGATTGAGATTCTACTTTGTTAGTACTTTGTTGCAACCAATTCCACAATTCCCAAGCTGTGAAGAAACTGCAAGGGCTGTCTTTGTAAATGTTATCCTGCCCTCCATGGCAGGTACTCTGTATTTTCAGAGGATTGAAGGTCTACCTTCCTTTGCATACAGAAAGTTTTCAGTTAGCATTCAATGTGCTATTTGGCATACATGCCTTATGGCAGGGAATAAGTCTCGTTTGTCACACTAACCTTTATGTTTGAATCAATTTGAATGAGATGGTAAACTATTTTCTTTAATACCTTGATATGAGGATATGGGTCAAAGAATCCAATCACTGATCCACATTCTCCTTTGGAAGAACAAATTGTGACTGTTGTTGAAATAAGTCATTGCAGGTCCTTCTGACAGGGCATAAACTAACCTTTTTTATTTTTTAACTGAGCTGGCTTGCTTGCATGTTTGTAAGAAAACATGATAATTTTATTTCTGTTCTTGAAAGTTTTGTTGCCAATTTACTTGCATATTTTTCCATTTTTTTAATTTACTCAGTATTGAATCTACTGCAGTTGTAAATTGAGTAACAGTAAAAACCATCTCACAATGAGAAGATACTAAAACCAAAAATTTAATCCTCTCCTGTTGTATTTCTTTTTGGGGGGGGGAGCAGCCTGTTGATAAATATTTTGCAGTAAAATTGTTTAGACTGGTACAGCTGCACTGTGCATGGCTGCTTGAATGCATTTTGTCTGGGCCTTAATATTTTCATTTGAATTATTGAAAGTCATGGTAGTTCTGCACGTAATCAATTTAAAATTATTTGTAGTTTAGTTAGAGAACATACAACACCAAAAGCTGCGGTTTCAAAGGTACTGGATTTTCAGATGCACATAATTACTTTATGCAATGTGTGACAAAGGCTGTTGAAAAGCAACTGCTCTGCAAAATGTGTAACTCTATAAGGAGATTTCAGGCATCTTAGTGAACAGATAGCTGTGTGCAAGGGCTCTTGATTAAAAATAAGTCTTCAGTATTCTTTTCTCATAATTCTTTATGGTGGCAGTTGGGAAAGAGGGAGGAGTCTTGAGTTACAAACCATATTGAACTGGATTAAACAAATACTCATGTGTCTATATAAACATACTCTAATGGTTGATTTTTTTGGGGAGGGGGGATAGAAATCAGAGATCACTCATGTGACTGTTAGTACTTCAAATTGATATATTAGCTTTAGCTTTTATTGGCAACTTAAAAATTTCTAGCAATGTTGTGGATCGCATATTCAAAATACTGTATCTACTAATGTTGAAATCACACCTGTACCAAACACAGAGAGAAGGACATCATTCTACAGCTGTTTGTTGGTTTTGACATAACTTACCTAGCATCCTTGTTAGAATTAATCATCTAGTGCTAGATGATTCTTTGCTTCAGATCTTGCAGTTTGAGACTGTGCAATATTTTGCCAAACAGAAGCATGAGCCCAACACAGACAGTGCCCATGGTTGGAGGTGTCTGTAGGGAAGCACTTCAGAGGTGCATCATGGCAACACAAGTCCTTTGAGAACAGCAAAGAGCGGGAAAATGTTATCTACTTTGCAACTCTGCAGCACATGGAAACACTTAATTTCCTTTTCTTTCCGAAATTTTCTTGCTTCTTTTGGCTCTGCACATCATTCTCTTTGCCTTCCTGTTTTTATTTTCCCCTTATATCTCTGAGGTGTTGGAGGTGTGTGTATATGTAAATGTTTATTTACATATAGCACCTTGTGGCTGCATGCATCGAGTCCTCTGTTCAACTAACCCTGTTTCTGATGTACTTATGCTATCACTGAACTAATTAACAGCAATGAAAAGTTAATTTATAGCATTTTGTCTTTCGTCTTTATGAAAGAAAATAACTGGAATAAGATGGAAGTGTCAGCTTGGATTTCTTTCTATAAAGTGCAGACACAATTCTTCAGGCTTAACAGCTAAATGATACTGATGATATTGATCACTGTGAATAATTGTGGATTTTTCCTGTTTAGTCTGTAGCAACTGTTGTAAAGTTTTAGTAATGGAATTAATTTATGTCTAAATAGCAGCTGTCCTCTGCATATTGGATAATACGCTCTTTCTTATCTGAAACCAAATTGAGTTGTAAATATCGCATGGGCCTTATCACATAAACTTTATTTAAATATTGACACACGCAATAATTGTTTAGGTTAACCTTTTCTTCTAAGTTGAATATTTCATCAGTCAACCATTAGATTTCGTTGTTTGTAAATATTTATGTCATAAGAATTTGTGTTCCACCATTTATGCTTTTTGTCTTTGTGTTACTAAAAGGGGATTGTTCAAAATGGATGTTTACTGCATCTTGATGAGCACATTTTAGGAATATTTGGCTTAGAATATTTCTTAGTGCTTGATCTTATTACATTAATGCCTTAAACCTCAAGATCTCTTGTACTATAATCTCCTAATTTTTGCAGTTTTAATGTAATTTAAATAATTTTGAAATAACCCTTCAAGACTGTCCTGCCTGTCTAAAATGTATGAAGTTGTGCAGCACATTTAGAATTCTGACAAACAAATATGAAATAAGAATGTTTATGAATATTCATAAATAGTGAATACTCACCTGAAAGTATTTTTTGTAGCAAGCAGGTGTTCAGTGTTTTTATCACATTAAGATGGTGCTAATTCAGAAAATGAATATGCAAGATCCTGAGAATTTGACCACAAACTGTATTGAGTTCAGTGGCCAGAAATCTCAGCACCATATGAAGCTGCTTTTCCTTAAGCCCACTTTCCCAGTATTAAGTCTTGAAGGGTTAATTTTTTACATTTGCATGTACTGAAATTCAAACAATTCACTGATGTGAACCTCCTGTTGCAGATGGGGCTTTCCATCAGCTTTAAATTTCAAATGCTAAGTGAAGAATTCTACTTGCTGTAAAATGCATGTCAAGTTATTTTCCTTACATGGAATGAAGCTTTCAGTTCTTGATTTGGTTACTTACAGTGCTTGAACTAAACAAGTGATGGTAGCCATGATTATTTTTCTTTGTAGGTTTCTGACAAAGAGAAGATCGATCAACTTCAAGAAGAACTTCTACGCACTCAGGTGACTTTTCTGAGTTATTGATGCCTTAAGTAGTGATTTGTGTGCAGGAGACTGAGATTTACTAGACAAAAGCACACCTGAGGTATATTTGGTAAAAATCACAAAGGTTTCTATATTTTTGAAAGACCTGCCTGAAGGATTATAAGTTTTGCATAGGTAAAAGTTTGCTCATGTGAATCTACCATGTGCATAGTTACACAAATATGTTTGTACTGCTTTTTATAGCTCAAATACCAAAGAATGCTTGAGCGATTAGAGAAGGAGAACAAAGAATTAAGAAAATTGGTACTGCAAAGAGATGACAAGGGAATTCATCAGAGGAAGTTAAAGGTATGTGTTAGAAAACGACATTGAAATATAATTATGCCCTATTTTCCATTATGCTATTATAAATTGCATTTGTTAAGTCATATATAAACTTCTAACATTAGTTTTAAGATACCTGTGTTATTTTTTGAGTCATCAAGACTTTTATACATCCTTTATATTTTAACTATATTACTTCTGGAAGTAGCTTCAATTGAAAAAACAAAGGGGTTAGCATGTCTAATGAAATAACTTACCTAAGTGATTGGGAAATGTGTCTTGGTTTTTTCATGTAGCTTCAGTGTATTTCGGATAATCTTGCTTCCAACTCTCCTTTGCACACACAGTCTGATACCTTTGTGTTTTGTCATGGGTCTCATTGAGTTTGATAGGAGTAAGTTATGGGGTCAGTGAATATCATTTAATGACTGTATAAATCCAGTGAGACTGGCTTTTGTTTTCATCTGCCAACATCCTGAGCATTCTAAAAACGGATGTTTTCTGTTTCTCTGTATCATTTGTTAACCAATATGGATCTTGCTCTTTCCTCTGAGAACTGAAAGATGAATCTTACTTGTGCAGAATAAGATTGATAACTCTAGATGCTTGTGAATGTTTATTGTTCATGAAACTAAGTCTGGATGTTTAATGGAAGAAACTCAATTTAGCTTAACTTTAAAGCTGCAAAGTTTACACTCAGTTGTTTTCTTATGCTGTACATAGGAGCTCTCATTTTACTCCTTCATCCATAGGAATCAAGTCATAGAACAGAGATCTGTCTATACTGTCTGCAGTATAGACAGCTGTCGTTTAAAACCATCAGGAGAAAGTAAAACTATTTTTATGCAAGTTTACAGAAGTAGTCTGAAACCTTTGTTCCTTTGTTCTCTTATTTGGCTGTGTTTTCTTTTCTTTCTGTACTTTATTTTCTTTTTTTCTTTTTTTTTGTAGAAGTCCTTGATTGATATGTATTCTGAAGTACTTGACATCCTGTCTGATTATGATGCCAGTTATAACACTCAAGATCACCTACCTCGAGTAAGTAGATAACAAATTCAATGATTTTTACTGAAACACCAGTTGCACAATTAAATAGAGCATTTTTGTTATATTCCAGAATAATCCAGAGTTACTGCTAGGCTATTTTCTTGTAACTCCTCCTTTTTGCTTAAGACATGTCTTTCATTTAAAAGCAATAAGATAATTTTGAAAATAACCAATTTAACCAGGCTAAGCCTGTATTGGCTCTTAGATAAACCCTGTCTAGATTCAGTTACTACTGCTATGCTCAGTTTTCCATATCGAATGATTTCAGTCCGTGCACCCCATCCTCCTCAGCTTTGTGAAGTGGTTGTTTCCCAGTGCATGTGACTGCAGCTGAGGGAGTAAGGTGCCCTGTCCATCTCTCCACAGCAGTGCTGCTGTTGTGGGGGGATTTGGGAAGAGGTTAGCCAGACTGCTGGTGTAGAAGAGAGCCAGGAATGCTTCCTGCTTTCACAACCACCTGCAGCATGTAGGAAGCCCCTAAGATGGAGAAACTCAGGATTCAGCTCTTTCCCAGCAGAAGCAGTATCTACCAGATGAGTAGTGTTTTGCCTGCTAAAAGGATTTTGTACAAGAAGAGAAGAGCTGCCTGCCACGAGAGCAACAAGCCCTCCCTCTCTTCATTAGATGCCCTGGCAGGGTGCTTTGTGGACTGTGCTGTCTTAAGCACAAGTCAATTTTTTTGCTTGACTACAAGTTAGCATTTCTTCAAAGATTCCGTCTTTAAACCAATGCATTTATTATCAAGCAGACTGCAGCTGGTGTTGATACAGATGTATGCTTTCCTAGTTGGCTTTTGTCTAAACTTCCAAAATGTCCTTCCAAAAGCCAATGGCTGTTTAAACTTTCCCTTAAGGTGGTAGTGGTTGGAGACCAAAGTGCAGGAAAAACCAGCGTGTTAGAAATGATCGCCCAGGCCCGCATATTCCCTCGAGGCTCTGGGGAGATGATGACACGTTCCCCTGTCAAGGTAAGAAACGTCATCATCATCTCTGAATCAGCATTTGCTGTATTGTTCTCCCTCTGATCATGACATTGATTGAAGCATACAGATACATAAGTTTATAAAATGGCCTCTAAGCAAGGGAGTTGTTTCAGCCAATGACAAAAGCTCTGCAGGTCTGTACATGATCCTTGGGTACCGTCTGAGTAGTAGTAGCAGTACTATTTAGTAATATTGTGCTAAATAAGCATCACATACAATTGTGTTTCTACAGAGGGAAGTGTATATATGCCATGTACTTCTCATGTTTCTTTGTGTTGGATTTGCTGTGCTTTCTCATTAAAGCTTTTAACATTTAGGTAACCCTTAGTGAAGGTCCCCACCATGTGGCTTTATTCAAAGACAGCTCTCGGGAGTTTGATCTGACCAAAGAGGAGGATGTAAGTATAATAAAGTGACTGGAAGTTAATGAGACTTCTACTGATTCTCTGAATAATTTTGTGTCTCAGTGATCTCTAAGCCCCTCTTTAGTTAGAGTGAAAGATGTTTAGTGGGGTAAGGCATTGCATTAGTTATTAAGTTATCTCTTTGGCTGGCACTGAAGTGGATAAAATGTAGAGTGCTCCTTGTGCCAAGACACTTTTTTAAGCATGAAGGGATCTGCAGGTAATCTGTCATTTAGTGCCCTCCCCATTTACCAAACTTACTAAACATTCATCTGAAATAATACTTATAAACTGAGATCTTCATCCCTAACTAAAAGTCTTTTTCTGTGTAGGTAATTTTTCTTCTATCAGTTATGAAGAGTTTTTTCTTTGGTATTTTGCTTTTCTTGTAACAGCTTGCAGCTTTGAGAAATGAAATAGAAATCAGAATGAGAAATAGTGTGAAAGAAGGATGCACTGTTAGCACTGAGGTAAGACTTGTCAAATATTTAATGGCAAATATCTGTACATGTATATGCTTTGTAAGTATTCTTCAACTGGGAGGCTGTGGTGAATTCAGTTTGCATATACTTTATATTTTGCAGTATACAAAGTGTATTTGGACTGTTAAAATCAGTTTTATGCAACAATTACTTGCCTTTAAAGTTGTACTTCCTATTTAAAATGACTGGTTGTTGCTGATTAAAAAATATGTGTGTAAATACGTGTTCATGTAGTTTTATATATGTGTGTTTGTCTATGTAACTACATTCAAAGTAGATGGTGTATGGACCTCTAATTTTAATTTTATTTTACAGACCATATCCTTAAATGTGAAAGGTCCTGGTTTGCAGAGAATGGTATTGGTTGATTTACCTGGAGTCATTAGTGTAAGTATGGAGTAATTTTAAAAATTAAGATGTGTAAATGAGGTCGTGTTACTGGTGAGGATATTAGCAGTTGGGGTTCTTTTAACATGTTTTTTTTCTTTGTTTTTCTTTAAATATTTATTTCCATATACATATTAAAGACTGTGACATCAGGTATGGCTCCAGATACAAAGGAAACAATCTTTAGCATCAGCAAGGCCTACATGCAGAATCCTAATGCCATCATCCTCTGTATTCAAGGTACTAAGAGTCCAAACAGTTATCAATTTATGGTTGTAATCATGGCTCTTATGTTACTCTGAAGTATGTTCTGATTGGGTTTTTCCTTTTGTGATAGTTTGTGTAGTGTACAAAACAGCATGCTGTGGAATGCCTGTTTATAAATTAAGGCAATCTGTGCAAAATCTGTGGTAAAAAGCAACTTTTTGCCAGGAGTTTTTTTAGTATTAAAGAAAAATAGTGGTGATAATAAAATTCAGGTTTTCCACAGAAGTGTTTTTGGAGGTAGCATGCAATAATTCTAAATATAACATAATGTTGAATATTTTGAGTAAGCTGGTACTTGTTCAAAACTTACAGAATTACAACAAACTGGTTTGTTTTGATTCTGGGAGCAAAGCAATTTTTCCACTATGTGTATCCAAAAATGGAACACAAGTCTAATTTTACTGGGTTGAATTTGTAACATGAAACGTACTTGATGGCAACTGTGTGTTAGATTACATAGTTCCTAAAATAAACTTTATATTTATTTTAGATGGGTCAGTGGATGCAGAACGCAGTATTGTCACAGACTTAGTCAGCCAAATGGATCCCCAGGGAAAAAGGACAATATTTGTTTTGACTAAGGTTGATCTTGCAGAGAAAAATGTGGCTAGTCCAAACAGGGTGAGTTGAAACTCTTTCTCACGTTGTGCTGGCTGAAGTCATACATGGTGAAATACTTGAGATGCTGTCAGAGATACTGGACATCACCTGCCTGTTCTAGGTGGTTTTCAGTGCTTATTTCTGTATTCAGTATGATGACTTTTTTGATGGTTGTTGTTTTAATCTCTCTCAGGCCTTGCTTTTAGTGATCAGCTATGTGACTTCAGTCTCAGCTTGCTATAATACTCATTCCTTTCATGCATGTGACCTGAGCAAGTTCCGTTTCCCAAAAAGGCTTAAAGATATTCTGGGATAGGCATTTTTGTTGTATTTTGTGTTCTGCTGTGTTATGCCTTATTAGATTTATGCCTATATTTTTTTCATTTGTTTTGTTTTCAATCTCAGTAGAATTCATAGTCCCATGACAAACTGCTTCCTGCTGTAGTCTGTGTATGGCTAGATCTGGCCTTAAAACTGTGCTGAAGGAAAGAATATCTCTGTGCAAAGTTAATGGGTTTTTTTTATTCCTTTATTTTCATAGATCCAGCAAATTATTGAAGGCAAACTCTTCCCAATGAAAGCCTTGGGTTATTTTGCAGTTGTTACTGGAAAAGGTAAAGAGAGCTCTAGCTCTGCTTATTTTGTCCTTGGTAGCCCAGAAAGCTGTCTAAATGGAACTGTTGCAGCACTCTTTTCTTTCTGCAGGAAACAGCAGTGAAAGCATTGAATCTATTAAAGAATATGAAGAGGAATTTTTTCAAAATTCAAAGCTGTTAAAGTATGTTGCTGTTTTATTCTTTCTGTTAAATTAACCTGTGTTGATAAATGCTAGCATCAGTTTTTCTTGTTGAGTTTAAAAGCATTGCAATGTGGAAACACTAATTGAGATTTAATATGGGGTGACCAATTTATCCTGGTTTCCTAATGCTTGCTGTAAGTCAGTGGAGACAGACAGCCATCTTCAGGAAGCAGTTGATTCCACTGCAGTTTTGGGCCACTTTTCCAAGGTTTGTGTGTCTCTCTATTGGCTCTAGAGGAACTAAGTTTCAGCCTACGTCTAAGCACTTAGAGCTGAGAGGAGTGAATCTAGCCCAAAAGTGAGTTTTAGTGCCTCTAAATGTCTAAATTGTCTTGGTGTGACCATGTTATATTCAAAGGGTTAGTTGTGTTAGTTGTGTGTTCTGATGGAAGCTCACTGAGCGGAGTTTTCATTTCACAGGCTGGTATTCCTCAGGAAAGTACAGTACATGAACTTTGGGACTGTAGTACCTGCACTGCAACCTCTAGAATAAAAACTTATTTAGGGTGGGGGTTTTTGTTACTGTGTTTTGTGGCTTTTTCCCCTTGTTTTGTTGATGATCTATGCTGAGTAGTTTAGAGGAAGAGACTGGAATTTGGGTTAGGTACAGAGTTACGTGTTATTTTCTGCTCTGAGAAGCAAAGCTTTTTTCTAGAGAGGAGAAAATGGCGACCTAAAAGAATGGGTATGCAGAGAACTTCCTCTAGCTGTCTTTCTTTACAGGACAAGTATGCTGAAAGCACATCAGGTAACGACCAAGAACTTAAGTCTTGCTGTGTCAGACTGTTTCTGGAAAATGGTGAGAGAATCTGTGGAGCAGCAAGCAGATGCTTTTAAAGGTAAACACATTTTCAAAAAGCAAGGGAAATAGCAAATGGCTGTTAAACAGTTATTTCTTCTGTGTGCATATAGTACTGTTCTGCCAGCATGCTTGGGCAACTGTTTCATACATTTTAGATGATCAGCATTTCCCATTAATTGAAAATTGCCCCAGGTAATTTTTAGAAAAAAAGTAATTTATTTTGTGAAGTACCACTTGCTCTAAAACCAAAGGAGTAAATAAGTATGAAGAACAAAAGGCCAAAACACAGTTCTTCCTGTGGATTAAGATTTTTAAAATGGTTTCCTATATAAAGGTACCATCTGGTCAGCCGGGGCAGGGCTGACATGTGCAGAGCTGGAAGTCGAATGATTCCACTGTGCTTTTAGATGCATGAATTCTGCGATTTATAGAGAGAGTATATTGGCATAAACAGAAAAAAAATCTGCTCATTTGCAGACACGCTTTAAGTTCTTGGACAGTTTTTTATAAACAAGATTGTGGCAATTTTAAGACTTGCTGAACTTTCAAGGTAGTCATGAAGTGCGTGTGGACAATTCAAAAAACCAAGGCCTTGTTTCTGATTTTTGCAGCCACACGTTTCAATCTTGAGACGGAATGGAAGAACAATTACCCCCGGTTGCGAGAGCTCGACAGGGTAAATTACACTGCTGCTTTCATTGGTGTGCTACAAAGAGTTGAAGATTATGAATTAAGATTTATCCCTTTTAATTTCATTTGTAAAGTTTTCTTAAAGTTAACATGAAGTACTGACATTTCAAAATGTTAGGATAGTGTAAATTATTGTAGGGGAAGGAAATACTGTTGTTCAAAATTGTGGTGTTTCAGCACTTCACTCTTCTAGTATACAGTTACCTGACCTAACTTGCCCCCAGGGATAGGTCAGTGTTTCTTTGTGATCATGATAGAACTGGCAAAAAGAAGTTGCATTTCAGACAGACAGAGTAAAAAAACAATTGGGATCTCATTTCCTAATTCTTTTATAGAGATCCTGAATATTGAAATGCTATGCCTGGAAAAAGGTATGCAGGAGATGGGGGGGGGAGATGTATGGTCAACCAGGGTAGCTGATGATATGCACACACATTGTTCAGAACATGACCAGGAGGTATCATTAGAGGATTAAAGACCTTAAGAAAAAGGTTTTAGAATTTTTTACCTTTTGTATAGAAACATTATCAAACTAGACTTAATCTTATTATTTCCTTTTGCACAGAATGAACTGTTTGAGAAAGCAAAGAATGAGATTCTTGATGAAGTCATAAGTTTGACTCAGGTCACACCAAAGCACTGGTATAGTGATTTTTTCTTTTTTTAATTTGCTAGGAGAAGTTTGCCTTTAAAATAGAGTTCTCGAGTTCAACATTCTCAAATATAAGTAAGAAACTGTTTTTCTTAGACAATGTATTGTATTCCTGTGATCTGTAGTCTTGTTTTCTGTGTTCCTAACAAATTGAATGCACACCTATTAGTCACTTGTGTACTGGAAACCATCACATATGTTACAACTCTCATTTTAGGGAGGAGATGCTTGAGAAAACTTTATGGGAAAGGGTATCTACTCATGTGATTGAGAACATATACCTGCCAGCAGCACAGACTGCAAATTCAGGGACATTTAACACCACTGTGGACATCAAACTGAAGCAGTGGACTGACAAGCAACTGCCTAATAAAGCAGTAGAGGTGAGAATTTAGTTATTTAAATTTAAAAAAAATTAAAACTTAATTGCAATTTAAAATGAAAGCATAACTCCAGAGAAGGAAGGTGGTGTTTGAATGGCTGACTGCAGCTCTTGTAACTAGCTTACATGTCAGAGAAGGCTGGTAAGATCTTGATGTCCCAGAACCATATGGAGCAGAAACATTGTGTTTTATTCTTCTGGTGAATTTTGCCTATTAAAGAAAAAAACCCAATCTTATTTTAGCAAGGTTAACAAGCCCCTCAAGTAGGAATATTCACATTTAATAGATTTATGCAAATTTAACAGAATTCTGCTTGCTACACTACAGTGAAGCAAAGTTTAGTGTGCTTTTATTAGTACTGGATAAGGCAGCAAAGGAAAAGTCAGTGATTTATGCTTGCAGGGTTTTATTTTTAAAGCCTCCAGATTTTCATACTTAGAAGAATTGTAATAAATGTGCCTTTATCAGCTGGTACATGTATAATGGTCCATTTCAGGAGGAATTGTTTGCTAACTTTCCAGGTGGCATGGGAGACTTTGCAAGAAGAATTTTCCCGTTTCATGACAGAAAAAAAAGGAAAAGAGCATGATGATATCTTTGATAAACTGAAGCAAGCTGTCAAAGAAGAAACTATTAAGCGACATAGATGGAATGAAAGAGCAGAGGATAGCCTGGTATAATGTAGTGGGGTTTTTTGCCTTGGAGTGTCTTTATTAGAGTGGAATAATCAGTATTTTTGCATTCTTTCACTGTAATCATAAAATGACTGGTTTTGTGTCTGTCTCACCTTTTCTATATAAAGTTTTAATTTAGTGTTTCTCAATTCATTTCATTATTATCTTTTATTAGTTATTGCCCTAAATAGTTTCAAATGAAACCGTTTTGGTTGGTTCATGAATGTCCTTCATAACCACTGGCTGCACAAGGGCAGCCTGGTGAGAATTGCTTGGCATCAGCTTATTTGTTCTGTTCAGTGTAGCCACATAAAATAACATAATTTCGTTTCCATCTTTATAGGTTCTGTAATCCAGAGGGATTCCATATCTTTTGCTCTTTTTTTCCCATTATTTATGCAGGCTGTAGAAAAGAGTTAGAGCCACATGGAAATAATTTTGGGAGTGCTTTGGAAGGTGCCTCTTGAATATCTTGTTTGTGTCCAATATAATCTGTTTTAGCAGACATTAAAAAAATGAAAAGAATACTAGGAATGGGTTATTAACTAACTCGTGAATAAATGATTTGCTGCATGCCAGAGTGACATTGTGTGTTGCAGCGGGTGATCCAGCACAATGCTTTAGAAGATCGGTCAATATCTGATAAACAGCAGTGGGATGCAGCCATTCATTTCATGGAAGAGACGCTCCAAAGTCGGCTCAAGGACAGTGAGTGGTGTCATGTATTTCACTCTTCTTCCCTTTTTAATCTCAGCCAGTCTTGATCTAGTTCACTTCACTGATGTGCAGCAGTTGAATCAACCCAACTGTCATGGTGACTGCTTGCAATGGTACTGATACTGATAGAAATATTTAGCAAAATACAGCCTCAAAAGCTCTCATGCTCTTAAAATGAGGCAACCGAGTGAGAAGCAGTAGAGATCTATAGATTCAAAAAATGGTCTAAATGCACATGTAGGAGAACAGGATAAATTCAGGGGAAACAGTTGGTCTGTTTATGGTTTCTAGCATAATCAGTTTTGTTGCAAGTTGCAGCCAAGGTAAGATTTGAGTTTTTTAAAGGCATGATTTGGAACTAGGTGGGTGGTCTCAGTAAAGGGATGTTGTGTTTTTAATGTACTTCCTGAAGTATCTACTGATTGGAAGAAACTTTTACATTTTAGTAAAATACATCAACCATTGCTTGAAGTAAAAGACACCTGATTCAAGTCAGTGTGGTGTATTTTATGTTCTTCAACTTAAAATGTTCATTCTTGTTCACGTACTTAGCTTTGAAAGTATAAATTTGGCTGGTTGCATATATTTTGTTTGATATGTAATATCATACCTCCTTTTTCAGCTGAATCTGTTATTGAAGATATGGTGGGTCCAGACTGGAAAAAAAGATGGATGTACTGGGTAGGCCGCACCAAAGAGCAGGTAAAAGGAAAAAAAATTATAAAGAATTTCTAGTCTGCTACCTTTAGAAAACTTGATTATTACTCAATAAATTTTCAAAACTATCAATTGTCTTCACACTGTTTAGACGACTACAAAAAAACCTCACTTATCATTGTTTTAAATAGTATGGAGAATTGAGTGTACTTTTTCCATGCTCCATCTCCAGAGTGACTTGTAAACTATTTTCCACTTTTCAGCTGAGTTACATCTTTGCTATTGTGCCATTGACCTGTGTATTGAAGTTCTTGCAGTAGAAAGAAATCAGTGAAAGCAGGTGGAAACTGGACTATTCTCTTCTATACTTTTCATGCCTGCCTTCTAAGAAGTCACAGGCAGTTTCCCATTTCTCAAACTGATTCATACTTTGAAGAAGTGAGCAGAATTTAGAAGGCTAGAGTAGTAATTGTTTCAGAGAAAGGAGTTTTACAGTCAGCTATATGCAGCCAGCTATTGGAGCAAGGTAGTGACTTCAGCCTATATTAATTGACTTTTATGAACAGCAGCTTAAAGGTATGAATCCATGGAGAGTTCCTGCTAGCTAATAGGCAAAAATTACAATTCTCTTCAGAGTCACAAGTGGTATATGAATGTGAACCCTGCTAGCAGATACTCGTGTGGGGGAAAGAGGGCTAATACCTATGATTTTTTTTCCACCCTTCTATTCTTGTTCTGCTTTTCTGTGTATAATGAAAAGGAAAAAAATTAAATTGACAGTGAATTATTCATTAAGAATGCTATTTTTGATGTGTCTTTGCATAAATTCCTTTTGAAGAAACTTAAAAGTAGTAGTTAATAGTGTCAGAGGTTTTTTCGGCCCTTGCTTATTAAGCAAATAAGAGTGTTTACTGGGGAGGTGCTGATGATCTCTGAGTCTCTAATAATAAATTCCAACTAATCATTCCTCTCCTAGAATATTCGTAATGAAACAAAAAATGAACTCGAGAAATTAATCAAGTGCAATGAAGATCATCCAGCTTATCTGGCAAATGATGAAGTGACGACTGTCAGAAAGAATCTGGAAGCAAGAGGAGTAGCAGTGGATCCATGTCTGGTGAGATGCAGAATTGTAACAAGACACATGGAAGCCCCCTGTGAACACTTGAGTGTTTTCTAGATGGCAAAGAAAAGACTTCATCTGAATTCTGAGTTTGTAATGCAGATGTTTCCAAAGGAATCACTAAGTGACTGCTTGCACGCAATTCACACACTTCTGTTGGCTGGCAGACAAGGGCTGTGCAGCCCTTTGGAATCTGTCAGTTTAGACTGGAATCAGAATCTGCTGAGCACATTTTCTTGCCTATGTTGTAACAAAGCTTGTTAGAAATTATTGTTCAGATGTAATCAACGCCTTTGTTAGCAAGTTACAGTAAAAACATACTGTGTATCCTAAAGCTTTCAGTGTAGTTGTATGTGAAGTTTGCAGTTCATTTGTACAATGAAGAGACAGATTTAAAAAAAAAAAAAACAACTTAGAAAAAAGCACATTTTTTTAAATGTCCCAAGGGATTGTATTGTACATTTGAAATGTTCTGGTAAATGACGTATCTCATTGCAATGAAAGGCCCTTAAGGGTAATTAAACCTCTTAACTAATTAAATGAGATTTCAGATATTAGTAAGTAATAGATGTAGATTTCCTATAGCAGTGATTGATTTTCTGCAGTAACTTTGGCTACCTTTGCACCATTAATACATGCACTTCTTTTAAGAAGAAGAGTTCTTGTAATATCTGCTGCTCCTTTCCTGTACAGCCCTTACCATTTTTTATAAAGGTCATAGTAGTGATCCACATTCTCTGCGTGAGGAGGCTGAGTGCAAATTGAGGGTTTTTTCCTAGCTAAGCAACTGATTTTCTTAATTTTGTTTTATGGGTTTTCCAGAGAGGCATCTTGATGCACATATTTAATTTTGGAGAATTGAAACATAATAAGCCTAATCAGGAAAAGTTATAAATGTTTGTTTACGTAAGACCCATAAAATATTTCTCTAAGCTTTAATCTGGTTTAATTGGTAAATTAACGGATACAACTCAAAAATGTGTTCTCAGTGTTAATGTAAAGAATGTTTTGTAGTATTTAATTTAAACGTGTTTTGGCTGCAGACAGTATTTTTAAGCATTCCGTTATGTGCATGGAAGAGTAGGTTTTTAAATTGACAAGTCATCTGTAGTGTTTGCCAAGTGTAACTAACGCATTAATCATATCCCACTTGCAGACAAATTGCTAAGAAATATTTAGACGTATGTTACATGATAGCAACGGTGGGATTTGGAGTTACATTTTAAAATTAAATGCAGTCATTAATCTAAGCACGATAGTGAGTGCGTGTATTTATTTATTTAGTCAAATTTAAATACTCTTTTCCTAGATTAAAGACACATGGCACCAAATTTATAGAAGATACTTCCTGAAGTCTGCTTTGAACCACTGCAATCTATGTCGAAGAGGCTTCTATTATTATCAGAGGCATTTTGTGGACTCAGAGGTAAATTGAAGAACAGATGTGCTTCATCTACACTGGTGTTTTGCCTTAATATTTCTATTTCAGTTAAAAAAAAATCTAAAAATACTTCAAAGTAGCCTGACCAGATAGCTGGTGATCTCAGACACGTTTTACATGAGGCTTGTAATGGATAAACTGCCATCCTGGTGGCAATTATGTAAAATGACCACTAGGTATCAGCCATGACCTAAACATCTGTTTCTAATCGATGTGTATTGAAAATGCATGGTTAAAACCAGTAGTGTAAAGCTGTTGATATGCTGCTGATAGCCATTTCTCCTGCTTTCCCATTGATAGTTATTTACTTCACTTATACAAAAAAATTCAGAAAACACCCCTATGGATTTATAGGGAAACTATGGTCAGTAAATGTTTATAGTTAATGCTTAGAACCATGTGTGATGAAATGGGAAAAAAAATGAACAGCTGTGGAGTTTCCAAACAGGTCTTTATAAATAACTTTCCAGTTTGTGTACCCACGGTTGTGCAATAAATGACAGTATGCATCAAGTCATACAAACAATACATTATTTTCTTACCATTATATTTTAAAGAGAAATTGCTGGAAAGGTACAGCTTCTCACTTTGTTTTTCTCTTAGTGAGTCACGAAGCCAGCAATCTTTGTTACTTTAGAAATACCTTTGCCTGTAAGAGCTAAGAGGGCATGAGATCACCATATGGAGAGCTGCCTCTTCATGAAACTTACACTCCTAGTCATGTTACTGTCTTTTTTTAAGGAGTCCTAATGTGAACTTAATGCTCCCTCCTGCCGTCCTTGCAGGTGTACAAACTGTCTTTTCTCTTGTTAACAAATACAACCCTTGGCCCAGCCTTGTCTTCAGAGGCATTTGTCATGCAGGGAGGCACAGCCTGGAGCTCAGCTGTTGTCTCTCAGTATATTTGCTATGAGCAGTGGTGTTCCAGTGAGCATTAGGTTACACTCCCCAGCCTGCATAAAGTGTGTGCAAATTGTTCTTCCATGGTTTCCAATGATACAGCTATTTCTCTTGAAAATAGCAGACAGGAAGGTGATGCATTAAATAAGGCTGATGTGGTTCTTGTGAAGTATTTTTGATGTGTTTCTTTGTTACCTGCACCAGTAATTCTTTGGGATTTTTGTGAAGATCTGGGTATATATACATGAGGTTGCAGTTGCTGCTAAAAGTGTCAAAAGATTCTTGTGTGTAGGATGTTCAGTGGACATCAGGGATCTGACAGCACAGGTTCTGTCGTTCCAGCTCGAATGTAATGACATCGTCCTCTTCTGGCGAATACAGCGAATGCTGGCGATTACAGCAAATACACTGAGGCAGCAGCTCACTAACACTGAAGGTAAGGCACAGTCAGTGGAAGGGTTTGAAACAAAAGATTATGTCCTAAAAATGTCATCCAGTAATAATTTTGCTGAGAGAGAAAATACCTTTTGAAATTTAAAAATCTTTCTCAAAGGATTTCCATTCTTGGAAGGCCCAAAGAAGGGGCTTCTGTGTTCAGAAGTTTGCCTTTTCACCTATCAGATTAATAAGTATGGTAACATATACTGTGTCTCCAGCAGACCTTCCCAAAATTCTGTCACTGGAGTTGCAAAAGTGTCGCCACTCACCTCTTTTTGGTTGCTTTGTTGTTCAGTAAGGCGCTTGGAGAAGAATGTAAAGGAAGTGCTTGAAGATTTTGCTGAAGACAATGAAAAAAAGGTGACGCTCCTAACTGGCAAGAGAGTTCAGCTTGCAGAGGATCTCAGTAAGTACCCACTCTGCAGTGTTTTGGAAAGAGCTTGAAATGAAGCAAATTCTGACCACTGTCCTTAAAAATATTCAGTGTGATGTGGGTTGTTCATGTGCTGGCATTTATTTAATATCATACAGATTTTTTCTTAAATATGGTCAGATCTTACTGATTCTAAGGTGGACATGGGTAGTATAGTGTGATAATATAATTTACACCACGTGTAACTTCAGCTAAATAAATATATTGAAAAAATGTAGTTAAAGCAGAGTACTCTTTAACGGGAGAGTCCCCTTCCTGAGGGATTACAGTAGTTTAATGCTTTGAGTAACTCCAAAAAGTGCTCAAAACCATTAGGGTTTTAGGATTAATATAATAGTATTTTAACCAGTGAAAGTTTTTAAGGTGACAGTCTAGGTTGAGGTTGTCTCCCTGCACATCCAGTAGGGTTTAGACTGGTTTTTAGCTGATGGACCTTGTCTTGCACACATACCACTGTCTTTTTGGCAGCATTCTGCTGCTCTGTGAGACTTCGACTTAAACCCCAGCTGTGCACCTGGTCTGGGAGGGGATAAACAGTGCTGTGCAAAAGGGAAAAAAAAAAAAAAAGTTCCTGTAGTTACATAAATACCTGTATGTTCACATCATAGGTGACCATTTTTCTTAGACCTCTATTTTGTGTTTGAGGTAGAAGCTAATTTTTGCCTTAAAATATGGCTTGGAATATTTAATTCAGAATAAATGGATTTTGTGATCAGTGTTTCTTCTTTTAATTAGCAAAGTAATTAGAAAAGTCCTTATATCCAGGGTTCACTGGGACAGAGAAGTCTGCAATAGCTATTAGTTACCTAATATGAATCATATTTTTCATTTTTTACATCCAAAATGTAATATAAAGTAAATGTTTTGCTTACAATAAACTCAAAATCTGAGGATTTATTTTTAATAGTGCTGGTTTGGCTACACTGAAAATACTGTGTTGTTGGAAGTATTGTTATTTAAATCCCAGTGAATTGTATTTGTTGTCCTTCAGAAAATGTGACAATATTTTGGGATTGTGAGTAGGAGTTTTGGTGATCTAGGGCAAATGGCCGAGGTTTTCTTGACTGATCCCTGAAACAGGTGCTATGACTGTATAATTTTTGTGATAGGTACGTAATTTTCTCCAAACATCCTGTGTTGCTTTTGAAATCCTATATCAACCTTTATGTAAACAGTCTTTTAAAGTAGGTAGAATATGTTTTGCAGCATAAGAGGTTCTCCTCCTCTCTGTATAAATGTTGAGGTAAAATAAGTGGTAGCATAGTAGGATGCAGACTTTTATTGAGGAAGTTCTCCTTTTCAAGCAGTGCTGCTTGCTTTATTGCTTTGATGCTGGATGCTGATTTTGGGGGCATTTTTCCTGTGCAAACACTGGTATAGAGTGAACCTTGGCGATGTTGATTTATCCTCAAGTATTCCATGTTTTAAAACAAAATTTAACAACCCTAACATGCCCATGATGTTTAAATTAACCTGTCTTTATTTTCCACTGAAATTGACTTAGAATTTTTGCATTGTCAACTTTGCTTTTCCCCAGCCTCAGTAATAGGCTCCCATTTCAAAGCAGTGGCAGCTGAGGTCATTATTTTGTAAACTAAGACTAGACCTGTAGGAGCAGCCTGTGTGTATTCATAACCTGAGGTGTCAGTGCACTGGTATAAATGCTTCAAGTGTGTAGTTTGCATTTCATAAATTACCGTGTAGCAAAAACATGTCACTGCACTGTATGTCTTTAAATTCAGGAGGTCACAGATCCCACACACATTATTCTAAAGAAATAATTGTTACTCGGTACAAAACAATGTATGATGACATGTTCTGCTTTATTGTACCTGTGGGAAGATTTTAAAACTACCACTGCTTAGCTGTGTACTCAGTTCAGCTGTGTTGTTTCTGCATGCTTTTACTGCTTAGTGATTTTTATGGGAATATGACAGGAAAAGAGGGTTTCTTTGCTTTTCCCTTGGTGAATAGAATGCTTTTCTAAGTTGCAGAAGTTTTTTTTTATTCCCCTGAGACAGATTTTGATAATATAGAGCACTGAACTCTCAGATGGCTGTAATTTCCTACTTGTAGCACTTTGTAAAGTTTAGGACTCTCCTAAAGGAAAAAATCCTGACTCCTGTGACACACATTCATAAAGTATTGGTATTTTAATTAGGAAGGGAAGTGATCTCCTGAATCACAAAGTCCAATCTCTCTATTCCATGTGGCTGTGTTTATATAACCCAGCTGATTCAAATATCTTGAGCTCTATCTTCAAATCAGTTACTTGTTGGGGCTCACTATTGACACAGAAAACATGTTTCAGGATGTCATTCTTCTGGTGGTTACAAATAGACTTCTAATTTCCAATCTAAATTTGTAAATATGGGGCTGGGATTCACTTCCTGATTAGAAATTCTACCTGCAAACATAAATCCCTTATATACCTGAGGTTAGGGTGCCTCCTCTTGATGCTGATTATATAGGAACACTGTCTCACTGCTGTTATATCAGTCTTTTAATGCTGAAGCACTCAAAGTGTTTTATTGTTTATTGAAGATACTGGTTAATGGCTATTACTAACATGGGTGACCGAGTCTCATGATGAGAGCTCACACAGGGCTCCAAACTTAATTCACCAGGTTTTGTTGTCTGTGTTCTACAGCCTTGAATGGTACTTTAATTCTGTATAAGAATATTCCTTATATGTCATTTATGCCCTGAATCTTGAGGCTTCTCACTGTTCATATCTCAAGTTGTATTCTAGGTATTTTAAAAAGTGTAAACAGATCTTTGAAACAAATTCTTCATTTTTCAATGTACTGAAGGTTCCTTTTTCTTCAAAATTGCGCTTTAAATGTAATGTAAATGTACTCCTTGACATAAATGTTGGCATGGTACTTGTACCGGTGAACGGTTACTAAGTTTATGGAAATAAAGAAGCTCTAGGATTAGAGTCCTTTTGGAAGAAAAGACCATAGGGTGCAAAAAAGGGGCAGAGGAGAATATGAATAGGTGAATTGGGAAAATTGACTTCGAAAATGTTCTAAAATGCAATCACTCTATAAGAATGCCTGTGCTGAAAGATACACCTGTGTTTGATGTATCCCAGTGTTCTGACCCTGGCAGTGAGCAGGCGTGGGAACAGCATAAGCATACAGTAGTACTTGCCTGTTACAGCAGCCCCCAGGCTGTGGCTCCAAGATTTCCTAATCCTGAGGTAATATCTTTGTGATTAATAGGCATTCATGGATTTTTTTTTCCTCCTGTGAATTTCTCTAATTGCTTTTTGAACTCATGTAAACTTTGGCATCTGCAACATCCTGTGGCAATTAGTTCCAAGGTTCAACTACACATTGTGAGAAAAAGTACTTCCTTTTGTTTGTTTCTGAGCCACCTGCCAGTTTCATTTGGTTCTCCTTAGTTCTTGCACTGTGAAAAACATTCAGTAATCTTTTTCTATTCATTTTTTTGCCATTCATGACTTCACAGATGTGTGTGCTACCTGCACTTGATGTTCTTTTTTCTGACTTGAAAAGTTCTCATGGTGTAGTTGCTCTTCGCATGGACATTTTTTCCTGGTTTCAATCAGCTTTGGCACTCTTCCTCTTTCTTAGTTCCACTAAACCCTTTTTGAGGTTTAAGAGCAGACCTTGCACAAAATAT
Organism: Cyanoderma ruficeps; assembly: GCA_008694505.1. Taxonomy (NCBI): domain Eukaryota; kingdom Metazoa; phylum Chordata; class Aves; order Passeriformes; family Timaliidae; genus Cyanoderma; species Cyanoderma ruficeps. The sequence goes on along the minus strand of VZDJ01000028.1, from coordinate 6,909,465 downwards.
TTTAAATATATCTACATTATAGATTTATACATTTGTGTTATGATGCCTTCTGGGTTTTATTCTGGTCTTTTTACAATAATTCCTTGTAGTCTTTCTTCCTCTTTTACCAGTTACTGAACAGTGAGCTGATGCTGCAGTGGTCTGCTACAACTCCCAAGTTCTTGTGTGAAAAGTAACAGCCATGATATTTTCCTTTTCTTGTCATGTTTTAAAGCTGTAGGTATAGTTGAGATATGTTTATTGCTTTTCATTATGAGAGTAAGAATAATTTGCTGTCTGTCTTCTTACATGTCTAACTGGGTACTGTGGGCTTATTCAGCAGTTGATAGGAACCTGTTTTAATGCAGTTGTTCACAACCTCCATCACAACTCTGGGGCATTATTTTTGTGGAAGTTCTTCACCAAAGTTCTTTGCCATTTGAGGAACACATTCCTGACTTGGATAGCTTCACCAGTAATTGGAGGGATTACATTTACTTTCCAGCTGGCACCTGCATCTTGATTGTGCTCATTATTGAAGGACAAAATACTTTGATTTGAAATTTATATTCCAGACAACTAAGTATTTGCTTAGCTGCATCACTATCTTAGATATGCTGTGTTCCATAAGAAGTGAAATGGGATAGAAGGAGCTAAATGTACAATGATAAACATTAATATTTTAAATGGAGAATTTCACAGAAAAGCGTCTTGGTAAGACTGCCCTGTTTGTATTGCAGGCTTTAAATCACTGCTTCAGGCTGGAGGGAAAATCAATGGTGGCAAGTCAGTCCCTTCAAATTCCTGCAGCTGTTACACACAAGTGTGTGCAGCCGCTACACAAATCTTTTCCACTTGCTCTTTTTTTTTTTTTTAGATATTAAATACCTTTTATTTCTACAGTACCTTTGAAAGTGGATGAGTCAATATATATCCTTTAATTTTATCAGTGATATTTTGCAGTATGTGCAAGTTCATACCATTTTCTCCTATATTTGTGTTTAACTTTCCAAAGTGAATGATACTGAGCATTCGTGCAGGCTGCCTTTGAAGTTACTGAAGGTTTTACATGTTACATGTGTTTTAAAATGGCAGCTTGGTTAATTATTTATAAAAGACAATTATTTGAAGTCACACCTTCCCTAGAATCTTTTTAATTATGTTCTTCAGTCTTGGGCAGTATGTTTTTGGGGGTTTTTTTAAGAAAATAATACATAGTCAAAAGACTTCAATTTCAACACGAATAATGTTATTTTCTGCTGTTTTATTTTGAACACAAATGGCAGGCTAGTAATTTCAGCAGAAATGCCTGATAGCATGTGGCTACATCTTACCTTTCTGTAGACTATTTATAACATGGTGATTGTTGAAAACGTTGAGTTCGCAGTGAAACGCTTCCTGGAACTCGCTCAGTGATTGCAGGGTGGCTCTGCCGGCCGTGCTCTGTGTCTCCGGTGCACAGGGGGGCCTGCGGTGCCGGTGCCGGTGCCCGCGCGGTGGCGCTGAGCGGCCGCGGACGGGCCGCGGGGCTGAGCGGCGGCGCCGCTCCTGCCGGGGCTCCCCTCCCGCCTCCGGGAGGAGGATGCGCTTGCCTGTCCTTGTCCCTCTTGTTTTCCACTCCTCCTCGGGGTTTTCTGGTTTGTTTGTATGACGTGTAATTTATGAAGATTGTAAAGGACGGTCTTTTTTTTTTTTCTCAGCTGCACATTTCTGGTTAGCAGCTGCACAAAAGGTACTTGTTTAGTAAGCTTTAATCAGAAAGGAAGTGGATCTTCCAGTGTCTTATCCTAAAGCTAAATGCCGTTTCTCCCTGCTGCAGTAGCACCCAGAGCATGCTAGGTGGTGCACATAGATGTTGAATGCTTCAGGTAAATCCAAGCTTCAGGCAGGCAGCAGGGGCTTTGCCATTCACTTGAGTTGAAATCTCACAGACTCAAAAGAAATACGTATGTCCTAGCTTCGTTTCTTCTCCTTTTAGTCCTTTTGGACAGCAAAATTATGAATGTTGCAAAGCCACAGGATAAATGAAGCATAGTACATACAAAGCATCTTTCCGAGGTCAGCATACTGTTCATCCAATATCCTGTGTCCTCACAAGCTGAAAAAGAAAACTCAGTTCTTCACCAAATTATAAGTAAAACCATGTGCACGGGAGAGTCATTTGCAGGAGTTGGGAATGCCTGTGGAAACTTGATCCTGGAATTGCTAGGTATGAATGTGAATGGATCAGCCTCCAAGTTCATTTGTCAGTAATGTTGACACCTGTACAGGTGTCATGGGCTAGCTGAGACGTTATTCTGTACAAAAGCTTTTTGAAACATTTGAGGAGTAGGCCCTCACATGAAGAAAATACAGCTTAGGGCCATTTGTTTCAATTCTGTCATGCGTTTGTAAGCTATGAAATGTAATAGTTTGCAGAACTTAATTATTTTCTTGTAAAGACTAAAACTTGCAAAAACTAAACAAACCAGAGTTACAGTAAAATACTTTCAAGTTTTATATCTGAAGTCATTGCTTTGAAGTCACAACATTAAAATTTTTATTTACTTTTTCTCTTGTTGAATGTAAGCCATTTGCCAACTTGGAGCATGAATGATTTAATATCATATAGGCATATAATAAACTTGCTATTTTAATGGAGTTAAAAAGCTAAGGTTGGCACTTCCATATGCAAGTTGCTGACTCAGGACCTGAAGTTCCTGTGATCTGGCTAAGCTGAGTGGGTTCTGTTGTGTCTGTTCTGTGTAACAAACTGGTTTTAGTCCAAGTGGGTCCCCTTTTTTGTTATGCATTTATGCAAAGTTGGGGATAAAGTCTGTGAAGAGTACTTTGCATATAATTACTTGCTCTGTGGTTACATTTTTTCTTTCATTGCTCTTAGCTTTAGAACAAAAATGTTGTGTGAAAGTAATCCTATACTGTGGTCATTACTGTAGCCTAATTAAATTTCAGTTCCTTCAGATGACTGCCAATTGAGTTTTGATTTGACCTCTATCTTTCATGACATGGTTGATTACATGTGCTCCTTAAAATCAGGCTTTGACTTGGCTTTCTGAAGCCTTTGCTTCCATTTGCTCTTCTATTATGAGCTTTAACTTTTTTTTTTAAAAGGTCACAGCGTTCCATAGGGGCAAAGCTCAGCTTGTAGGGGGAAAGATCTCTCAAATAAGCAGATCATAGGTAATTTTCCCATAGAAACTAGAGGCAGACAAAATAGCTCAAAAGCCAGTGGTTAGTAGTCCTTAAATCAAAATCAGTGTGCTTTTCAGTGTTTACAAGATACCGAAAAAAGGTATCATTTTCAAGATACTTGATGGTGGTGCCCAAATGTCAACCCCTCCTGCCCAAAGACAGATGTAGCGAAGAGGAAAGCATCTTAGGAAATGCCAATGAAGGAGTAATTTTATTAGAATCTGAAGAATTAGGGTTATTTTGTGCTCTTGTTTCTTCACAGTGCCTAAATACTGGAGTTTTAGAAGCTACTTAAGGAAAAATATGGTTACTTTGTAGTTGTAAGACAACTCCAGAGGTGTCAGCAGTCTTGCTTTCATCTTTTCACCTGGTAATAGCGGTGAGGAACACTCACTCATCTCATCGTGGGTTGGCAGAATATTACACCAGGAAGATGGTGTGGCCTTCTACCCAGACAGATGCAGAACAGCCATTTCCCTGTGGGAATCACCAAACAGATCTCCAGTTTCTGCTAAGCATGTGCAGGGTAGCTGCTATCTTTGCAGTACCCTGCCAGCAGCTTCCCTGAGGACATTAGTATGGCCTGTATCTTATCAGAGGCTGCTTGTCATTTAGAGCACATTCATTTCTGCTCAAATCTCAATCAGTCACAAAGTGTGGGCTGTCTGTTTCTTAATGAGTTCAAGCTTGTGCTGGTGTCACCAGTGTGCTGGTGGCAGCAAGACTCCTGTGCTCCCTTTGAGCTCTGTACAGGTCCTGTTGCTCCATGATGCAGGAACTTGGGGGGCAGTGTGCTAGGAATCAGTCTGTATGGTCGTGTCTTCGATTTCCCCTGATTTTAAACCAAAGCAATATCTCACAACAGACTTGCAAACTTCCTGTTAGAATGCAAATTAATTATTTTTGCATGACTATCGTGTTTTTAATTCCATGTAGATAATTTAAGAAATTGACCCAAACAAGTATCCTTTGATGTGAAAGACACTAGTTAAATGTTCAAGTTCCTTTTTTTTTTTTTTTTTGAGTTTTGGGGCAGCAGCATGAAACTAATGAATTAAAACCAGAAGAATGTGTAGGATGGTCTGTGTGTCAAAGTGCAGATAAGGTAGTTCCTGCTTTGTGTCATGGCAGAAAGTGCTTTAGAAAGCTGCATCTTCTCACAGAGGGAAGTAATCCTCAAGGGAGAACATACATCACTTGTAGATATCCTGTGATGGAGTGATGGTTTACTTAACTTAAGAATCCCAGATGACCAAAGCCTGTCTGCTGTGATTTCTTAGTTATTGATGAAGAGTTAGGCACTGATGTCCAGGTCCTAAAATGGATCCTTACAAAGTTCACCACATTTGTCACTGACTAAAAGAAGCCTATCACTTAAAGTTGACATTGAAAAATAGTGATAAACTGCTACATGAATAATGACATGTTTAATGCCTATTAATCTTACTCTAGACCCATGTCTCTTGTACTTGAGGGTCATTGTGGTGTCTGCTGAATTTATTTTTTTCCTAAAATTTTCTGAATGATGCAAGGATGAATCTAATTGGATGCTATTTTCTCTTTAGTAGTGGTTCCTTGTGAGGCTACTTATTAATCAAAATTTAAGTACTTATCATGGAGAGATTTACTATTGGTATAAATTACAGGCTTGTAAATGGACCAAGATCTGCTTTTGTTCTAAAGTGGTATGGAGCTGTGGAATGTAACATTCCCATTTCCAAAAGCTGGAGAGGTCAGTGTTGTGTATGTTGCACATTGTCAATCGTAGTAGGCTCCGCTTCGCCCATAGGAAGGACAGCAAAGAAGAAGTAATAGAACCATTTAGATATGGTGACTTAACAATAATGTTTAATAGTCAAAAACTTGTGATCTAAAAATTCATCTAATCACCATTTCATTTTCTGCCATATTCTAGAGAGCCTTTAACTTAAATAGCTCTGATGGCATATTACTTCATTATCTAACTAATTACTGTGTATGCTTTCTTTTGGGCGGAGAAACAACATATATCAGTTATTTTTTATGTTCAAGTCTTTTTACACTTTTATAGCCTTAAGGTTACAGTAGCCTTTACATGAGTAGTTTATCTTCATCACTGTGTATGTCCTTTCTGCATAAGGAAAAGTTAATCTTTTGTTACATCACTGGATGAATCATTGGGTAGTATTTCTGGTTTGCCTCTATGCTTTTCACTATTTGCACACAAAATAATGAGCATCATCACATTCTTATTCATTCTAGTTTTTCAGTTTTGATTTGGAAGTTCAATCTTCCTGTATCTGTAAGTCTGATTCGAAGTATGAGATTGTTATGTAAGGTTGCCTTGTCATTCTGCTACTGAGCTTCTTCCAGCTGTTCAGTAAGCAACACAGCTAAGTTCTGTTGAAAGACTGGGTTATTAGAGCAGTTTTAATTAAAAAATCTGAGATGGAAACAGGAGACTGAAAGATGCCCAAGTCCTACCTTGATATTGCAGACCTTGTGACTCTCATAAACTTGCAACTTAACACAGGGTAATGATCACTGGTATGTTAGGCTAACCTCAGTGACAGTGTAGAAATAGTTTGTGACCTCACATCACAGTTTGGTAATATTTAGTTTCCTTTCTGTAGACAAGCAGAAAGGATGAATAGCTCATGGAAATGTCTGTTGTATAAAGTCAGTAGCCTGTATAATTGTCAGTTTTACTTCAGCTCCATAGCTCAGTTCTGAAATGTTCTGTCAGAGACAGAAGAATTTCATGCTTACCAGCCTGAGGAGCCCCAGGGATTGCTCCAAGAAGCACAGCCAGCTTCTGTTGTTTTCCACCAAACAGGGGGCAAATGTGTGGCCAAAACTGTTCTGTTCAACTGAGAGCTCTCACCAGTGAATCTGGAGCAGCTATAGATGAAGACATTGAGCAGTAATCTACTATTTCAATAGCACACTACATAGTTCCCATTTCTGGTGCTAAAGAGCATTGTTAATAATGCTAAAATATTGTTGTAGTGCTCAGTAGCTTGTGAAAATAACTGAAGTGTTTTCAGACAAGCTGTCTTCTGCTGCTGCCTGGTTATCATTAGTGTGAAATAAAGGTAATACTGTTTCATACAGGCAGCTGACAGCTTTGCTCAGGTGTGCTATGAAGGGATTAAGAGTTAATATGATAGTAATACTTGCAACAAAGTAACTTCAGTGACTTCAGCTGTGACTTGGGGTTTTTTCCCTAAGATTTTTTTCTTAATTTTATTATGTTTCTACATCAGGCTAAATAGACAATTTGGAGGTGATCTGTTCCTGTTTAAGAGGTAGATTTGCCTATAATAAGAAAAACAAAACTGTATCTTCATAGGAAACAGCTTCCTTGATGTTTTCTCCTGTTATGGCCATGTAAAAGGAGATCAAACTGGATGCAACTTCAAATGTCATGATAGATTACAACACATATAAGAAACATAACATTAAAGAACAGCTACTACAATGTAGGATCAGTTGGCATCATCCTTCAGTCTAACTACTGGTAACTAATGACCATGCCAGCTACATTCTGCAAGCTTGCATTTTAAAAGCTGTATATTCTTAATGACTCATGGATTTACTATATATGAACTATTATAAATTCCATTTAAACTTTTCAGGATTCTGCAGTGCTTTTACTACACTAGTGAGCTAATTGTTTAAGAATCATTCACATGATTCATCCTCCTGCTCAGCCTTTTTAAAAAAAAACTTTTAGCTGCTGAAACTCTCTTGACAAACAATATTTATAGCAGTTTGACAGCAGGATGAAGAACAGCGTTTGTCTTTGTAATAGCTTAAAGAAAAGGCCTTTCCAGCACCCAACCATGCAGTTACAATCTTGACCTCTTTCTTTCGCTGAGAACATACATACAGCATACAAGCAGCACCTCCCATGTGTTTTCTTGACCCTTTGACTGTCCATTCACTTCCCATCTGTTTTGCAGCCTTAAAGGAACAGAGGGGGCCCTCTACTTATAAATCTGTCTTTGCAGCTGACAAATGATGTTCTGTCTCTTTAAGGGCAGCATGGGTGGTTTTGGCTTTTTTTTTTTTTTCTCCTTCTCTCCCCCTTAAAATTTTAGCTTTCCTCTTGGCCTTATCCGTAGGAAAATGTGGTATATGAACAAGAGGGAACTGGCAAAAAATGTGATAGGTGATTTCAAAGGATTTTCTAAAATGCAGCAGCATATGACCCTGCAGTGATCAGGGAATTACGGCAGCGTTTGCACAAAGCGTGAGTAAGCGTGTTGCTGCAGGTAGCTGTGGCTGGGAAATGTGCTTTCTGAGGCATTATTTGGAGTGCCTGGGAGTGTGCTGTCTCATACCATTTCAACAAGAAGTAAAGCTTTTGCATGGCCCTTAGAAAATCAAGGAATGTGGCACAAAAGGCTGAACTCCAAAGAGATGATTTCCCCCCCTTTCTTCTCCACCTGACTGTTCATAGGGGTTGTATACAACTATAGAGTTTGTGTCTTAGATAACCCTAAGGTAAAAATCAGCATTCAATAGAAAACTTTGGATTGACATGTCTAGTTTTAATGGTGTGCTTCTGGGCATTGTGATGAATTCTGACTGACAGGGCTTTCCTTTTTACTAGAGGAAAGATGATGCATTCACAGCAGTCAATTCCAAATTTCTGCCTCTGTGGTTAACTAACCATAACATAGAAGTAGCACAGCAAGCAGTGAGAATGTTTATAGGTGAGGAAGGGATTAAGAAAGGAAGGAAGATGGGAAAAAAATGGGAAGGGGAGAACTCAAGTCTAAACACAATCAGAGCAAAGGAGTGACAACCATGAGCTTTCAAATATCAAAGCCATGTAAACATAAGTTGGAGATAGAAGTCACTTTAGTGTACAACAGGAGAATTTATAAGATATTAACACTTTCTTTGTGGTCATTTCATAAGTAGTCAAAGTACAAAATAAAGATGGATTTGTGTCCAGAAAGATTTTAGAATTTGTTTTGTTGCTGCAGTTGAAATTCAATATCATATGTGCACATTTGTAATTGGGAAGGGAAAGCTTTTTGATTTGCCCAAAGTACTCATGTACTCTGGCACAGACATGAAAATCTTTAAAATTCTGTGCTAACATCATTGGTTCTTTACAGGTAAATATGTATTTGAATGTCTCAAAATAAATGTAGAATCATAAGCAAGACAGGTTTTGTGGACAGAGGCCACATTTCTTAGTAAACCAATTAACACAGCTGGAAAATACAAGAAAACCTTTTCTTGCCTCTAGGAGTGTGTTTGAAATAAATCAGTAATATATTTTGCTTTTGTAATTTGGGATTATTTGGCCTTACCTCAGGAGATTTGTTGATAGCTTGCTTCAGCTGTTTCATTTTAGCACTATTTATTGCTAGATAAGCTTGGGTATTTCAGGCAGAAATCAGAAAGCAAACCTTCCTTGTAAGACTGAATATTTCAGGGGGGTTCCCTTCTGACCAGCTTATGATACTAGGAAAAGCAAACTTTATCTGTGCCTGTGTCTTTCTGCATTCACAGTGTATTCCAAATCCTCATTACAGTTCAATTAGTCTGGTTTTGAGCCTTTTAGATTTGGGATCACGGGATTAATGAAAAGAAAATGAGCGAGTAGCAATATCATTTCATATGGAGATAAGGAGAGACTGAGCATGAATGAGGATCTCAAGACATCTGAATAAAGAATTTCCTCATTCTGTCAGTGAAGTTTTATGGGATATGGAGGGAGGATTATGGGAATATTCATGACCACATCAAGAGGCATAATGAGTTGATGTATGAACCAGCTTATCTTTTAGGTAAACATGGGGTAAATGGGAAATAGAATAACCATTCATGGCTGCTAGGCCTGTGAATTTTACTGTTCTAAGATGGAAACAAGGGTTCAGTTACAGTTATTCTTCATTGATTTAATTTGATTTTTGATCAGTGTTTAACAGGTGCTGGAAGAACTGCTTATTTGTAACTTCAGGTCTGAATTAGAGCTAGCAAAGAGCACATCATCTTTCTAGAATCCAGTGTAAGCAATATATGCATTAAAACTTACACAGTACCTTGTAATAAGAGTGTAGCACTTTGTTAAAGTCCCTTTTGTGACATGGGAGCATTGTATAAAAGAGCTTGGGTAGTTCAACCAGTTACAGAAGTAATTTGCTAGCAAGCTGAATGCTTTTAATCTGTGGTTTACTTATCCTTGGAAAAACACAGTATCACAAGACACAGAGCAACAGGTCACTTTTTGTCTACCCCTAAATTTACTTCTGCAGTAAGTATTCTTACCCCAAACCCAGATGATGTTCTATTTGGCATGTTGATAAACTTTCCTCAAAACAGAATGTACTGTCATTTACAAGTGTAAACTACTGATAGTTTGATCTAAGTGTCAGTCAAAACCCTACAAATGTGGGTACAGAGCTTGTGCATTTCACAGAGGCAAGAACTTCCCCTAAAGCTGGGTGACATCTGATTCTTGAATTGTGAGAATGTACAGTTGTCACATAAGTGTTGATGAAACTGTGGCCAGTCACCCCAGAACTGCAGGGCCTGCAGTTGCACTGCTCTATTAGAATTCCATCCAAGCACTTATATTTACTAGTTTATTAAGATGAGTGTTGTGTAAATGCATAAATCTGCCCTCAGCCTATTTCAGAAGTGAATTTCAGTTCAGCAGACTGCTTCTGTGTGCTACAGAATGGGCTTGGAGGAGAGTGTCACAGGTTGCCTGGGATCTGCTGCTGCAAAAGGCTTTACTAGGGCAAAAAACACAGGGCATAGCATGAATAATTGCAGCTATTTGGCACTCATTGTAGCTGTTCTTTTTTAAGAATAGCCAGCATATTATTTCAAAGTATTAAATTACCTCAAGACCTCATAATTATTACAGTTAAGTAATCATTTCAGTTCAGTCCAAGTATAAAAACTAATAAAGTGCTCATAGTATGCAGTCAATTTTAGTATACATGTTCTCTGAGCAAACACAGCTGATTCAGTATATTCTGGTGGAATACATATTTGCTATCCTGTTATTTTAATATGCCTTAATCAGAAAATTAGAATAGATTTGTTGGCACAAACCTTTTTTTAAGGGTGAAATAATAATTACAGGTTTTTGCTGATGCTGTTAATTTTCAGAGCTGGAATATTTCATTAGCAAGAGGTTGAGCAAGGGAAATACTTGCATTTAATACTGCTAAATCTGCCTGCTTTCACTGGGTCTAATGGCTTGATCAATACGAAGAACACACTTGGGAAAACATGTTGCAGTTGGGAAAAAAAGTGCCACTGAAAGCACAACATAAAGAGATCATCTGGGTCATGACATCTCATCTCCACTTATCACAGGCAACTGTTTGGAATGTGTTTCTCTCATTTTGGAGAGCAGGGTCCAGGATTAATAATTTCTAAACCCAGAATCATTATAGAATATTTTGGGTTGGAAGGGACAATAAAGATCATCTCGTTCGAACTTCCCTGCCATGGTCAGGGGCACCTTCCACTTGACCAGGTTGGTCAAAGCACCATCCAGCATGGTGTGGTCAAAAAATATGTTAGATCTGTCCAAAATAGTAGAACATTATTTCAAAGGCTGATTTTGTAAACATTCATAGAGCAACAGTATTGGAAGCTGAGCTAAGTAGTTGCCTAAATAAATGCCATAGAAATAACATTTTCTATACCCTAGAGGTTTATATGCTGACATGGAATACATATTCTTTTTTTCATTTAAAAAGATAGTAGTGAAAACACTTTGAATGTTCTCAGTAAGGAGAAGTGATCATGGGACTACTTTTTTTTTTTAATTGACAGCTTTCAAAGATTCTGCTGAACTGAATTTTTTTTTTTAACCTGGTAAAAATCAGCTACTGCTGTTTCTTAATTTCCAAGGTACAGTTTTTGCCCTCACACTGAGTGTAATCTTCATTTAATATCAAAGTACCTTAGGAAAAAAAAAAAGCTGAAATTCAAGAAGCTTCTTTGGTGTTTTCTTTAGGACTTAAGAGTGTGATTCAGCTTCACTGTACTTCTGTTTGTAGATAAGCACCACTGAGGAAGGGCACGCTGCAGTGTTGAAAGTGTCAGTGGCTTACCCTTCATCACCTAAGAATTGCAAGATAAAGACAGAAGTTGAGGTTTCTTCATGCTCATGCAGGCTATTTTCCATACTTTATTTTAAATGCTAACTAAAATTCTCTGCTTCTGTTAGAACAGGACTGCAGGATTTTGTTGAGTTGTTATTATTATTACTATTACTCTAAAATGGATTTTATGTTTGTTTGTGGGGCTGTCCTTTTGTTAGATTAAACTTTCAGTTTCCTGTAGCTACATTAGCGTTCTCTTTGTAGGTCATTTTTTCTGCTTATGCTTACATATCCCATTTAAAGTTGATTGTTTTATTTTTCTTTTTGCTCTGCTGTTACTTCAGCTCAGCAAAGTTGATAACATATGGTATTGATAAAGAGAAGAAAACATAAAAGTTTTTTTTAAAAAAAGCTCAAACCCTGTATCTCAGACAAGAGAACATATGGCTTTAATCCAGTAGTATTTTTAGCTTGGAAAAAATATTTGTCTGTGTTTATGCTCATCTAACTTATTTTTGTCTGTCCTATTGCTCTCCCCTCATTCCTTCGTATTTCTGAAGTGTGTGTTTTTCATGCCTATAATCACACACAGAAGGAGCTTCAAATGAGGATGTGGTGAGAGAGAAGCAGGAAATCTCACAGGCTTTGGATTCCAACTGTGTTCTGAATATTGCTCCATAAGCAATTTAATAAATCAGATAGGTTATATGATGACAAATGTCATTTGGAATTGAGAAAAGAGTGGGAAAATACCTAAACTCCAGTGAAATACAAGAAAACAAAATGCAAGTTTTAAACATTCTTAACATCGTGTGTGCCCTTTGGAGGAGTTGTCTTGAATACTGACGTGTGGTTCCCTGAAATTCTCCTGGGTGAAAGGGCATGAGCTTTCAACTTTATTTAGAATGATTAGTGGTGTTTGTTACACTTGCTGTGGAGAATGAGGACATTTGGTTAAAGAAGAAAGGGGCTAGTGGGCATTATTTGAAACCAAACAGCTCCCTATGTGTAACCAGTGGACAGTAGTTCTTCTGTGCGTGATCTGATGGCAATTTCAGTTTTTTGAAATACATTTCTAGTATTGGATTCCTTCAGTAAATTTTTGAATTATCAAATAAGCAGGATAATCATAAAATTCATCTGTAGGAGTTCTTCAAACAGGATAGGAGTTCTTTTTTCTGATGCAGAAAAATGTTGTAAACCTCTGTAATTGAGAAACAAAATTCTTGGGGTAATATTGATGACAGCATTAATTTTCGTTTGTGTTTGCATGTTTTTGTTCATTGTTTTTGTAGGGGGGTTGTTATGGTACCTGTCCTCAGGTACTTATTAGTAGTAGGTATTTGAACAGGGATCTTTTTATTTCCACCAGAAAAAGTTCGGGAAATCCAGGAGAAACTCGAAGCCTTCATAGAAGCCCTGCATCAAGAAAAGTAAATTGTTCAAGCAGGTAATCATGTTTTGATCATAAAGAGATTGCTACAGTTATCTTACTGCTCTATATAAAATTATCCTTTGTATTTAAATGCATGTTTTCATACAGGCTTTGTGAAAATTCCTATTCGTTTTATTCCATTGTCTCGCTGCTGCTGCTTCTTGCTTCTAATCTGCAGTACAATACTTTCTGCTTTTACACTACAAGCAGATACCAAACGTAGTAAAAATACAGCTACTGACCAGTTACTTAAGTATTGTGAGTCACTGCAGGCTATTTGATTACTCTGAGTTCAATATTTTTATCTCTATTAAGCAAAGAAAGCATAACTAGCTGGAATCAAAATTAATGGAACACTTTTCTATGAAAGCATTTTGGTTCTTTCATTTGTCTTAAGTACACTGTTTATTATTCGCAATAATATTTGCATGCAGGTAATTTCCAAATCTCATCTCCGTTAATTCTCAAATCCATAATCCCAAGTGCTGTCATGCATTTGTACATATTTTAAAATAATTGTCATTCTGTTTCAGCAGCAACTTTACACAAGAATACAGCCTTCTCCAGGATACCTTAAACAAAGACTGAATTGAAATGGCTTTTGTGTCCCATTCTCTTTCCTGTCTTTTGGGGAGCATCCTGAAATGTTGAAGGAGAAAGAAAACGTCTCGAGGGATTGAGAAGTTCAGTTGAAATCCACCTGTTTGTTTAATTTTTGAAGCTACATGCACAGAAGAATCTGATTTGTGTATTAATGAAATAGCTTGGGAGCTTGCTGAAGTTGTACATTTAAGGTTTTTTTCTTCCTGAAAGGGAAGAAAGCTTTTTATTTTTAGTATGTGTCTTGTATGGTAGAGCTGGATCAGATTCATAAAATGATTTTATCTGTTGTCATTTTCTTGCCTGCAGATGATGCTGGGAGTTTGACATAATGTTTTAGTATTTGTATGTACATTAAAATGCCCTTCTAAGTAATGCCATTTTTATTTGTTATGCTCTGTGTTGAAGCATTTGCTGATCACTTGGTACAGATTTAAAAACATTGTATTGAGATCCTGAGAGGAAGTGGTGGATTTTGTTAAACTCCTAAACTGTTGAGAGATGTCAGCGAAACAATTCTTGTACTTCTTCTGCCTGAAAGCACAGGCTGCGATTCAGTGACACTCTGAAAGTTTTAGGCTCAGGAAATATCAGCAACTGCTCCTTTTACCTGTTCTTTCTTGATATATGTTGTTACTCTTCAACGTCAGCCGATGACATTTCACTTCTGGGATTGCAGACTCAGATTTCTTTGTTAACTCCTCCCTTTACCATAGGTACAAAGTAACCTGGTGGAATACATGTGAAGTGTAAAAAGATAGAATGTAGTTCCAACTTCTTCAACTTCCTAAGTAAAAGGAAAAATGTCATTAATTTCATTTTTACTAATACCTACTGTAAGACCAAAATCACTTCTATAAGAATGTTATGCACAAGGTCCTTCCACACCCGCTTCATGTCTATCATTCAGTAAAATCAGTAAGGCACTGAAAAATACCTTTCAGTTTTGTTGTAGAAATGTTATTTCTGAGAAATTTAAGCATGATACAAGCTCTCTCATAGGTGCCTGGTGGTTAATCACCGCCACGTTTCTCTGCCCACACATTTTGCCACAAATGATCTGGATACACTTCTGAATACTTACGTGGAAGAAGGTGTTAGGCCTGAAAGAGTTTGTGTTGCAGTTGTCTGATTGTGAACCTTGAAAAACTGACCTAGATTTATTTTCCATTTTGAAAAGGCAGTTGATTTTGATATGTAGAAATGAAAAGAGAGGAATCTGAATGTTTTCCAACAGATACTGTTTTGGTTTGCCCTCAGAGGAAACACTACAAAGTTTGGAAAGATGTTCCCCAAATGTTTGGACATAAAATATTCAGCCATGTGGACAAAAAGCTAACATAGAGCTTAAAATTATGTTGAGAGGTTAAATATTTCAGGGTGATCTAACTGAAAGTTTGGAGATTTTCTGTTTAAAATTAATTCCTGAAAATGAGTGTTTGAGAACTGAAAAATGAAAAAATGGCTTGTGTCATGACCATCCTCTGAAGATAACTTCAGAAATGTAAGTTTGCACAATTTTGAAGGCAAACATGTTTGTGTATAGCAAGTGAAATAAGTCTGTACTTTGTAAAAAAACCAAACGAAGAAACAAACAAAAACTTTTGCATTTACCTAGAGATCACTGTTTGAAACTTCTGTGTAATGTAAATGTTGCAGAATATCGCATCCAGTGGCCCAATGTTCATTTCTTTTAGTGTGATGTTTCTATGGATTTAGTTCCAACTTCTCTGTGCTGCTCATCTAAGACTTAGCATGATGTATTCCATGGAAACTAGGTATTTATTGAATAAAAATGTAACTGAAGGAATAATAAAATGTGGGTTTTGAACACAGTGCTATTGCACATAACTAAAAGTCACTTTGACTTTCTTATTTTCTGAGTTGTGAACAAGTGTACATTAATGACATCAGTATATGTTAATGATATCAAAATGTCTGATTCAGAAGAACTGTGTCAGCACCAGGTTAGAAGTACCTGTACCAACTTATCTTGACCACATAATGTACCATTTATGTAATACATTTAGACAAAGATCTTATGTCAAGCAGCATAAGAAGGCTGTGCTGAATATTACAACAGTTTTGAGACAGAAGACACAATTATTTGAACTGCCTAAAATTCATGTGGTACTGAAGAGTATGTTACTCCAAACTGGTCTGCACAAGTTCACAGTATTTTTCTGTGAGCTACCTTCACATTCTGGATACAGCCACTTATTGTAAGGAGCAATGACTAATCTGTAATTTCTGTAACTTTTTGAGGTTAGGGAGTAGAATCACCAAATGTAAACATTGTTGTTCCATAAATGGATATTTCATTTCCAAAGCATGTTCATTACTATCATGTAGATATGCTAAGTTATTTCTGTTTTTTATAAAATGAACCATTTATGAGCCAAGGTTTAAATACTAATGGCCAAGAGATATTCTGACGCTTGTTCATGAAAAAGATACAAATGATGTCTTTTCAAATGTCAAGAATTACTCCTCCTCAGTAGTTACTAGTAACATCATCCCAAGTTATCAGACTATGAGAGAAAATCTTGGAAATGCTTAAAGTGTAAATACCAAACATAGAGGGAGAATACATCAATGAAGTTCTTGGTTATTTCAAACACGCTGGTGTGCTCTTTCACCATCAAAGCCACATGAATCTGGTTCTTTGCTGGGTATATTTTTGAACATAAGCTGAGTTATGACATAGTTCAAAGGCTAAAGTTTTAGCGAATTTTTGTGTATATTAAATGTAGCTTAGTAATTCTTAATTGTATGTAAAGAGATACTAGAGATTTCATCACTTGAAGTGTTGAAATATTGGGATCACTAAGCATGATCCAGGACCCCTGGACTCAGCTTGAACTCTTTGTTCTCAGTGGGATTTGGTAGTGAGAGATCTGTGGGATGTTCTTATGTCAGGGAAGGTTTTGCCATGTTAACTGTCTGTGTAGATACCTCTGTGTTCTTGCAGAGTTGCAGCATGAGATGTTTTTTGACTGTTTGGAATATGTTTCTGGGTCCTGAGGTACTTTGGGGAAATTTCCAGCAATGCTTCCTTGCACAGATGGGGTGTACAATGGCAAAGTCTACTCAGATTCTGAGAATACCCTCACAAGAACTTAGCATTAATGGCTATTTGAAAAAACTTACCATCTTAGTGGCTTACCATATCCAAGGAACCTTTTTTCTTTTTAAATATCAGTTGGAAATTCTTGGATCTTGTTCTATTTTTTAATTAGTTCAGTAATCAATCTTCCCTTGCAGTAATCTTTATAGATCATGATCAGTCACTTCCTAGTTTTTATTCAGTAAGATAAATGAAATGCATTGTAAAACCCTTGCAAGATGGGTCCTACAGAGTCAGATAACTCCTAAAGCTGTAGTTTCCCAGGTGCTGTGAGTTCTAGATGGCTGTTATCACAGACCTTTCACAGCATATAGCTGTTGCCAGGAATTTTTTTAGTATAAAGTACTATACAGAAAGGATGGGAAGAAGCAGAAATGGTACAGAGTTTGTAATGGTTGTTTATACTGTGGTGCTGGATGGAGAACCCATGCGTATTTCTGCGTATACAAATCTTGCTTGCATCTGCCATCACCTCAGTGCTTCAGCACAGCAGAAGGTGAAGTTATCCAGGCTTTTGTTCTGTAAGAAGTGCTGAAAGGCAGAGACATGATTTTAGTTTTGACTAGTAGTGATTCAGGAAGTAGTTCTGAAAGTACTGGTGAAACAGTTCTAGAGCCAACCTCACACATTGTTCTGGAAACATTTCTGAAATTGACTCTCTGAAGTTTCTTGGGATTGGCTTTAGGTGCTGTTCCAGTGCCAATTCCAGAAATATTTCTAGTCCTATCTGCTGAAAAGCAGTTTATTGCACATAGTTGTAAACATTTGTGTGTTTGTGTTGCAGAACAGTAATAGAAAGCTGTTTATTTGCTGCTTGGGAGTCTGTAGGCTCCAAGAGGACTTCTAGAGCAATGGTGATTTCCCAATATGACTTTAAAATGGCTTTCTAAACTATCTCTGGGTAGTGACAACCAGCAAGGTGAGCTTTGTTCAGGTTTTTCACCTGAAGGACAACAAACTTTGAAGGTTAGTCAGTGTGGTGCAATAACACATTGTCTTATGCCATTACTAATATAGGGGAAGATGATAAGTTTGATTTAAAAGGGTGTTTTAGAATAGAAACTTGAGCGTTACATCCTCTGTAACATTTTAGAGACCTTTTCAGGAAACACCTGTGTGAGCATTACTGGACAGGACTGACAGCTGCCACATCCTTAGAACTGCAAAGGACAAGCATGTTTGTGCTGTAGTATTAGCAACCTTACAGTTCGGAAGTGACACAAACTCTGCTTTGGACTGAATCTTCACTTTTCATGTTTCATAAAGGATCATCTCTTCTGGACTGCTGGAAAACAGTAAATTGCACAAAAAAAGCCTCTTTAGATCTAGATATTATTTCACTACAGAAATCATAACTGAAGACCATTCTCATTTCTGTTTCAAGCAACTGCCCTCTCTTTGCCAGCCTCATGAAATAAGCATTAAGGTAACAGTATGCCCCCTATATTTAGGAACATTGGAAGCAGTGTTTGCCTCATGTCCACAAGCCAATTGCCTGTAGCTTTTGATGTTTAGAGATAGAACATTTATTGCAGCCTTCCTTACAATGAGTCTGTTCTGGTTCATGTGAAAATCAACATCCTTTTTTGTGTTGCTGCCTGACAGGATGCTACAATACTATTAGCATTTGCAAAGGGTTTGCTCCGTCTAATAGTGCAACCCCCAGATCAGAGGCTGCTCAGTTTGTGTTTCTCTATTATGTGAAAGACACAAAGAAGCTGAAGGCTGGCAAAGGCCTGTCAAATCTTGTAATGTAGCGAGCGACCCCAGAGCTTCATTCTGCTTTATATCATTCCTTGTTCCCCATCCCACCCCTTTCCTTGAATGGGCTCTGAGGTAGGTAAATGAATTCAGTGGTATGGTAGGCGGATGATTCCTTTCTGACCTTGTTCCTGTACCATTTGTTTCCAGGCTTGTTGGAGGGAGAAGGACATATCTGAACCTTTTGTTTCAAATAATTTTCTCGCAGGTTGGGGAGTTAATGCAGACCTTGTCTGAACTCACCCGAGCGGAAAGTGCTCTGGGTACAAGTCGTGACACGCTTGGTCCCTTGGAATTGCCAGATTAAAGGAGAAGGCAGTGAATTGGAATTCTTTCACATTTGGCCTTGCTTAAACACCTGGACACCTTTTTTTTCCCCAGTATGCACATGTTTATATCCTCTGTCGTGCCTTGGAACATCTGTCTTAAGAGCAGTCAAGAAGCAAACAAAGAATGACCTTTGAACAGCCCAGTGTTATGTGTTTTAGTTGGGAAGGAGGTGAGGCTGAGGCAAAAGCTGACTACAGCACACTCCAAACACCAGTGGCTTTCAAAGGAGTGTTTCAGACTGATACCTGAAATTGGCACAGTACTTCTTGAACACAGTCAGGTTTGTTTTAGGGCTTGATCTTGGATCATGTCTTTCATGGTAAGGAAGGGAAAGCTTTCCTGCAAGCCAGGACTGAATCTTGGGAGCAGTGAGACTTTTCAGCCCAGAGTTGCCTGAGCTCTGCGTTCTTGAAGACACTATTGTAGAAAGACCACCACAGGAATGTGACCAATAGCAAAACATAAGTTGGGAATACCACTACAGCTGTCCTTCAGAGTCATAAATTTGCCCTCTGCACTGTCAATGCCATGATGTTTGGAGGGTTGTTCATACTTTCTTAGTAGTGGATTCCAAAGGTCTCAAACAGAACACAATTTATAGAATCACAGTCAATCCTGAGTTGGAAAGGACCCACAAGGATCACTGAAACACAGCTTCTGACTCTGCAAAATTATTGCCCTCTTCAAGTCTTAATTGTACACAGTAAGTTTGCCATGTCTGAAGTGTCCAGTTCGAGTCTCCATCTGCTTAGCCCAGCACAGACCTGGTGAGAGGCCTGTTTATCACGTGAGCCCATCACTTTGTGTTGCAGGTATCCTTTACTAAAGGCTTCCACAAGCCAAAACAGACACTGGGACAAATCTGTAAGAACATCAGGCCTCAGAGTTGATACAAAAGACGCAGGCATAAAGGGGATGAATGAGGATGGTCATACCCCACATTGCCTTAAAAAATGTAGATACTAATGATTTTCTGTTGGTAGACTGTAGCTTGAAAGTGCAAGCATAAGGGATGTTACCTATCACAGACGCCTATGTGTATTCACATATTTTCTATACATTTATAGACTAATACTTATATACATACAGTTATAGACTAATAATAAGGACATGTTATGGAGTAAGTAGTATTAAGTTTGAAAAGCAAACTTCCACATCTTGCTCAGATTCGTGGCATCCCCAAAACAAACTCTGCTCATGCTTCATTTGTGATTCCTCTGTGCTGTGTTTGTATATCTCAGGGGGACAATGAGTTCATCTAACAGTTGTAATCTCAAGCCCACCTAAACTGAAAGTTATTTGCATGTGCAAAGATATTTTGTAATTTGGGACTAATTATGGACTAAATTTTTAATCCAAATGGAATAGCTTTACTGCCCCACTTCCTGCATTTCTTGCTAAAACACTTCATGCTTTCACGAGATTCCAGTATTGCAGACATGTAGCTTTGTGTAGGCCTTCCTTACTATCTCACAAGCAAGACTAGCAGGAATATTATCTGGATAAGGCTCTTCAAAAATACATACAAATAACTAAATTTTTTAATCCTCCAACAATAACTAGGAAGACAATGTTATCCTTTCTGTTCTTATTGTACCTCTGCTCTCACCAATGGTCAGAAGATTAGTTTTTATCTGGAAGTTCTGATCAATGAGATCTTTTTGCAAGAAAGCATTTTTTAAGCTATTAAATGTTTCTATTATGATCCAAGACTCGTTACCACTGGAAACTCTTGCTATTAGGAAAGTAAGGGCCTCCCTTTAAAACAGTCCTTTTTTCCCTCCTGTCAGTTTATGCAAAGTCCATCCCTTCAGCTGGAGGAAATGAATCCCTTGTCAGAAAAAGAAAATCATTTTCCACTGCCTAATGCCTGAAAATTGGAATTCCATAAAGCTTATGGAAGTACAGCTAGCCATAGGTTATCTGGTGAGGTTCATTTCTGGAGTCTGCTTTGTTGGATGTTTTTGCACACTGTTTGCTTTCCCTGCCAGCACAACCTCCTGCCCTGTCCTTCTCTGCCCTATGGGCATGCAAATTTCACCCTCACCAGGTGACATTCTCTGGGCTGTGAGGTGCTAAAAGTCAGATCAGATGCTTATAATAATTTGTCTTGAAAATATATGGTAGAATTTCTGTGTCTACTACTGCTCATATCCCTTTTCACTTCTGTTTTTACTGTCTTGGTTTTATCTACAGGCGTGTATCACATTTTATAAATACACCTGTATCTCAACATTTATATTACATATGCATAATTATGCAAGAAAAAAACATGATGACTGCCTCAGAAATCGTGACTTGCTGACTGATCTCTGCCGAGCCCAAAACAGAATTTATCTAGTCTAGTCTGAAAGACAAACGCCGTTAGTAGATGAGTAACAGAGAAGAAACATTGGAGAGGGGTTCATGGCAAGAGGCTGTTTTCATGTGGAAACAAGGGAATATTATACCACTTGCTGAAGCTTAGTGCAGCTCCCAGATCCTCACTGAAATCAAGCTCTGTGATGAAAAGGCCTGTAGCCTGTTGGGCCAAGAGATGGGGATTATGAGAATATTCATGACTCCTGAGAATCAGCAGGTGAGACCTAATGCACACTATTGCCCCTCACCCCTTTCCCCAGCTCATCCTTTTGGTAAACAGTACATAAAGGCTGGGTTCCCAGAGTGACTGAACTCAGTTCCTGATCCTTTTTTTTCTCCCCTTTTTTTTGCCTCCATTCTTTATAAAAAAGATTGCAATGGTTTTGCCACTTGTCCCAAGCAGAAGCACGGAATCTCCTTTTCATTTCTAAAAAGCAACTGTGTGGCCAAACCAGAAGTCTTGTGACATTACTTAAGAAAGCAGAATGGTATCTTAGCATCCAAGGCCTCTTTTAAAACTTAATGAAAAGCCTTTCTGAGAGCTTGGATAAGCTGGAGAGGAATCTCTGTGACATATGTGCATTGTCTTAGAAAAGCATGGGTTGGAGCCAACTGTGGGCCTCTGCCTTTAATATACTGGGTATTTGTCATGCCTGTTTTGGTGTGCTTGCTAGTCAGTAAACACCCCATGTCTAGAGTCCATGCAGTTGGAAGAAGTTGCAGTATGTGATTGATGTAGGACTGTTCCAGGCCAGTGAGTGGCAGGGGATACTCTGGGAAAGGGAGATTCCTTGGGCAAGCTGGGCAAAAGTATTTTGCCAGCTTTCCTCCAGTACAGCACAAAGGCATATTCTATAGCAGGTTTCATCAATCAAGTTTTTGTAAAATTGTCTCACTCTGGTGTAGGTGAAGAGGGATTCTCACAAATGCTGATCTTGTCCTAATTCTGACAGCTTTTACCTGCAGGCGTGAAGTTGCATGTTCAGCCTGGTGAAGTAGGGATGATTGTCAGCTCTTTAGCTGAAGTCTAAGTGTTGTCATCCCTTTGAAGCCTGAAACAGTGCCTGTGGTAAACAGAGGAGACCATGCTAGATCTTTGCTTTAACTAAGCCTTGTTCCTTGCTTTTTCTCTGCAGGAATGCGTCAGGCCATTCTGCTGGTTTGTGACCCTCTTGTACACGGATTGCAGCTATAGATCAGTGATTTGGCAGTGGGAGGTGTTGCTGTGAATGCAAGCACAGGACATTTAGACTGCGTCAGCCTCAGACCTGTGCCACTTTTCCAGGACAGAGTACTAATCCTCCCTATATTTGCCCTGATATATGACAAGGGCGGGCACTTTTCCAAGCCCATCAGCCTTTCCAGCAGGGATAGATAAGCAGCTCAAGCCTTTCTGGCTGTGCTGAGGCAGGTGATTGCAGAATTATGGTTTGGTAAAAAAGTACCCTCATGCCAACATTTACTGTAGCCTAATGCTTGCAGGACATCTCTCCATGAAGTGATAGTGATTATTCTCCATTAAAGCAAAGGTAACATCTTTTTTAAGGTTTTCAGTCTTTCCAGGAAAGATGGTTACATCATTTTAAATCCCTCTTGGAAGTTCAGTTTGCAGGAGTTGTAGTGCCTGGCTCTGACAAAACTGCTATTACCAACTAATAGTATTGCACCAAAGTGTGTCAGAAATAAGTGTGTTTGTTGTATCCCTGTGACAGCATCCAAACAATACTTCAACAGTTTTTTCTGTAAATCTGAATGTAACTAATAGCACTTAGTTCTGTGGCTGGAATTTGGTCCCCAACAAATGAAACTGAACTGCTGTCTGCTCAATATAGTTTTCTAGTAACTGATGCATCTAGGTCAACAAACTGACAGGCATTGCTCATTTTACTGCTTGGCAAATATTGAACTAAAGTCTTCAGCACTGTAACACTGTTGACAATTGCAGGATAAAAGCATTGTCCTCTTTTGTTACCATGAAGTGCATCTTCACATCTGATTCTGGCATAACACACTTGGTAAACAACAAGGGATGTTGTGCTCTGGAGTCCCAAGTGTTTGCTCTGACAATATAAACTTACTGCCTGCTCTCTAAAACTAAACATCTGTCTCTGCCATGGTTACTTCAAACTGATATTGAAACAATCCACTCTCTTCCTGAAAACACTGGAGGGTGACAGCATGACTGCTGTTGAAGGAGCTCTTTTCTCCTTTTGAAAGCTATCTGTACCACCCTCCTTTATTATGTTGCAGGTCTACGTTTAGGAGCTCAGACTAGGCTTCAAGGGACTGAAAAATAATACTTGACAGAAAAAAAATCACTCTGGATTGGTACAGTTAACACTAACCCCACTGGAAAGGAAATGCTATGTTGCAAGTCCACTGTCAATTCTTTCTTTTCCAGGAGAGCATGTTAGAAGAAACAAAAGAGTAATGAGCCAAAATGCAGCTGAAAAAATTCTGTCATACACATCCTGTTACCTGAGCAGAGCACTGCTCCTTGCCTCTTCCTTCTCCTTTCCAAAATTAAACGTCCCCATGACTACTGTGAAGGGTCATTCACATCCCAGCACCCATAGCATCAATCCATGGTCTCTCCCTTCTGCTTTGGCAGCATCTCGGGTTCACTCGTTTGCTGCTGTGAGTGACCCCTGTGGGTCAGACTGCAGCGATTCAGCTGTGTGTGATTCAGTGGGGACGTGCCCCGTAAGAATGGTGTCATTCACAATGATTTTGTTCCCTGCTACCTTTGGTCTTCTTTTCACTACAGCTTTGTTATTTGTTTCATATTTAGCTCATGGGTGAAGATTAAAAGAGATCTGCCCTTCCTTTTCTTTACATCTTCACTTTCACCTAGTTTGTTTTGCATGTGAAGTGTATGGAATCTTTATTTAGAACAGTTCGCAAGCTATAATGGTAACTTATATCAAACTGAATCTCTTTGAAAAGTGTGTAGCTGGACATCTGTAGTTATGATACTACATATGAAACATTAGCCCAAACAGTGATTGGAGGTGAATCTCAAGAAAGAGCTTTTACAGCCAGTTGGATCTTGCTGCTCTAGACTGGTGCCAACCAGCTTGGAGGATTGGTCCCTGCCACAGAAGTATTAAAAAAATTAATCCACAGCTTTTTATATCCTTGATGGAGATACAGATAGCAACAGAATATGCTGTTTGCTGCCTTTTTGGGTTGAACTACTAGTGCTTCCTTTTCCTGTCTGCCTCAGAGAAAAACCAACAGCTTTGTCTTTGAGGTTAATGCAGTCACATGCTAAAAAGAAATTTAAGGCCCTAGAAAAAAGAAAGAGGCCAGGATGGATTTCATTACCAGGTGCTGAGATGGGATGAGTCCTATGACCATTTTGCATTACAGACTCATCTTGGGTCACTCAGAGCTGAAGGGAATGAGAGATGGGATTGTGATTGTGTTCCCAGCAAAAAGGGAGAGACAAAGCTGCACGCTCCAGGAAAATGCCATCGTAATTCTTCCTATATTAGTTCAGAGGTTCGTTGATCACGAGGCTGGAAGCTTTTGTGCCTGATGTCAAGTGACTGCTTTTGGGTATGATTCACCTATTGTCTATAAGGCTCCTTTTACCAAAAAGCAGCTGGTGAAGCCTCTATTTCCTTTAAACAAAACTGTCTTGAACTTTCAGGGAGAACAAGGCCTTCACTGTGCTGCCTTGACTGAAATCCCAGCCAGGAGGGAGAAGTCAGACCTGTTTCTTGCTTTTGCAAAAGCAAGTACTTTTTTCCCCCAGCAATAGCTGTGAAGTAGACAAAGAAAGCAGCCGTCAGCCCTGTGAGAGAGATGAGCCTGCCCATCCCATAAAGCTGCATTATTTTTGTGTCCACCTGCAAATGTGGATGGCAGAAGTGGCTGCTGTTCTGGCTGAGACAGCCAAAGCTTGATACAGCAGAAACTGATTTCCCAGCTGCTACCCAGTTTTGGTGTCTGAGTTTTTCACAAGTTTAAAGCTCATTTTTATACAATAAGTTCAGCTCATGTGATTTTTGCTTTTAGATGACATACACCTCTATGCACTCTATGCTAGTAATGAGGCAATTAACTTGCAGATCCTGTCTTGCCTTCTGAAGGAAGCAGTTCCCAGAAAGGCTCAGCCAGAACCCGTGGGTGAAGGAAGCAGAGGGGGAAAAGACATCCTGGTCCTTCAGTAAAGACAGTAGAGAGTTCATGTGGGAAGGGGAATGGCGGCCTTCTGATGAATAAGTTGGATTCTGTGTGAGGCAGCATCCCCCAGCTTCCCTCCCAGCAGGAGCTCATCAGGCCAAATACAGCTGGCAGCAGCTCTCCACCCTGCTGAGGCTTTGGAGTTGGACTTATGACATAGGAACAAACTACCATTCCTGTACAGATGGACAGCTGCTTCTGTATTAAACAAAGGCAAAGACATTTTATATTGCCATTTGAAATATTTGTCTTATTTATTTCACAAATGTGGTTGTGCTTGCCTTGAAGACTGCATATATCTGTATGACAACCTGGGAGTACCCCAATGGACTGCTGTCAGTTCATTAATTCTGCTCCTTCAGACACTGTTGTCTTCAAATGTATTCTTCAAAATTATCCAAAACCATGTCTTGACCCCAAAAAGGCAAATTTTTCGTTAATAAGATACTTGAGAAGTAGACTTCTAATAAATCTGAAGTCCAGTTCCTAAGTAAAGAAAATCCAGAGATTCTCAGCCTTTTTACTCTATATTCAACAGCAACAAAGAAATCTACTGCAACCAACCAACCAACCAGCAGAAGCAATTTTATTGTGAACAGTTACATGTTGGTAATGGTTCTTTTAGCCACTGATAATCAGAATTTATAATGGAAAAGAGCCAAGCAGTCTTTAAGTAGCCTCCATAAACTCCACCTCAGAAAAAGTGGAAATATGCATTAAGTCATATTCGGAGTGTATTGTAAGCATTGAGCTTGGAACTTTTGGCTGCACTAGTTTTTACCTGCATAATTGATTTTAGAATGAAAATAATCCCTGAATAAGACCTAAAAATCCCTGAATAAGACCTTTTATCTCTCAAAATGTTCATTCATGTATGGTAGGAGTTTTCCCAGAATTTGTCAGGTTCATTTGGTCTGCTAATTTTAGAATAAATGCTAATGTGAAAATTGCATTCTGATTTAAGGAAATACTCACCTGAACAAAAGACTCACTGTGACCTGAACTGAGTATTTCCTGGAGTTTACTAGCACCTGATCCTAAACATTATCTGAAACACTACTCAAGCTCAGCAAACTACAACTTTGTTCCAATATTTAGGGAGGAAGAAGTTTGCATGGAGCAGAGGAGCTGCCTTGGGCAGACAGACCTGCAGAGAGAAGAGAATGGCCATGGTATGCCACACTGCACACTCACACAAGGCTGTTCCAGGCTCAACAAAGCCCTGGAAGAAACTATTGTGTTTTAATTGTGCAAACCCATGTGGCTGATGAGAAGTACAAGGGTGGCTTTTTTGCTTGTTAGAATTCTAAAACTAGTGCTTTGCTACAGACTTCTTCTCTGGAAATGCCTCACGGTTGAAATATGCTGTACCTGGAATCCCCTGTTTCCAAGTCCTTCTGGAAATAGCTTTCCTATATGTAGGGCTTAATTTGTAGTCAAGAGACAAAAGGATCACCTTGAAATCACATCAGGTTAGATGACAGAGGACTGATAGGGTGTGCAACGTCTAAGTCAAAACCTTTTGGGAGAACTATGGCATAAATTCCCAAGAGTTCATGTATATCCTTTTGTTTTCAGTAATTTTGCCAGTATTCCAGTTTTCAGGTCCCCCAGAATGTCATTCCTCTTAGTTACATTTTGCTCGGTCATCACTGGGACAGTGCTGTGAATTTCGCTTGCAATAACTCTAATGAAGAACAAGGGCAGAATTACCTCAGAAAAAATTGTCCCAGTCAAACACCCCCATGCAAAATTAAGGGCTTTAGGTGATAATGGAGACGATGGGGTTAAGGAGTGAGAGGTATAACCTTTCAGGTAAACATTTTCAAGACAACACTGTTTCATTTGTAATAAGCTGAAAACAGACCTGTTAGGCCCAAGATACAGAAGTAAAGTGAGTTGTTTGCTTGGTCAAAAGGAGATTCTAATCTCCTCTAAGGAGGTATAATGCACACCAATGATCATCTGGTCTCTTTCTGTCAACATTAATCTTGGATTTTCAAAGTTGTTTGATATTGCTTGGGTGGAGGTCCACGGACTTAAATGAAGTTTTTCCTGCTATTTGTTTCCACTTACACTGGAAATCAAAGGAGTTCAGCAATCCTTGACATGAAATATTTGAGTCAGACCCAGCGTTTGTGCTTTTTCTTACTTGATTTTTTGTTTTTGCAAGGCAATTTTCCAGTGCAAGGTAAATATTTCCTAAAGAAAAGTATTTCTACATCTGCGATTTTTTCCTTATTTTCCTATAACAGATTGTCTTGGGGAATTTAGAGATAAAAGTCCATTACCTTCTTGTAAGTAGTTTGTTACAAGGGTTTGTATTCATACTCCTTGGTATTTCTAGGTGGTAAGACCAGAATGGGTCACTGTGACCATCTGCACCAAACTTCTGCTGGGCTGAAGGAGACTTGCAATAAGAAGGGCTAATGTAACAATCCTCTGTGATGGATCCTGTCACCAGATAAGCTTATTACAGTCATCGGTAAAAAAACACCACCTTATTTTGTCTAAGTTTATGCTATAGTTTCAAGCACTGAGATGTCATTCTGCCTTTTATCTGATGCATTATGAGTTGTCTTGAATGGGATGTGTTTTCATAGAGTGTTAATTATGACTGGATGCTGAACTTGGAGTTAACTTATTCTCTTTCTACTAGCTTAAGCAAAGGTATTGAAGCTGGGTTTCCAAGCAGACTTTCCCAACTTCAGCCAGAATTCTCTTCAATGCTCAGAGTGTTCTGTGCCTGCAGAGATTGGTATGCTGCTTTGCTGATGGAAAGTAAGAGTGGCTGAATGAGCCAAACATGCAAAACCAGCTCAAAAATCCTGGCTGCTGCTCCTCCACTACCTGATCCCAGGCCCAAGGTCCTGGTCTGGAACTGGATCATGGTTTTACATCTGTGTGGCCATATCTGGCTGGTTGCCATCCCTTGTGGGATAGGCCTTGCAGTGAGAAAGGTTGATGAGGTCCTCAGTGCAGTCAAAAAATCTTTTCTTAGAGCTAACGATTGCCCAAAGTCCCACCCTGGTCATCTGGGGGTGACTGGCAGTTCAGCCCCTTTCGTCTTTGATTTTTTTAACCCAACTTGCAGTGTCTGGCAGAACTTTAGATCACTTTGCTTTTTATTTGGCATTAGCCCACTTGAAGTAGGAAAGTTTATGCCTGGAAACAGTTGGTTGAGATCTGAAAGTAGAAAATATTAATTCCAGCCATGGAGAGCATTTAAAAGAGCAGGAATTTCATGGAAATAAAACAGTCTAGTCTATTAAGTTCCTCTCACGGTCTTTTATGAGGACAATTATTAATATTGTTGAAAATTATACTCATGAAACGTGTTAATGGGAACTGCGCTGGCTGCTGCCAGAAAAACTGCAACCTTTACAGCTCATTTGGAGACAGAAATATTCGGCAAAGTAGCCCACAGGGTGCAAAGGTTCGCGTGGTGCCGGCTTAGACTAACTTAACATATGCCCTCTGTAGCCCTGGTATTGTCCAAAACCTAATGCCCATAATAAAAGAGAGGAAAATTGGACCCCAAGTGGCAAGGATTGTAAGCCCTTGGAATTCTCCTAATCAGAGATATTCAGCTATTTTTAGTTCATAATGTTTAGCCAAATAGCAACAATGATTTTTCTTCTTTTTTCCAACTCAGCTGCACGGTGTGTTGGAGGGGGTCTCAATGGCCTGTGACCTTGCCTTTATCTGTCAGTCTGTCACCACTGGTCTTCAAAGTGCAGCTTAAAGGATCTGAGGCTTCTGTGTGGCCTTGATGTGATCTGCTTTCCTGGTAAAGTTTTTCATTAGCGGGTGCTTTTTTAAGCTGGCTGGAACTTGCTTTGCTTGCTCTGTGGGATGTTACTGGCTTGGGGGCTCTCCTGACCCCCACAACCAGGTTTAATAACCCTGCATGGCCTATATTTGCAACCATTGTGTGTATGGTGGATGCTGCTTCTGCACAGTGGATGCTGCTTCCTGCCTCATTGATCAGGCTCATTCTTTTCTCCTCCTGCCTCTGAAATCTCCATCAAAGACTCTCAAAAGAAGAAATATTTTTTGAATTACAGTTGGTTAGATGCAGTGACTGAGCAACAAGCCCATTCATCTGCACAGTGCTTACCCACCTGCTAAGGGTACTGCCCTTCCATCCAGCCCAGATCCTTACTGCTGCTGTGTCAGCCATACATTTCTTTTCCTCAGAATCTTAGGGAGAGAAAGTACCTAACAAAAGAGCAGTTCTGCTGCATCAGACCACTGGTCTGGGTAGCCCAGTACCCTGTCTCCAACTTTGGCCAGCAGCACATGCCTAGCGTAGAGTGACAAACAGGGCAAGTGTGCATGATACTCGTGGTTAGGAGCTTTTTGAGCCAGAGCTGTTTTCTATGTATTCAATATAACTTAATAAAGGACAAAAAATATTCTGGGGACATGTGGTTCACTTGAATGATCCCTGCATTTGAGTGGCTTTTTGTGGACACCTGGATGCAATTGTTGATGATGCTAGAAGACCTTTCTTGGTCTCCAAAGGAAAATAATTTATACACCCATGGCTGGAGCAAAGGTATTGGGTACCCCTGTGCAAAATGAGTGGAAGGGCTGAGTGTGAGAAAACTTTGTCATAGCTGTGGCTGGCTCTGAGTGACACTGACCTTTCACTGCCATGGCAGGGGGGGGCTGGCTGGTTCTTCTCAGAGGAGCAGTGTGTTCTTGCAAAGATGCTTTCTCACTGCACCACAGCCAGTCCTGTGTGTTTTGCCCATCAATAAACAGGTGGGACAGCAGGATTGATCAGCTGGTGTCCTTGCTCAGCAGGTTCTGCAAACATTTGACTTCAGCTTCTTTGCTTAGACTGTATTTGGTCTCAGCCAACTGGGGACCTGTGGAGATCTTCTGGAGAAGTCCAGACTGGTTACTGTGCGCTGGTGTGGGGAGATGCAGCCCCTGTAAAGGCTGGGGTCCCCTTTATTGCAGAGCTGGCCATCGACATGCAGCAGCTTTTTTCCTCCAGTTCCAGCAGAAGGGTCTGACAAACACTAAATCCAAGTGATGGGAAGAAGGATTCCTCCAAAACGTTTGGTTTGCTTCAGTGCAGTCTGTAAGGGGCAGGCCAGAGCAATTACCAGCATGCACAGGATGCCTGCTATGTTGCTTGGAGTGTTTTTCTTCACTACGTGTCAATACAAACCTAGAGCCATTTTTCAGAGTTTGCCAATGGCTGTAATTGAAAAGGCATGAATTGCCCTCAAGAGATTCCCCACTGCTCTGCATTATTATCTGCTGGATGGCAGCTCTATAGGCCATGTATCATTTTTTTCAAATAACCAGTTAATTACTAAATAAAACAACCCAGCTTTCAAGCTGATTAGCCTAGATTAATGACCAGCAGCATGTTTCACTCTCTTCAACAATTTATCATGGAAAAGAACTATGTCTTTAATGATTTAGGTACCTGGTCTATTGAGGTTTGCTCCAATCTGTACAGCCTCCAATTTGATTTAATTGCTGTTCTTAGTTTGTGACCTGGAAAAAACCAAGTGACAGCTCCCATTAGTGAAGCCCAGCTTGCAACTTGCTTACAGTGTTACAAAGGCTCACTGGGTGTCTTTCTCTGCTGACTTCATTAAGAAGATATATAGAGGTCAAGTGTCACTTTGGCACAGAACAAGTACTACACCGTTTATCAGCTGAAACAGGTTGAATCAACCTGTGTATTTTATTTAAGTTTATATTCATTCTTTTTCCCTCTCACTGTTTTTAAAAGATGTTTTTAGAAGCTCCTCGTTTTGTTTAAGCTAAGATTGAATTTACAGACTGGCCTTAAAGGCATTAATTGCAGTTCATTTATTGTTACTTTGGCACGGAAACTTTGGCATTGCACTCCTCTACAGTTATTCAATAAAAGATCTTTTGTTATAAGGGCTTATTCAGGGCCCTTGAGTTTGCTTCCTAATTAATATTAGACTTCCTCACAGTTGTGCTCTGGAGTACAAATGCTCACTTCCCAAGGATGTTGCTGCAAAGGCACATTGAATGTGTCTTTAAGTGCATCCTGAATTACTGACTTATTATTGGGCAAATCCCCGAAGTCTTCACTTAGCCAAAACTCCCACTTAAGACAATGGGCCCATGGGAGTTGTCTCATCATTAACTGAGCTCCAGCAGTTGTCTGGCACTCAGTGAACTGAGTCATGGTCACTGCCCCTGAGAGTTTACCATCTACACTAGAGACAAAGACTCAACAAGGCTGAGAAGATAATGAGGCAGCATGAGCTGGAGCTGGGCTCCCAGACCTGGCGTTGCACTCTGGACTCAAGATGTTTCTGAAGGGCAGAGGAAGCACTGCTAACACCACTGGTCACTGTTGTGCTGTGAAAGGCGGATTTCAGTGTGAGCTTTTGCTAACCTGCTCTTTCATTGTGCTTTTCAGCAGAGAGGCAATAACAGATGAAGTCCCTTCTGTGTCCTCTCTTTCTAAGGAGATTTGTGGCCCTCGTGGACTGGGAGCTGCTGTCTGCTGAAAGGGGTTGCTTTGCACTGTCCTGTTCCAGGATTTTCCAGTCTGAGGGCAAGTTACTGTCTGGCTGACCTTCTCTAGGATGTTAAATCCCTGAGGTTCAATTGCCTGGTGGCAAGGTCAGTACCAGCCAGTCCCTAACTGCAGCTCCCTAATCCTGGCTGTGCAGGTCACCAGGCAGTGATCTAGGGAAAGCTCTCCTGCAAGGAACAGACGTGGCCACCATGTCCACCATGTCACTAACACTGGGTGAAGTGGCAGGAGCACATACTGGCCTTACCAGGCTCACTCCATGCTGCTGGTTACACATGAGGGCCAAGGAGAGAAACCTAGAGAAAGAAGAAGCACTGGTGGGCTGTTGAGGTGGAAAAGGGTTTGGAGAGAGCAGGAAGTGTGGATTGTGCCTAAGAAAGGTAGGGAAATGTTGTCTTTCCCCCTACAGCAAGGTGAGGAAGTGTTTAGTCTTTTCATGGATGAAATGTTACCTTACTAGGAGGGGTAAGCAGGCTCATGGGGCAGCCACAGAACCCAACTCCCTTTTATTTTTTTTCTATCAAGAGCAAGGCAGGTCTAAGAGGGGATGGTTGTGACTTCCTGACATTCACAGGGACCTCAGACAAACCCAAAATTTTTGTTCCTTCTTTTCCACAGACAACTGTTACTGCTCATCCTTTTTGCAAGAAAGCAGTGTCTCAGGGAAAGGTTGATGGGGTTGATTGGTACCAGCGTGAGCATTATTATCAGTGTCCCAAACCTATGTTGAATGCACTGTAAAGATTCCTGCCAAGCCTGCTAGAAAGCTCTAGAAGTCCTGAGACCCTTTGATCCACCCTCAGTATAAGCCTTATTACTGCCCATGTGCCCGCAGTGCTGTCCTACATGAACACTGAGCTCTCATATCACCATTGCTGGAGAGAAGACTCCTACTTCCACATAAAAAATTCCTTGCAAAGAAATGCAAAATTCATTTCAATTGATAGAATCCTTGCTACCACTCTTGACAAAAAATACAGTACTAGGTACTAAGAACAACAAGGGAAAATCAGGATCTGTGTGGCAGAATAACTCCCTGCAGTCAGCCTTGGAGGTGCTCTTGTGCTGTGAATAGGTACATGCATGTATCTCCCTATCCTGTGGCTGGATTACTCTAAGTATGGGAGTCAATACAGTTGAGCAATTCAGGGTTACTGGTTTATTTGCCAAGGTTGTACAGGAAATATCAAACAAAAGTTTCCAAGTTTTTCACCAATTTTTATTCCTGCAGATAGACACCCATATGTTCCCATGGTGTAACCCAGCAAAGATCTGTTGCTGCAGAAAGTCCTTGCGGGTGCAGGAACCCTTAAAACACTGGGTTAACCCTTAAAACAACACAGGGTTGTGCCGCAGGGCTGAGGACCTGGGCAAGAGCTGCTGGTGGCATTCGCAGAGCACAACAGCTCGTGGCTGTGTCAGATCCGGGTCTGTCTTAATCACTTTGCAATGTCAGGAAGCTCCATCCCCCTGACCCCTTCCTTCACCCAATCCCCCCTGCTGCTTGAGCCATTTGATCTGAGCATGAACCCAGCTGCGAGTGAATGTGGGCAGGTGTAAAGCCCCTTCCTAATCCCCTGGCCATGCACCTGGGTTCCTGTGGTACACTTTGAACATGTGCCTCAGATCTTCATTTCGGGACATAAGAACTCCTTCTCCTCTGAGCAAGCCCACTGTCTTAGGCATGCTTTTTGGGTTTTCCTAAAGCAGCCTAAAAACCTCCTAATCCTCCCTTTCTGCTGTGTATTTCCTGCTGGTTGCACTTTTGAGCCTTCGTGCACATTTTTGTCACAAGAGAAGGCGAGTGTTTGCTTTTGCTGCTGCCAGAAGAGATGTGTGACAGAGCCAGTGCTGGTCCCAGCTGCTGGTGCCTGCACCATTTGGGTGTGAGGACCAACACAAGAGATGCATGAGGGCAACAAGTCACCTCTGTTGGCTGCAAACGCCTATCAATGCTGAGCAGTACAAACCTCTCAAGGGAGAAAGAGAAGGGGAGATCTCTCCCATTTCAAGCCCTCTCCTGTTACTAATGGGGACAGGTCACAGCCATGGGAATAAGGCACGAGGCATTGATTCATTGAGCTTTTTCTTGTAATGCTGTAGATCTTCATTAATGGTCCCGGTTGTGCTTTCTGCTGTTCCCAGTGGGGCCACTTAACGACATAAAGAGCTTAACAAGGAGAAGCTGTGGTCACAGCTGAGGAGAAGGGTCTGGTTTACTGCTGCCAAGGGTTGTGCTGTTTATCACATGCAGCATCAGCCTCTAAATATTTCTTACCATTGGGACTAAGAGAATCACTTTGCAGAGAAGGTTATCCAGTAAATCTGGCAGGGCAGAAACAAGAGACCAAGAAGGGAGCCTCTCTTGTGATTGTACTGGTCTCTAAAAGCTTTTGGCTGGTATCTGGAGAGGGTTGTTTCCTGTCATAAACTGTGATTGTGTATTGGCCATGGATATGAGGTCTAATGAGCCATGCAGTGGGGTTTTCTATTGCTGTGTTTTCTTACCTGTTCCACTATTTCTTCTTGGGGAATCCCAGTGGTCCAGGCAAGATGCTTCAT
Organism: Cyanoderma ruficeps; assembly: GCA_008694505.1. Classification (NCBI taxonomy): domain Eukaryota; kingdom Metazoa; phylum Chordata; class Aves; order Passeriformes; family Timaliidae; genus Cyanoderma; species Cyanoderma ruficeps. The sequence continues at coordinate 6,875,311 of VZDJ01000028.1, read as the reverse complement.
GGAATCACAGAATCTGCTGAGTTGGAAGGGACCCACAAGAATCATCAAGTCCAGCTCCTGGCCCTGCACAGCACCATCCCCAAGAATCGCACCAAGTGCCTGAGAGCATTGTCCAAACACTTCTTCAGCTCTGCCAGGCTTGGTACCGTGACCACTTCCCTGAGGAGCCTGCTCCAATGCCCAAACACCCTCTGGGGGCAGAACCTTTGCCTAAGATCCCACCTAAACCTCCCCTGACACAACCTCAGGCCACTCCCTCAGGCCCTGTCACTGGTCAGCACAGAGCAGAGATCAGTGCCTGCCCCTCCTCTTCCCCTCAGGAGGAAGCTGTACCTGCCCTGAGGGCTCCCCTCAGTCTCCTCCAGGCTGAACAGACCAAGTGCCCTCAGCCACTCCTCACACAGTTTCCCCTCAAGGTCCTTCGCCCCTCACAGCCCTCCTTTGGATGTTGTCCAATAGTTTGGTGTCTTTCTTACATTGTGGTGCCCAAAACTGTCCCCAGGACTCGAGGTGAGGCTGCCCCAGGGCAGAGGGGACAGTCCCCTCCCTTGCCCAGCTGGCCATGCTGTGGCTGAGGCACCCCAGGACAGGCTGGCCCTCCTGGCTGCCAGGGCACTGCTGACTGACATTCAGCTTTCCATGCACCAGGTCCCTTTCTGTGGCACTGCTCTCCAGCCTCTCATTCCCCAATCTATCCATACACCCAGGCTGTGCCATGCAGAACCCATCACTTTCCCCTGTTGAATTTCACACAGTTGGTGATTGCCCAGCCCTCTGGTTTGTTGCAGTCTCTCTGCAGGGCTTCCTGCCTCTCAGGGAGTCAATAGCTCCTCTCAGTTTTGTACTGTCTGTAACCTTGTTCAGTATCCCCTCCAGTCCTGTGTCCAAGGCGTTTATGAAGATGTTGAAGGGCACATCAGCTTGCTGATGCTGGGCCCAATGCTGTGGAACTGGGAAATCCCAGAGCTCTGGGAAGGAGGAGCAAGCAGAGGGAGGAATCTAATGTATCTGTGAGAGAAAGGAGTCACAGAGAAGGAAAGGCACCTCTGCACGATGTTCCTAGTGAAACCATCAGGTGCAAACATAGTGCAATTTATCTTTTCTACTTGTTGAAGCCATACCACAGTACACATTATTGGCAAGCACACTTGAAATGTGACTGTACAAATGTGTCTTAGAAGTAGACTTCCCCTTATTTATCTCAACTGTCTTAGCTCCTGCCTTCCCAGCACTTAATGCATTTGCTAAGCATTAATCTTTCCAGTGGTATTTCAGCTGGACAAGTTTACTTTGCAGCTGGAGTTTGGACAGGCAGATTAGACTCAAGTAAGTTATGATAGTTGCAGATGTAGAAGTCTTTACTTCAGTGGGAGAAGGGTGTGTGAAGCCACAGCTCAGCTGTGCACTTCAGGGTCTTTCCTCCAGCTGTCCACCCAAAACCCCCACTAGCAGAGCTTGTTGAGTCTTTGCCATTATTTGGGATACCTTCACTGAGATATTGGTGTGCAGGAGGACAACTCTGCAGCCAGGGTAGCCATGGGGTGCTGAGCACTTGTTAAACCCAGCTACAAGCCCAGTTTTCATCTCGGTGTGAATTGATGCTCAACATTTATTGCAGAGCAGGTGTTAATGGAAGGTCACCTAAGGGTTCTCTGCAGCATAATTGTGGGGCTATTTCAAGCTTTCTCATTTGGCTTTAATGCAGATCAATGCCATAAAGTGTCAAGAATCATGAAGTAAGAGTGTCTGCGATGCTGCTGGATCACCTGCCTTCTAAAACTGCTTCTTGCATATCAAATTTAGAAATTCATCACCTCAGACCCAAACTTCCAAGCATTTGGAATGCTTTCCAACGTGGCTAGCATTACCAGAGGCTAAAGACTGGATCATGCCACAAGCATCAAAAGCATGCAGATGGAGCTGCTGCTGGCTCTGCAGTGGATAACCCTGCATGGGCTGATTTTCCCCAAATGACAGTTTCTCATGCTTGTTCCCATTAGTCACCCAGGCTCTGCTCTCAGGCTCAAATCTCTGTATTGCACAAACTGGGGCATTGTGCTCATCCAGTTTGGGGCATAACTGAATTCTCATTCATTTCTACCCCACATAGAACAGACCTTGAGTTAAAGGATCTTTGCCTAGATTAGCTTTAATATCCTCTGCAGGATCAAGCTCTCATTTCAATGAGTCCCACTTTCCTCCTCCAGTTCATGCTCTGTAAAAGCTTTCTTTGCTTTCTCACCTTTCTTTTGCCCACAATTTAAAGGCATTTCATTTAATTTTGAAAACATTTTTAATGAGAAGTTGCTGATCATTAATTTGATGAAAACTGGAACTCTGACTTATGCTTTTGATCCTAGTTTTCAGGTGTGACATCAGATAACTTTTGTGCCCTGGGATTTGCTGTGAGTTTAATAGCACCAGAAAAGCTCTGCCCACAGCAGCAGGCTGGTGATTTATTGTTGACAGGCGTGTGTGTTGCAGCACTTCACACCACCCCTCTGCTGCTTCCCTTCTGTGCTGGGCATCCTCTGGCTGCTCTCCTTCCACTCAGACTGCTGTGTTCTTGTTGATTAAATAAGTTTTGTTGCAAGGAACAAAAGTAAGTTGAAGGGGAATGATTTTTAAAATCAAGACTAACCCCTAGCCTTGGTGGTGTGCCTAAAACAGGGATTCCCTTTGCTGGGGAAACCATAACTTTCTGGGTTGGTGTTGCTATAGAGATGGTGTCCGATCTCTCTCTGTTAATATTGCCCCTTTGGAAGGGCCCTGAATAGGCTCTGAGGTAGGTAAATTTATGCAGTGACACCGAGCGGGTGATTTTATTCTGACAAATTCCTGCAACGTTTGTTTCCAGGCTTGTCTGAGGGCTGGGACGCAGTGTTGGGCTTTTTGTCCCACGTGCTGCCCTCACGGGGACGGAGTTAATGGAAGCCTTGTTCAGAGCCGCTGGGGCAGAAATTTTTTTGCTGAGAGAGACAAAAGCTGAACGGGCCACCTCAGAGGTTGCTTTGGGAAGGCCGTCTCTTGTGGGCTCTCAAAGGAAACAGGAGATAACACTTGGCCCAGGAGTCTCATGGAGTACTTTCAAGCACCCTCCTCTCTGCCCCGCTGCCTTGTGCTTGCACATCTGCCTCCTGCAGCATCTTTTCTAGGGTGGCAGGGAGGGGGCTTCTCCAGAAAACACCAATTAGAGTTGTTTTCTCACAGCCTGGCAAGAGAATAATTACCAGCATTGTGTGACATGGCCCAGAGATGCTGTTGGAGTGGAATGGCTGTGATGGGGCCAGCAGCAGAAAGCAGCAACAGGAAAGGGCACAACATGGCTATACCTGACTGTGGACCTGTGCAGGCTGGTCCCAGCACAATAGGGCTGTTTGGGTCCCTATTTCTGCTCGGTTGTGGTTGTACCAGCAAACACAACAGGGAGTTGAGCTGGGACTGAAAAAGCACCATCTAGGCTGCCAGCACCAAAGCTGCGTGTCAGCAGCTCTCTGGTTTGGTTTGCAGGTTTGGCTGTTTGAGTATTTTCTGGGTACTTGTGTGTTCTCAGGAGAATTCCAGCTCCTGGAATCACTTGGTTATGGCAGACCATCAGCTGCACTTTGTGGAAGTCATGTCATGGGTCCAAGAAACATTGCACACCATGAAGGCTCTGAGGTACACACTGAAGGCAGCCTGGGATCACATCGTGCAGAGACAGGATCTCCACCGAGCTCCTTCTGACCAGACCAAGCTCAAGACTCAGGTTCAGCATCACGTCACCCTGGGGCTGGGAGCACAGTATTAACAAAGGGCATCAGGGCATCTGAATAATCCTCAAGTTGTTCTGGTGTAGAAAACTTCCAAGACACGACTGGGTAAAGCACTTAAGTTTGAAGTCAGATTGGTAGTGCTCCATGGCTCCTGCTGTGCTGTCTGGGGAGAGCAACATTTCAGCAAAAGGGAAATGCATTCAACATAAATTTATCAAAGAGCACAGCATCTTTAGAATGAAGCAATTCTTTATCATTAAAATATGGCCTTTCGATTCTACCAATTTATAAGGGAGGAAATAATTTCTAATGAATAAATTATTGAATTAGTGTGTTCCTGCTATTTAAGTGTCCCAGTTTTTCAAATGTACTTTGTAATCTTTTGGTGTTATTTGATGGCCTGCCTGGAAGGGACAGTGTTTTGTGGTGAGTGGAATGAGAAATAACTGTTTTTTCTAAGTTCTCCTCTTTAGCCATACAGATGATCATGTCACAATTACTCTTACTGGAACTGAGTGTCTCTTGTAGTACAAATAACCAGATCAATCCAAGTGGGTATTGGTATTTTTAATGCAACATATTTGAATATTACATCAGTTGCAGTATTGATGCAGAGATTATTAATCAAAGGCAGCCCATGGACTCTGATCAATAGAAGGCTCCAGGCTGCTTGGTGTTTTGGGTTTTTTTGGTTGGGTTGGGGTTGGATTTTCTTTTGGGGAGGGGTGTGTTTTGGGGTTTTTGGTTGGTTTTGTTTTGGGGTTTTTTTGAGAATAAATTTTTTTCCTCCATCTTTTTCTCCCATGCAAAGCTACTATTTCAGAGCTGCTTTTTTACAGAGAGAGGCACTAGTTCTTCAGAAAGATGAGCACAAAATTAGTTGCATGCACATGGAAAATTAGGGTTAACTCCATAGGACAGGGAGGATGCTTAGATGTTGTCTGGAGTGTACAAGATGCTTTTAGGCCTGTCAGGAAGAACAACACTATGGAGGCATTAAAGCAGGGCTCTCATTAGGATGTCTGTTGTGTGGAGCAAGCAAGACCCTTGGTATTGTTGATACAAATTTCATAGAAGCAAGCTGAAAAACAGTAAAGAGGAATGTCTGTCTATATATTTGCAGTGCGTGCTGATGCAGAGCAGGGAACAAAGCCATCTCAAGTGTCAGCTAATCTATCCCTTGGGCTGCAGATCCCGTGGCCCGGCCGGGCGCTTTGGCAAACACTTGTGTCTGAGCTGTGCTGTGTGTCCTGTGTGTCCACACTTGTGTCTGAGCTGTGCTGGGTACTCACACTTGTGTCTGAGCTGTGCTGTGTGTTCACACTTGTGTCTGAGCTGTGCTGAGTACTCGTGTGAGCTGTGCTGTGTACTCACACGTGTCTGAGCTGTGCTGTGTATTCACATGAGCTGTGCATTCACATGAGCTGTGCCTCTGAGCTCACGGCGGGTCTCACGTGCAGAGGCTTTTGCAGAATGGAGATCCTAATCCCAGTAGTTTTGTCGGGGTTACCAAGGACTTTTCCCATGTTACGTCCCTGTTTTAGTGGCCAAGCAGGGTTTCTGCTACCTTGAGCCTGGCCGGGAGTTGAGAGGACGGTTGTTTACTTGCTCCTTTTGTTTCAATAAGGAGGTTCATTCTCTCCAAACGCACAGGGACACCTGCCATTTGCTCTCCTGGGACTGGTGGCCCACAGGGGACTGCAGGGCCCTGTTTGTGCTTGCTCAGTGCAGGATGCCTTTGTAATGCAAACCGAGAAGGGTTACAGCTCCAGCCCCGGATCATTCACAGCCATATAGCTAAGCAAGAAACCACTCTCAATAGCACACAGCAGCATTTTCAGCTCCTGTAAATAATCCTCAAAGCCACACAGCGCTCTTGTGAAGAAAGTGTGGCTGGATGGCTTGGGGATACTGTGCTTTAGGGATGATACACAGCATTCTACAGCCTCAAAGGTTTAAAAAAATTTGAAAAGGTTTCTAATATAACGGTGCCATTTAAGAGAAATCAGAACTGAAAAGCAGCTGTCAAACTTTAATTTCCTGGCTAATGAATGACCATGAATCCATTCTTTAATGATTCTTGACCCTAGAAACAAAATGTATTAGCACTTTCAGATTTTGCACAGTAGTGCTAAATGGGGCATGTAATGTACTAATTTAGTGCCTCTTTAGCATAATCACAACCTACATGCACAGCTACATTTCCTTGGCAGACAGCTTTCACAAGACCTGCAAAGAACTTAGGTAGGATGTTTCACCCTATTATTCATTTCACTGATGGCTGAGAATCAATATACATGGGTTTTTTCCCTGTCCTGTCTCTCTCCACAGAAAAGCATAAAATCATCCATTGATCTTCGTGGGGTGATTAAAATGCCAAGAAATCTGTGCCTTTCTCTACCTGCAATGAGGCAAGATACCTGGTTTTACTGTGTTTATCTTGTGAATTTAAAATCAAAAAAAGAAGTGCTGCATTTGGATATAAACCCTACTTTCCTGGAGAAATACAGGGTCAAACTGAATAATGACCAAAGACTATATTTTAAAAATAAAACAATAACTAAAACTGATTTTTAAAAATAAATTAAAAAGTAAGATTTTTCAAATTTATAATCCTAAAAATGTATTTCTAGCAATAGCTTGCCCTGGCTGTCCTATTCAGAAAGAAAGCAGTCCAAGAAATGAAAGCACTCAGCTTGATGTCACTACTAGCTTCCTTTTTCTTTTTTGGCTTCCCTTTGGTTACTGTTTGCTTTATATGACCACTCTCACAGTAAATACATACTTTCTTCTGCTTAGGTAGAACCTGTGTTTCAGTTTGTGCCATTGCCTGTTATCCTTTCTCTGGGCATTTCTGAGATGAGCTTGGCTCTGGTGTCTTTGCACTCTCCCTGCAGATATTCATACACAATGATAAATCTGTTTTTCAGGCTGAACAGTTCCAAACTCCCTCTGACCACATAAATTCAAATGAACCAGACAGCCCCCTCGGCCATGAAAGAGCAACTTGGGTCCTTCTTTACACTTTTCTAGCCTGGGGTTTGCTCTCTCAGTCACCTCCTCGCTGTAAAGTATTGCCATGGATGAGCCCTTTGGAGGGAACATTTCCAATGCACTTTCAGGGGGTGTGGATCCAGATGGAAGGACAAACATCCTGAAGATGTTATTGTAACACTGCAACAAGATCCTTGTAACAGTTTGCCTGATCCTACCTGGTTTATACAGATGCACGGGGGTGTCCACAAAGGCTTTGTTACAAGATCAGACCCATCTTCAAAATGCAGTTAAGCCACTTGTTATTTATTATATTAACATTTACTTGGTCTAAATAATATTGAGGCCGCTGCAAGTTCTGTATATCTGTGTGGTCTACAGCAGGCAGAGCACTGTGCTGTGCTCCTACATGGGTTTTGTCAAGAAATCAATCCTTCCTAAAGCTCGTTATCCCTCTGCGTGCAGGAGTCCTGCCAGGTCTGGCCTGGCAGTGCCTGCCCACTGCAGATCAATACAGAGTGATAGAGGCAGCTGAGGGAGACAGTGCACAAATAAACATTCCTGGCCCTGGAAACAGACTGTCTGTGCTTACAGGAGAGCGTGTGAAACTCCACACCTCTTTCTGCTCCTTGAGCATCTCAGGGCTGCTGGAGGTGTTCAGTCAATTAGCATGGCCAATACCTTTCTGAATGTTTTTATTTCCATATGTAGGCTGCAGTTTAGAGAGGAAAACCTGGATCTCTGCCACACTCTTTCCAGAAATTCAGGAAAAGGAAATGGGATTGTTAAACAAAATAGCATTGATCTGGGAGTTCCTAAGGGCAGGCTGTACAGTCTGGCAGCTCTTGCCTCTGCTGTGAGCAGAGCTGCCTGTGCAGGGAGGCTCTTTCTGTGGGGAGCACCAGGCAGGGCCAGGGTCTGGTCTGGCAACTGGCATGGCAATGTAAGGTCTGCTGTGAGTCTTGCTTGTGAGAGCCCAGAGAACAAGCCAGTTCACTCTGTGGCCTTGCATTTCTGCTCTGTGACTGACTGCTCAAGCAACAGTGCAGAGCTTGAGACTGCCTGTGTGAAAAACTTTCCTTTGGTGAAAAACAGAGTCCTGCTGCCCTCTTAGAGAAGGCTCTGACTTCTAGGGAGGGTCATCTGTGCTGAAGGCACAGCACTGCCCAGTATTTGATTGATATTCATTCTCAGGGCTGTGTGAGTTGCCCCAGCTGTGGCTGTCTCTCCTTAGCCTGTAATTCCCACATATATTCACAATGAGGCCTTTGGAGGCAGGTGTGTTTGTGGCGTTTGAAGGAAGCAGTGCAATATTTTAGGAGAGGTTTCCTGTACGTCATTACTACCATTCTCAAACAGCAGAAATACAGCATGTAATTGCTACATCTGAAACTCCTGAGCTGCTACATTAGCAAGGAGTTAACAGGAACCATAGGCTGCAATTGTTGCAGCTGTTTTTAATAACACGTTTGGAGAAATTGCATCTTTCCAGACAATTCACAAAGAGTAAAATTTCTTCTGAGTTGACCAGATAACAATTTTTCTTTCATCTCCAGTAACAATTAGTGCTAAGTTTTGGTTACACAAAAATGTATAGACTATAAGGAGCGGGGGGGGGGTGTTTGTGATAGGTGCTAAAAAAATAGTATTAAAATAATAATTAATTAGTGCTGCCTTGTGCTGTGCACAAAAATTACAGCTGACCATTGCTGTGGACATGGAACTCAATCACTTCTTGCTCATGTCTGTTCTGCTCTGAATAGAGTCAAATCTGTCTGCTCCAGTTAAGAACCTGTTTTCATATATTAATTTTTAAGGTGATGGCTGCATCATCATGTGCCTTGAAATGAGTCTGAGCCTGAGGACTCTGCAGTACACACAGATGCCCGTTCAGCAGGGCTGGGCTTCTATCAATGGGTGAGTAAGAAATGTAAGCATCCTGCTATATTTGGGAATGAGGTGGGAAGCTGCAGCCTGGCTTCACAGAACCCAAAACCTTGTGTTTGATTGATGCCCAGAGGGCTCTGCTGTTGCTTGGAAGCTGGTGGGAGGCATGCTGCCCCTCGAGAAGATGGGGGAAATTTGTTCTACAGGATTGTCAGATTGTCAGATGTGTCTTTTGGGGCCACAGCCTGTAGAGCCCATACTGTGAGTCTCTGGGCCAAGACTACAGGAAAATCACAAGTCACTGTGTCACTCCTAGCAGAAATTTGCAGCCCTGCAAGTGCTTGGTGTGATCCTGTGCCCAAATCAGGGAAATGACCAGAGCAGTCAGTGTTGGAGCATGCTGGTAAGTCGTGTTGAGAAAAGCGATGTGTGAAATCAGCAGCTTTTCCCTGAGCTGGGCAGGGAGGGGCTGCACCCTGCTCTCAGCAGTGATTCCTTGGTGCCACTGCACGTATTGAGCCACCAGCCCTCACCCACTGCAGAGCTGCACTCCTTTTTTTAAGAGACAAAGCAGACTCCATTGCACATGTACTGTCTGCTTGGGATGTGATTTTCATGGACAGTTTCAGACTCATCCCTAACTATTTAGGAAGGCATACTGGGATGCACTGAGATCCCCTGGCTGGTGCAGCCAGGAGGTGAAAGAGCTGAGTGAGCTGCAGCAGTTCTTGCCCTGTGTGGGTGCGAGCCCTCCCTGCAGCGAGCCCGGGCTGTTCCCGGCCGGGCTCAGCCCTGTCCCAGCACCCGCAGCCCAAAGCAGCGGGGGCCGTGCGCCCGTCGCGGGTGGCACGTCCCACTCGTGCTCCCGGCAGCTCCTATGCGTTCTTGTGACAACAGAGGGCACCAGCGGCCCTTGCTAGTGCGGGCTCTGCCCTGCCCGGACCCGCGGGGCTGCTCCCGGCGCCTGCGGACCCGTGGGAGAAGCAGCCTGCGAGCCCAAGGCAGCTCCCGTTCGGCGCACTGCGGCTCGCCCGCGGGGCCGGGGATGCTGCTGGGAGCGCTCAGCAAACACGGCCGTGCTGGGGATGGGGCGATGGAGGTGCGGGGGGAAGCGGGGTGCAGGGAGGGCTCACACCCAGGAGGACACCGTCAGCATCTCGGAATCCTCACTCTGCGCCTCCTGCCTGGCGGAGCCCGACCCTGTCATCTGCACCCCGACAGAAGTCACTGAAATGTGCAATTTGAGGTTAATCTGCAGTGAAATGGTGCAGGTCAGAGGCTGGGCCTGAGTCTCCCCTGCGTTGCAGCGGAGTTCAGGCTCGCCGACAGCAGCATAACGTGTGAGCTCTGCCTGCAGCGAAGCCCGCAGGGACGGCCCTGAGCTAGCTCCAAGCTGCTCTGCTCCAGCGCTGCTGCCAGCATGGGAAGGAGCCTGGAGCAGCCTGGCTCCTGGAGCTTGAACTCCCCAGCAAGCCTGAGCTGCTGAGGCTGCGCGGGCAGCAGCCCCAGAGCTGCTCCTCTTAGGATGGATAAGCCCTGTGCAGTGGGGGCAGTCGAGGCACACCCCGCTCCGTGCGGTGGGAATGGGGCTGCCCCCGGTCTGCTCAGCCCCTGACCTGCCGATCCTCTCTCCTTCCCGCTGTGTTTATCCCTGCCACGGGTGTGTTCAGCTACAGCGTGCCCACGGAGGGATGCTGAGAAGGTGAAACGTTTGTTAATTTCCTGAAGCACAGCTATCTAAGCAGGTAAGCAGCAGTCACTTTTACTGATAACCCACTGCATTTGATCATTGTATCACTCAACAAAATAACCAAGGAGTAGAGCAACAAAATACAAGCACAAGTCCTTCTGTTGAACAGTCCCTTTAGCAGAACATCCTGATTTACTGTTGCCGTGAAAACAGAGAGAGACAGTGATTTTATTCCTGCTTTCTTACATGTAGCACTGGGACAGAGTTCATCTCTGCTCTGGTTTGTGGGACACTTGCTTTGCTTCATCTTAATTTACATGAGGAAGATGAAGGGAGAAAAAACAATGATGGATGGGAAAGGGTTTCAAGCAAAGAAACAACGTATCACACGGTATGAAAATGCCACCCAACCTGTGACATTAACTACTTGCAAGAAGAAGAGCTCTTGTGCATGTAAACCGTAACCCAGAGTTTGTACCAGGGCCTCATCCTCTTCAGTCCTGAAAATCTGATATATCTTGCCTGTTGCAGCAGGACTATTTCCATACCAGAAGATTTGCTCACACGAGCACAGGACATTGGATGCTCTGTTTATCCACAGCCTAGGAACATGAAGGTCCAAAATTTCTTCCACTGCCAGGGGCATGTGAAAGCTTTGAGCACATGCTACAGAGATAAGTAGAGACATATGCTTTATGCCAGGCCATGATGTTTTTATAAAGAGTTTCTGGCCTTGTCTGGTAAAATATTTTATAACTTTTCTGCCAGCAGCCAAAAGGCAGTCAAATATTTAAAAGCAGTAATAAAAGTTCCTGCGTGAGTCAGAGTCCTACAGAAATCCTGCTAGTGAGTTTCCCCATGGTAGCCTGCAGGACTAGCAAGAAAAAAGATCTCCCAGAACTCTGCTGGTATGAAGTATTTTTTAACAAGTCTTTGGAAGTGGCATGGAATGCCCCTGCAAAGGCACTGAAACCAGATCCCAGGATATGTGAATCCTAAAAAAGCAATTCTGTTATTTTTTTCTTAAATTATTATAGCGTCTAATCTGATTTTACTCCTAGGGAATCACAGAGAGACCAACTTCAGTGTGACCTGTAAGTGGCATCTCACTTGTGTGTAGAAGAATATGCACAAGTGTGTATTCCTTTGACCTGCAATCCAGAACACTCGGATCTCCGTGCCACAGATGGAGCAAAACACTGCCCTGCCATGTGCGTGGCCCGGGCTCAACTCTCTGCTCACCCTTCCTGCCGAGCTCTGCTCTTGTAGCACTAATGAAGTACCTCTTCTTTCCCCTTCACAGTCCTCAGGTGATCTCACTCTGCATGGAAACTGTAGTGAGACCCTGGGCTTTTTCGGAAAAGAATCTCATTAAGATCCAAGGCCACTAAAGACTCTCTGCTAATTCTTCCTGCTGCTAAAGCCCTGGCAGTAACAAGCATGCTCAGGTTTGGCTCTGCTGTGGGCAGCAGTGCTGGGGCAGGGGGCTGGGCAGGTGCAGGTATGTCACAGGTATGTCACAGGCATGTCACAACAGCTGACTCTCATCCCAGGTTCGTGGGCTGGCAGATGCAGCATTCTTGATCTCTCTGTTGGCAGATGATGCTAACAGAGAGGGGAGTGGTGCTGCTGGCACCTGCCTGGCAGGATATATGCATGGGCTAGTTGGTCACTGATTTTGTTTTATGAACTGCTTCCACACTGCAGTTCAGGTCTGGTGTGGAGATGCTGTTCCCTGGAGCACCTGGAAGCTGACCTGGGAGCCCTGCTTGGCCTGAATCCCCTCTTATTGCTCTTGGACATTGCCACTTTCTTTTTTTTATTTTTTTTTTTTATTTTTTTTTCTTTTTTCTTTTTTTTTTCCTCTTCCAGCCAAAAATTTCCTGAGACCTAACTATGTTTCTTTGGTTATTCCTGTGCTTTTGACACTAAAATGGGAAGAAGAATGTCATTTCCGCAAAGCAGAACACCAGGAAATGTCTTACTTCAGCTTGATGGTAAAAAGTAAAGCAATTGGTGGGTCAGATAAGTCCTTCTTGGAGCTGTTTTGCAGATCCCCCACAAACATGTCATGCCAAGCGTGGCAGCATCAGCACAGCACAGGAGACCTCAGCAGAAAGGCTTTGAGCTAGGCAGGATCAGGCTCACACAGATGTGGGATGTCACCATGCCTGCCAGACTGCTCAGTCTGTCAGCACAGATCCTACTCTGGATGTCCTAATTCCCTGCCTGTGCCCTGACCATGATATCCTCCTTCCCTTGTACAGGAAAGCCTTGTACAATCTGCCTGCCCCCCCTTCCCCATTCCCACAGCTGTTTGGTGTGAACGTGTGGTCTTCAAAACACCCTACAGGCAGGATGAAGGCAGTTGCTCTCTAATTGTGGGTGAGGGCAGCATTTCTCCCTGGAAATGGACCATGGGTTTTCTGAGCCTACAGAGAGAGCCTGTGAACCACAGCATGGGGGATACAGCTGAGCTGCTCTCCAAAGGAGCTGGGGAAAAGCTGGGGGCTTATCACCCAGGGCAGGAGACAACCTCTCCTTCCTCCTGGCCTTGTCTTGGGCAGAGAGCCCAGCTCCCACAGCCTGCCTGATGAGAAGCCTTCTTCCCAAGGTGTCTGACCTCCAGCAATGTGCCCATGGCAGGCTGCTTTGAGCACATGGCAAAGAGAAGGGACAGTGAAGAAGTGTCTGGTCACCTACCTCAGCTACCTCCTTCCCCTCCTCTCTGAGGAGGGAGGTCTGTCCTCCTGGCTGTCAGGAGACATTCTTTCAGGGAGAGTTTGGCAGTGCAGATTTATGACAAGCCTCTTACAACTCATCACAGATCTGGGTGACACTTGGGGAAAATGCTGTCACCGACTGCATGCTGCTCTCCTTGGAAACCCCAGTGTTTTTCTGTACTGCCAGTGGCTGGGGGAGTAGCTGGGGGTCCAGAGCCAGCCCTTCCTGGAAGCATGGGGATGCCTGCACACAGCCTGGCTCAGAGTGACTCCCTCAAGGATGGCTGCCATGCCCCAAGGAGCCACAGCCCTTTAGGGTCAGCATGGGTTTGTTGGTCATGGGTGTCACAGTCAGCAGAGCAGAATATGAAAGCACAGTCCTTCCACCCCCAGATCATCATAGGATCTGTTGAGCAATTGTGGGTGTTTATCTCACAATGATAGTGTAACCCTGGGCTGTCTCTGAGGTCCTTGCTGGTGCAATGGCTGGCTGTTGCATCAGAACCAACAGTCAGAGCAATGGGGTCATGCTTCCCAGAGGAGGCAAGTGCTGATCCAAGCTGTAAAGATTGCATTTGTCTGTTTGCATTTTCAGCTGCAGGATGAATGCTGGGGTTCTGGGGTGGGCAGTGGGGATTTAGGTTAAGCGGGACTTCCAGATCAGCTCCAAGTTTGTCATCTTCTGCTTAAAATCTGCAGTGTGATGGCACTGGTTGCCCCTGCAGTTCCTTCTGGATTCACATGTATTTCTCCTGGTGAATCATCAAGCATATCCTAGCAGGGGCAGCATGAGGCAAAGCTGGGAGTTTAGGCAAAGAAAATAACTTTATCAGATGCCTTGGGAGAAGCTGAGGTGATCATAAACCATGGAGCAACTTGGAATTGTGCAGCACTGAGAAGACAGCAGGCATCCCACATGCCAGATCTCAATCTCTTATCCTCAACATCCAACCTGAGACCACCAGCAGGAGCAGCTGGTGGCATGGATGGGTGCACACTTGCATTGGTCACCTCTTGCTGATGAGATGGATGTACAGATGCTGGTGTTTCTTGTGTAGTGGGCAATTCATGTTCCACAGCAGCCTGCAGGGTTGTGGTGATTCATGGGGAACAGGAAAACCTAGCTTTATCTTCAGGGAGAAAACTGCAGAACTTCAGGTTTCAGAGCCTTTGGTTTGGTGGAATTACAGGTTCAAACCCTGAGAGGTTCAAACAAGGTCTTTCTTCCTCTGAGACAAATGGAGTGTCATGCAGTAAATCACCAATAATACTCTTTGTTAGATGCTGTGTTACTTTGAAAACGGCATTGTGACACATTTCAGCTTTCTGCAAAATAAATAACTGCATCATTTATCAAAAAGGTTTGCTTTCAGAAAGGTTGCCACTCTTTTAAGGCATCAGAGACTCCTGGGAATGAAGGAGATAAGAGGAACACAAGATGCCTCTTTTCTTCTCTTACTCTATTTTATTTGACATTTCACTTTTTTTTGCTTATTTGAAAAAGCCCTGATGAGGAGTGATCCTTGGCCATGGCATGTCTCAGCAGACTTGGTGGAGTGTGACAGTGAGGGCTATGTACTGCCTGACTGGCCCCTGAGGTGATGGGGAGCAACAGGCACCCTTTTTTGCCTGCAGCCCCCTTGCTGCCTGCAATTACCCTCATGCAGGAGGAGGTCTGAGACTGTTTTTCTCCCCATAGCAGCAAACATCACCCATCAAACCCACCCCCAGGTCTCCTGCAGTGGAAGATACAGCTTCTGGAACAGCAGCAAAATCATGGCATCAGCACTGACAGGCAGTGAACAGCCAGCATATTCTGCCTCCTCAGCTGGGGTGACACATCCAGACCATGGATACTTACTGGAGGAAGAGGTTCCATGCTCCTTTCTCACAGACCAGCACTGCAGAGCAGCATGCTCAGCTCTGCTGTGTGTAGTGGTTGTGCAGGTGTGCTGCCCCAATGAGGCACCTGTCAAATGCAAACGCTGTCACAGACAAATCCCTCCTCAAAACTTCTACAGGGAGAGCTACGTGGAAAAAAAAATAATAATCATTTTTAAAAAAATCCAGCAAGGCAGAGAAACACTTTTGAAACTTTGTATTTCTCTTCTTTTAAAGCCAATTTTCAACTATAATCTCCAATTTTCAACTATTTCCACACACTCATTCTTTGTCTAGAACAGAATATAACACACTGGATTAAATGTCAAAAAGCAGCACCTGTATTCAGCATGCTCAACATAATTTGTTTTATAGTGTGAGCAACAGTATCTTGTTCTGTGCTTGACATAGCAAACATTACTAGTGTCCAGCCAGCACCTCACTAACTTTTTAAAAACAGAGGTATTGCAAGCAGCTTTTTATGCCATCTATGGGATGCCCTTAGTGCTTTCCAAATGTCTGGGAGTCCTAAGTACCAGGCAGGAATTGGCATCCTCTGTTTACACGTGGGAAAACAGAACTAAAAGAGTTTATGTCTCTTGTTTCCAAACACAGTCACTAGCTTTGGGTCTCTGTCTTCTCAGTGCCAAACTGTGAGAGCTTTTAATTTCTGGCATGTGTGCAGAACAAAGAGCAACTGTTCGCTGGTTTAACTGGTTTGACTTGTACACAGCCCCGTTGAAAAGGTACCTTAATGTGAAGTCTGTGTAGTGCAGTGAAGAAGCAGATGTTCCCTCCATCCCCATTGCATCCATCAGGTCTGGATTTCACAAGTGCCCTAGTCGAGGCCAACAGTGTTTGCAGTGTCCAGTGCTGCTGAGAGCTAGGCCAGGTGTTAGATCAAATGTCTGGAGCTGAGTGTGTAACATTTTTTCAGATGTGCTTCTCGGTGACTTTTTTCCAGACAGATGCAGGAAGTCTGTGGTAGAGCTGGGAACAGAGCCTGTTCCTGTGCTGTGAGAGGCTGTGCCCCTGACAAGACACAGGCACGGCCCTACAAAGTAAATGTTGTGATTTCATGGCTGGAATTGAATGGCACCCGACAGTTGCACCAGGGGAAATTTTTCCCCCTGTCTCCAGATTCACAGGCATTCACTATGTGGCTAAAGCCTCAGAAAAATCTGAAATTCAGCAGAAGTAGTTCGGTGCTTAATTTTGGGTCAGTTTTACCAGTTCATCTTTTTACTCATGTCCCTGTGTGCAGCTCAGTTACAGGATAACCTTAATGGACAATAACCAGGCAGGAAGGCTTAGGGAGCTGGTGAGATAGAGGGGGAAAGGACATCATGGGGCTGAGTTTAATACCAGCTTGCACAAAAAGTATTTTACCCCAGGAGATGTGGGTTGACTCTAATAGCATGTAGCTGAAGCTGCTTCCTGTGCTGGATGATGGAGTGAGGACTGGGCTCATGGATGGATGACAGAAGCTGTGGCTCTGCTTCCTTGGTTGAGCTGTCTAGAAGAATCACACATTTCTTTCCTCTTTAATCATTAGTTGAGCTTGTCTGTGGTAGGAGACCATGTCCTATTCTGTGTCTGAGCATGGTGTCCTGTGTTGGTGCCAGCTGCATGGCACTGCTGGCCCTGCCAAGCCTGGCAATGCCTCACTGGCCCATCCACAGCTGGCCCACGCTTGTCAGGGGTGGCCACCCCATGGAGGTGTCAGCTGCACGTGCACTTCCCTGCTGGTCTGTCTCTTCAGGGTTTGGAAGAGCACAGCTCCACAGATTTTTCTGCCCACCTGTTTCCATGAGTTCACGTTGAAAGCCTTCTTTCTCAAGACACTCTCTTTTATTTATTTAAGATGTGCCATTTCCATAGGCTGCACCTGCTCCTAAGGATAGTACCCATGGATAAAGGCAGAGAAGGCACAAAGCCAGCATTTGACAGCAGAATGGTCCCTGGTCTTCAAGCAGTGAGATGGCTTGGGCAGGTGAGCTTTCTAAAAAGACCAGTGGAAACCACATCCCAACCATCCAGTTGAAACCACATCCCACCTGGCAGTACAGGTCAGGAATAGTAGCTTTTCTTGAGTAAAATTTCAGTCAGGCTCATTTTTCTTTCTGTTTCTGTTTGAGCAAAGGCTAAATATTAAACATGTGATTAGGCAAAAAGTAGTAAGAGGAATTTCAGACCGAAAAGCAGGATTTTTACTTTTAACTTAGACAGGAAACTGAGAATTTTTTTCAGCAAAGCTGCTTCCATGAAAAAAGATCATTGAAGATCATTCTGGCTTAAAGCATTTCAGCCATCTGCCATAAGAAGGTAAAAACCCCTCAGACCCTTCCCACTGTGAAAGTTCAGGATTGTCTGTAGTAAAAAGTCGAATCTTTCAATTGTGGTTGAAGTCTCACTTTTGGGATTTTTTTAAATGTATGTCATCATCACTAAAACATGTAAAAAAAAGGAGTTTGGGGAAAACTCTAGCTGATACAGGGCAGGGAACAATTGTGGGCTGGCAAGAACCTGGAATCAGTGACCTAATCAGCCATTTCCCTCTCTAATTGCTATGATTCTACAGCTTAAAGAATTACAAAACGTGTATTTTAGTTGGAACAAGATACTATTATTGAGTAAAGTGCATAATAATTGTGTTTCAGAAGGTGAAATAAACGCCTATCACCAGGCACTTCAATCCATCATTGTACTTCGCTAAATTACAGAAATTGCACTACATTCAATACTAAAATTACTTGTAATAAAGTGATTGCTGAACTGACACTCACAAAAAGATGTCTAGTACCCACATTTGTTTTCCTAATTGACAATTTTAGCCTTCGATCTGGGGAGGGAGGAGCACCCACAGCCCTCCTTGCAGTTCACAGGAATGTGGGGCATGCAGCTCCTCCCAGAGGCAGGGTCTGTCAGAATGGAAGGCTCCTGCCTGCCTGCGTGTAGTGCTTCTGCTTTCCTACAGCTTTTGAGTCTTTGGTTAGGTCGCTGTATTTCACCTACATTTACAAAAATATTAGGCTTTGATACAAGACTTTCTCGTAATGATATACCAGTTGTTTATATTGCTCTACAATTTCTTTCCTGGCTGTTCATTAATTAATGCCACATTTTGCAGACTGGATAAGTGACTTGACTAAGAATACATAGCATAGAGACACATCCCTTGTCCTCCATCTCCAGTGGCACTTGGGGAGATGCCCACGGCTTTTGTTGTTTCTTTTTCCTGCAGTCTCTCCACCCTGCAGGATTCCAGTTGGCAAAATGCAAAACCTTTCATTTCAGAAGCTGAAACTCTTCGTTTCAGCAGCTGGATCTGACATTTAGATCAGACCCACCTAGAAGAACATTACTTTTCTTGTTTTGGATAGTAGTCCAAAGATGTTAATAAACTGTGTAATTAACGGATGCTGAGCTAAATTCCTTTGGTCTTTTAGACTTTAGCTTATGTATGTGGGTCACATGGGACAATACATAGAATTCTTCTACTCAGGCTAAGCAACATCCTTTTAGAAAGGTGTATAACTACTTTTTCATGACGCTGAACAGCGAACAGCTGAGGAAATACTGATTTCTGAAGCCCAGAAGCCCCTTTTTGTTTCTCAGGGGTTTTCCCAGCCTAGCTCAGAATGGATCTTTTAAGAAATTTAATTGTAGCATGCTAGAATTTTTCTTTGGAAGAGAAATACCTACTTCATCCAGAAGACACTGAATTTAAGTCCCTGCTGGATGTGTCCATGGCCTCAGCCAAAGGGATGAAACCCTTCTTCACGGCAGATGACATAATCTGTAGGGTTTCCTGACTCTCTAAGTGAAATATCAAATGCTCTCATAGATATTTTTCAGCTTTTTCTTTGCATGAAAGGAGATGTGAATGTCTCCTCCATCAGCGTCACTATATAACATATATACTGTAAGGTCTATTAAAAAGTTTCAATAAGCTGAGCAAATATGAGGAATTCTGATGGGAAGGAATTAAAGCGGTCCAATTTTTTTTCTTCCAAAATAAATATGCGAGTTAATCTGAAAAAGCGAATAGTGCCAAATATTCATCCGATGTGCTAAAGTGACTCATGGCAAAGGTAGACAGTTTTATAGTGCAATTTCTTTACTTGTGTTGGAAATGGATAGCTTCCAAGTGGCACTTATGAAACAATTAGCTGTTCAAGGATAATCAGATTTGTATGAAAATGCAAAGATAAGTGATTTAGCTGTGATCTCAGCTGGAAAGTGACTGAGGGTGGTGGGCCACACTCCACAGTAAAAATCCCCTTTCTTTTACTAAATGGCACTTTTGCTGAAATGTGCTGGATTCAAGCAAGTAAGGGCTCCCTTGACTTTCATTGCTAGGATGACACACGACTGACTTGCATCATTAGAGATCTTTGCTGATGGCTGAACTGCTTTGCATATAAATGAGACCAAACCTGAACAGCTGCTCAGCTGGTGGGTGTGAAGGATTTACAGTTCCAGATCAGATCCCTGCTCACTCCCAGCCTCTGAGGGAACTCCACTCCAGACTGATGGAAAACACACGTAATGTTACATACTTGCATCCCTGGAGATTGGGCAAGTGCAGGGGCTGGCAGTTCAAATGGCCAAAAAGCGTCTGGAAGCCTTTGAATATTTTCAGGTGAAAATGCTCATTTTTCAGTCTTGCCCTGTCCCTTGAAATTATCCTGCACGGTGGAAGAGCAAGGTGGAGATGGAGTACAGCATGACAAAGGCTGATCCCGCATCTTCAAGTGTTGCCCATGGCCTCTCCACAGAGATCTTCTGCTACTTCCACAACCTGGTTGTCTCCGAATTGCCTAAGGTCAGGGCAGGCAGTGGAGGACTGTCAGTGACAGCCCTTGGGTTTTCTTCCATTGAGGTGTTTGTCCTAGTGCTCCTGTTCACCGGACTTCTGCTGTTGGCCCTGTGTTTCTCCTTAAAATGTGCTCTCTCAGCTCTGCCTTTGCACATGCGCTTTGTGGAGAAAGTGGCAGAAAATGAGATTATGGCTTCCTGACCTCAGCCTCACCTGAGCTGCATGGAAAGGCCTCTTAGGAAACCTGTTTCTGTGTTATTTTCAGTCTAGTTTCCAAATCCCCAGAAGCCTGGCTAAGACAAGTAGGCAGCCAAGACTTGAGTAACTATTCACCTATCTGAGCCCTCCCTAAAGATTCTTCTGTCTATGGAGCAAACCACATTGTCAAGGACATCGTTAATGATGTGTCAGAGATAAGAGTAGCTCTCAGCCCCAGGAGATCCAGAGACCTTGGAGACAGTTTAGATCTTTGGCCAAAGCAGCTGGGAGAGGTATATCTCTAGAGCAGAGGTGATGGTGACCTCAGATTCAAGGACTAGCAAATACCTGCACCCTGTTTAATGTCATAGGTAATGTGGTAGGATTCAGAAAAATTATATTTAGAGAGTTTCCAATAAAGCGTTTGTAGATTCAGGTGTACAAACCTGTGAAAGTGTTTGGTCTCCTGCCGATGTTCATACATGGACACAAAACATCTTGGTCTTGAAAGGATGCTTTAACACTGTTTATTCCTCCTGAAGCTGGCAGAACTGGGAATGAGCACTGTGACCTCACTGGCTCTGCAATAAATCCTTGATGATACGAACGCACCTGGCAACTCTGCGAGGAGTGTTAAGTGTAGAACTAGTGATGGCAAAATCCTTCAGATGCTGCTTATTGTGGAGACAGAACTCAACATGTTATAAACACATGCTCCTTCCCCAAGTGTGGTTGGTTTTATCTCCAGGTTAAGCCAGTGTTGAGATCCCATATGGAAGAGGAAGCTGTTCCGGCTTTAAGAGCTTTGTTTACTTATATAAGGCCTAACAAACATGGTTGTTAAGGCCCCTTAGGAGGTCTTTCTTATGAAGCTGGGAGCTATTGGATTAGGCAAATGAGAGCTAGAGATTTGCCTAATAGCTTGACAGGCCATGAGGGATTAGACTCTTGTGGGCTGGTGTAAACTTGTGGGACAGAGATGCTGTGGCGTGGGTCTCTTCTTAGCTATGGATAAATGCCTTGTCAATGTGGGTTAATCTTGTTTGCCTTGTCTTCCATAATGCTGCATTGCAGGACACAACCTCTGTCAATTTAATCACTGTTGGAATGGAATTATAGGCTTTTGTTTCATGCACTCAGCTCCTCCCTAATGCAGCACTTTCAGCATCACAGGGGTCAG
The DNA here is from genome assembly GCA_008694505.1 of Cyanoderma ruficeps. NCBI lineage: Eukaryota > Metazoa > Chordata > Aves > Passeriformes > Timaliidae > Cyanoderma > Cyanoderma ruficeps. Next base: position 6,854,181 of record VZDJ01000028.1, on the reverse strand, counting down.
TGATTAAGGACAATTTTCAGCTCACTTTGGTTCAAACTCCTGAAATAGTTGTTCCTTTGGGACCAAAGGTTCTGTTGTCACTGGCTGAATGCACGTCCATCTGGGGAGATTCCACTGCTGTCCACTGACGATAGATCCATCCCTCCCCACTCCTTTTTCAAACACTGCTCTCCCATGTCTTTCCCTACCAAGAGAACCAAGATCCCCTTCCCCTGAGCTGGGATTTTCCCTTGTCATTATGGTGTCCTCAAGGCAGCGGGCCAGCCCTGGAATGGCACTTTTTGGAGCCTGGAAGAGACCCCCCAGAGAGCACCCAGCCCCCACTGGCACACTCTGACACCTTTCATTTGATTGAAAGTGAGAGTCAGTGGTGACTGTCCTCATGGGTGGGTGGATAGTTCACAGTGGGACTGAAGTGCCAGGTGTTAAGGGAGACTAAAGAAAGTGGACATGGGACCCCTCTGCTCCCAGGACCCTTTACCTAGGTGGGGCAGAGGGCTGTGACTGTGCATGGTTTATGGAACATCATGGCTTTTACAGCTCCTCTCACTTCTGAGCCTGACCAGCTTAGACAAGAGCAGCCACCTCTGCTGGGCTAGATTTGCTCCCAGGGCACAGGCCATGTTTGTCTCATCCAATCCAGCTCACACTTTTTAGATGTCTTCACATTTCCTCACTCCCTACCCTCCCTTGTCCTCCCTGTAAGTACCAAGAGCCCAGCAGTGCTGGATCCAGTACAGGAGCTGGGGTCCAAACACCTGCAGCCGCTGTGAGCACATAGCTCTGAGTTTTGCTTGATGAATGCTTGTCAGAGCTAAGGAAGCCAGGAAAATTCACTGCAGGCAACCCCGAGTCTGGAGGCAGCCTCCCCCACAGCCCATTAGCATCTGCAAGACACTTGAAGGGACAGTGCAGGTGGGAGGAAGAGCTCAGCCCAGTCCCTTTTGGTCCACAATGGGCGGCATCTTGCTTAGTTGTGCAAATTGCTTGTGCAATCTGGGAGCCATAAACCCAAACCGCTCCTTTGAAAGCCCAGCCCAGCCCCTCCTGTCCCTCCCCAGCCCTGTGCCCAGGCAGTGGCAAACTGCAGGCAGTGCAGGCACATGGGGACAGGTGTCAGTGATGCTGGAGTACCAGGTGACAGCTTCCCATGGTGACGGGAGCAGGCTGCCTATGTGCATGCAGTAATGGCAGTCACTGGGCTCAGCAACTGCAGAGAGGTTGCTGTGAAAAAGTGCCCCAGGTCTTGTCCCTGACACCTTCACCAGCCCAGCAGAGAACAGATGCAGATGCCAAAAGAGTTGTGAATACAGACCTTGCAGGCTGGTCCTTTACTGACACATCTCCAAGACAGCATCTTTTCCTGAGAGGATGGAAGGGGCTGCAGGGCAGTGAGATGGTGAGGGGGCAGCAGCAAGACCCTCATCAGTTGTGCACAGCCTGGCTGGTTGTGCCACCCACAGGGCATTGGGCCCAGCTGTCCCAACACATGAAATGCTATCCACCTCCCATCCACTTTTCTGTGTCTTCCTTACCTCACAGGGAGTGAGTGGGAAGTTTTAGATTGCCCTGTGAGCTATAAGGAGGGGTTGTATAATGTGGCATTTCTCCTCTGTTCCACAGAGCTCTCTTGCCACCCTGGCTCTGCTCTTTCCACACTGCAGCACACAGCCTGGGCAAGATTGAAGCCATCAACCAAAAGCTGGCCAGCACAGACCCCAAAACACACCAGGACACCCACAATACAATCTCAGAAAAGTCTGGGCCTATTTATAAATTGTCTGTAGAGTGAGACCTGGCAGAAGGAAGCACAGCCTGCCTTCATGGGGACAACACATGTTTGGGACTGAAGCAGTGAGGGGTAAAGTTCACTCTGCACATGCCTTCACTGCCTGCAATGCTTTGCTCCAGCTTACTCATGGCTGGCCCAGGCTGTACTGGTTGATATTAGCTCTGTTTGAGGCTGAGAAGCTGCATCTGGTTTGGATCTCCCTGACTGCTGTTATGCTCTGGCTGCAGATTGAGATATGAGCTGGGAGAGCCCAGAGCTGCACCCGCCACAGCCTGGCTCAGCACAGCTCTGGAGGCACAGGGTGGTCTAATGCACTTTATTACTGCTCTGTAATGAATTCCACTAATGTGCAAAACCCTGCATGACAAAGCAGCCCTTGATCTTCTTCCACACCCTTGCTTCCAACCCCTGTAACTCTTCCTGGTGTAGCTGAGGAGTTCCACTGTGCTGAGGGACAGGCAGCACAGCTCAGCAGGTGCTAAAAAGTGTATAATCCTGTATCAACCTAAATGAGCCTGGGTGCTTCCTCTCCCGGGGTCTCACTGCTGGTTCTCGCACAGGAGGGAAACCTGGGTTTTCATCAGGCCAGGAGCTATCTTGCATTTTAAATCACGTTCTCTGGCCCAGGAGATTCCTGGGTTGGGACAAAGAGGGTAATTGCTATTTAATGAATGGGACTGGGCATATCACCCGTGGTCCTGCAACCGTCATTCCTCAAGCACAAAGGTTCTGCCACCCTTCCTTCCCTAGGCACGGGATCCTCATGGAGCAAGGCTGTGAGCTTTTGTAATAAACTGACCCTGCAGGGAAGAGGAGAAGGAAGGAGAGGGCTCCTGCTGTCCTCGGCATGGCACAGGCAGCCCAGGGCAACGATCACTAGGAGACATCATTGTTTTTCTCATTCTGAGTGCTAAGCTATATAAACAGAATAAAATATCATGCAGAAGACTGCTTACATATTGCCTGGGACTTCTGTATATCTTAATTTAAGAGTTTACAAATTACAGTCCTTCTGCCTAGCCAGCAGCTATTGAGCCCTCAGAAGGAAGTCCTTTGGCCACTTCTGTCTGTATTGTACAAATGTAGAAGAAATACCCTGGGAAGAGAACCTGTCACATTGTCCATCACTGCGTACAGTGGGCTCTTACCTCTTGCTGTGCCTTTGGAGACCACTTTGTTCTCATATTCCTTTCCTTTAACTGGCTCTGTCTTTACTCATTGGAGGCCTTGTACTTAGACAACATCCAAATTTTGCATAATAAAAGGGCTCCCTAATAGCTGGCAATGCATCCTGCTGTTCCCTGTCTCCTGTTGTTGAAGATTAAACAGATGTAATATTAGGAGCTGAGTCTTTCTGCATTTGGGGGTCCTTGTCCATAGCTGGAGATGAGAGATTAAGAGGTGACCCTTTCCCAGGAAAAGCAATTTAAGAGTTCAAGAAATTATAATCCTTAACAAACCTTTCTCCAAAGAATTCTGCTTTAAATGCTTTAAATCCCACTGGACATGTGCATTTTTGCTCACATCTTTCTTTGCTTCCCTTGACTGCACACTCCAGAGAAATCCCAGATCCTTTACCAGAAATGCTTTTGAATGCCTCATCGCCACCTACTCTTTTGGGCCCCTAAGGGAGACAAATAAACAGAAGGGAAGGTTTACTGCAAGCAGAAAAGAAGTCAACAATTTTCCTTCACCACAGGAGACTTGACACAACTCAGCATCTGCAGGCCTTAGTGCTGTATTGCTCTGAGTGACTCATGTTCCCGGGCAGGGTTTCCAGGCAGAACCAAGTCCCAGTCCATACCAATGCACGCTAATATCTTCTTGGCATGCCCCACTCCATCTCTTTAGAACAGGCTCACAATTGCTTGGCTTCACCTTAGGGTGGTAATCATATAAAAAAGCTAGAAAAAGTAATCACATAAAAAAGTAGAAAGTGAGTTTAATTTGTCTCCTGGCCTAGCGGCAGACCCTTTTCGGTGAATGGTCAGAATTTGTGTTTAAAAGCTCATTGCAAAAACCAGTATCCATGGCTGATTGAGGTCTCAGTGTTGGGAAACCTTGAGATCTGTAAGTGGAGAAGGAGCCCCATTAATTCCTGTCTAGACTGGCTTCTGAGCCCAGGTTCCAGAGATGAAAGGACACTTTATTAAGACAGGACATAAATCCACTCTGCCAACAGGTCTGCACTCCTCTGGATTATTTACACCTCTCTCCCTCCCTCTGGTCATTGCCTGTCCCTACATAATCTACATTAAAGTCCTGACAGGATTAAACCAACATGTCTTACACTTTAAATATCAGGCTCTGTGTGCTTTCGTTTCCACCATGTCACAAAAAAAGACATCATGTTTTTACAGATAAACTGAAAATAAAAAAGTAGGTGTCTAATGAAAGGAGCTTGATGTTATGACTGAGAGATAAAATGTGCACTTGGGAGATTTTATTGTGAATGTGGCCTTTGCTGCACCTACAGCTCCTCTCCTTGGTGTGTCTGGCCCTATGTCACTAAGGGCCAGCAGGGGCTGTATGAACAGAGCCACCTGGGCTCTGAGAATCAGCTTTTGGATGAGGGTGGCTGCCTGGGCTCAGGATGCATCCCCTGTCTTATGCAGGACTGTCCTCCCTGGCCGTGCTGTGCTCAGCTGCCAGGGCTGGGGACTGACGGGTTGCAGAGGGCATGGGCAGTGTAGAGTGAAGGCTCTGAGGAGGACAGGCTTTTTCATTCAGAGATTTTATAAATTTTCTTTGCTCTTGAGGCTTTACTCCTTAATTTTCTGACATTGGAAAGTTCCTATAGTTGTCTGCGTGTTTTTTGATGTTTATGGAAGAGCTGCAGCACTGTATGAGAGTAGTAGATCCTGTCATGTCATGTTTGCATGAGCTTCCCCACCTTCCTTTGCAGCCAGGCAATGGGGAGCAAACAGTGCTTATGGAAAACAGCCTCAAAAGGACTTCGGCACAAATATATTTTTGGCTGAAAATGTGAAATGTTCATTCACTGCATGAGTATCTCTGCAATCCCAGGCTAATTCAGCCATAGGACTGAGGGGTGCAGTAAGTACATTAGTGAGCTGGGTGCTTTACGCAGAAATGAAAGCCAGGCAAAGTGCTTATAGCTACAGGCAGCAAACTTTCTGGATGATGTGGACGTGCTGCAGCCTGCAAGGAGACATCCAGGCACTACTGCAGGACTGGAGTTGGTGCTTCCCAGGCAAGCGTGTGTTCCCAGCAGCAGGGCAGATCAATCCTTTGGCAGAGTGACTAATGCTTTGGATTGATTTGTTTGAAAGAACAGATGAGTTCATGAGCACACTCTGATGCAGGACTACCTTCCTGTGGGAGGCCTTGTGCATTTGCAATGTCACTTGGTACATCCACAGTGATAACAGCCTGTGATGATAGAGCTGTGCCGTGCTCAGGGCCGTGTGACTCCCAGATGCGCTGCAGATTTCAGCACTTGTAGCCATGGCAGGCGAAGAAAATGATGAGTGCTGTTGAAAGGACACTCTGAACTTTTTGTGCAGCCAGACAGAGCTCTCCTTAGTGTCACACTCTGCTTGAAATCTGTGTTTGAACTGACTGCAGTATTTGCAATCCTTTCGTATGCATTTTCTCTTGCCTTTTTATCAAATGAGCTTACTGGCATGGTCAATTTGAAGTCATCAGCAAATGTTTATCTAAAGTGAGTTTGAAACCTATAAAAAAGGCCATTTGAAGTGTTTCCAAGATTTGCATTAATTTGGCCAAAGAAATCATGACACCTGGTTTACGTGTCCAATCCAACATACCCAGACTCCAATTTTGAATATCAAATGTCTGCATTGAGCTTGAAAGACTGCTTCCAAAACAAGGCTGAAGCAGACTACAGAAATATTTCTAATAGGTAAACAAAAATAAATTAATAGCTGTTCGCATACCTGAAGAAAAAAAATCACTGAACATATTATTCAGCAGCTTTCTTATTTACTTTTTTCAGCAGCATTAAAGGTCAGTGTCAATCTCCCTGTTAGACACCCAGCTTTGGCTCTCCATGTGCTCCAACTGTTGGCAGTGCAGGTAAATACCTTGAGTTTTGCCTTTTTGATTTTACTGTTGAGTTTATTGTTAGATATATGGGACCTCAGTAAACAATTCTTCTTAAACAGTTTCTATCCTTTCCTTTCTAGCAGAATTCTCTGAGCTGGAAGAGCACAGTAATAATCTCCGCATCCTTTCAACTCTCAGAGAAAAATCTCCTGCGCCTTGTCATCTTCTTCATTCCCAGGTTTGTGTCAGGATGAGCAGAGGGCTCCAGAGCTCCAGGATGCAGTTGAGCATAAAGCTGAATAAGACAAGAGGCTCATTGAGCCTGTCCCCAGCTAGGAGCCTGTCCCCCCCAGTGCCTGCCGGGCACCAGCCACCATCCTCTGTGTGGGGAGAGCACGTGGCAGCTGCTGGATGCAGGGAGGCAGCATGCTGCGTTTGTGTTAGGGATGGAGCTGGAGCAATGGGCTTTTGTGTAGCAGAAATAGACCACAGAGTCCCAGAATTACTTCCCACTGGCTTTCCTTCGGTTCATCAGTTTCAGTAGCTCTGTGGGTAGAATCAGCCAGAAGCCATCTGCTAGTCTGGCCTGGGAGAGGAGGCTGAAGTAGGCAGTGTGGGGAGAAACATCTCTAGAAATAGTAGGCTTTTTTGCCATTTTATGGGGCACATTTTCACATTCCCACTAGTCTAAACTCACCAAGAATTCTAGCAGGAACAGGCTCAGTTTCATGTTATCCTCTTGCTTTTCCATATTTTTATACAGACATCCTTGCTGCAAAATTGAAAGCCACTATATATGTGTAAGGACTGTCACCACATACCTGCGTGGCTTTAACCTGATTAACAGTCCCACAGATATGTGCTGTAGGCAGTGCTGTGATGGCCACGTGTGTGGAAACACTGGGTAACTTGAAATTGGGAACTGCTTTTAGTGGGCTTGTCACTGTGGCCCAGAGCTCCCAAAATGCAAGGTAATGACGGGACAGATGGCCCAGGAGGACCTTCATCTGCCCCTGATGGTACCTGAGATAGAGAGTTTTACAGCAGCAACTGTTCCTGCATCTCCCCATAGTCCTGCAGCCAGCTTCACTTCAGACGTTCTCTCTGTAACACTCTGGAACTCTCTTCGCAAGCATGAAGAACAGAAGTTCTACTTTCAAAACACTCAAAAACATGCTCATATAAAGGTAGCAGATGGGTTAGTGTGGATCACAGGCATTGAAAATTTCCCCCAAAGCTCCATCCTCTGGATGTTCCACTCTTTTGGCTGGTTTGGGATTATTTTGGTTTTTTTCATATACCTAGAATCACCTCTCTTGCTTGTAGCACACAGCTCTTCAGCTCTTACAAAGCCAGACAAGTCCTTGAGTGTTTCTGTTTGGCCACAGATGGAAAAATGGCAGATGCTCACTATGAGAAGTTGTGAAATAATTTTTATTTTTTAAAAATGCTTATTTTTAATAGTAAATGGATAAAAATATAATACTTTCCCAAGAAACAAAAGAAATATTTTATGACCAACCATCCTTCATCAGATAATACTGCTGAAGTAAGAACTCCTTCCAGCTGTCATGTGTCCCATCTTTCATTTCCTCCAGGAAGTGAGGAGAAGGAAATGGTTGGGAACCTCCAGGAACATGCTGACATGGAAAATCCCACCACCTCTGTGCTTCAGAGATGCTGCAATAATGTCTTCTAAAACACTGTTAAGTAAGAGCTAGGGAGACTTATCCACAAGACACAGAATTCTTGTTAACTTTTGCTATCTAGCCATGTAGGGGGACATTTTTCTCTTCTGTTGAACTTGCCTGTTATTTCCTCCTTCTGGCATTTATTAATCAGAATGGTTAACCATTCAGTCCAGCCTAAAAACAGATCTCATCACAAATCCTGTCCTCTCTGGTGGACTCAGAAAAGGCTCTGGCTGAACAAACTCTGAAGGGCAAGAGCTAAATGCTGAAGATAGATGTTTACCATGAAATTCACACTACAGGTTTCCTGTTTGGAGCAGCCAGCAGCGCTAGGGACACTAGAATTTCCATTTGTACACAAGCTCTGTTTTGACAGAGCCTTCATGATTCATCAACAATTTGGGTGCTTCTGGCTATGCAGCATTCACTGCACCCATTCCATTCCTGATAAACAGATTCAGGAGTTCTAATCACAGGGGTAGTACACTCAATAACCATTGCTCTTTAATTGTTTATGATCTTTATCTCTCTTTCCCTCCAAGGGTTTTTTCCTGTGAGAGGATGAGTATTTCTCTTTGAACTGACTTTTTCTTTCAACATTTATCACTCAGGACTGCTCAAGTGCTGTTTCAGTGCAGAAGCCGCTCGCAAACCATTTGCAGCAGCTGCCTTTTTGGGAGTTTGCTGTTTGCAGTGCTTGATCCGTCACTTAAACCACGTAACACTGTTCTTCCCTTCCATCTGTGCTCAAGACCCCTGCACCACACAACATGCTTCTGGGGAACTGGGGTGCATCTGGCCTCCTGCCTCTACTTTCTTCATGTCTGACCCTGGGGGAGTATTTCCAGCCTGCTGCAGGACCTCTGTGAGCAGTGTGCTGTGAGTGCCTAAGGAGAGGTGAACCACAGCCAGTTGTTATGTTTGGGTTGAGGGCTGATACGGGCTCCAGTGGGACTGTCTGCACCCCTAGGACTGGTCCTTCTGCCTGGAGTTCTGCATAGAAACCCTCAGAGCACTTAGAACGTGAACATGTGTTTGGGATAGAGGAACAAGTGAAAAATAGCATGAACCAGAAAGGAAAGCAACAAATCGTTTCCATCAGCAGAGTTGTTGTGTCCCATGGCTTATGTGTGTTTTCTTGTAATATGGGAATAATTACTCGATGGCTGTCTCCATTTGTGTCTGATTATTAAAATCAATAATGCATACATCGGTCTGACAGTGATTTGCATGCACAGCTTTTCCTATCTGTTCGTAGCCAACAGAGCTGCTTGTGTCTGGAGAACTGCGAAACCCCACGTCTAAAACACTCTGTGGCTCCTGGATTTAATCTCTGCTGGTCCCCACCTGAGCAGTTCCTGGAGGAGGACCTTGCTGCACACCTGGGAGTCCCGGACAGGCAGGATGCAGGCAGGCCAGCTCGGTCAATATTGACTTTGCTGCAGGCTTTGGTGCAGTGATGGTTATCTTGTTCACCAGGTAAGAGTTAGCCCGTCAGCACAAGCGTCTTTGAAGCCATTAAATACACAAAATCGATGAAGTTGAAAAGGGGGGATCCTTTCAAATGAAGGCACTACGTTGTCAGCCCATGCAGGTCACACAAGACCTGCACTTTGGACTGCACACTGGCGTGTACTGGGTGACAAGTGTAAATGGGACTTTCACAGGGTGGTCTCTGCCCACCACACTTGCTTCCCTGTCTACATTCCTTTGCATCCTGGGCACAGTATTTTCCAGGGTTTTCTTTCCTGGTGTGGCTGTGCAGCCCTACTTTCCCAGCTCTGGCATTAGACAGGATGAAAACTTTCCATCTGTAGATGTTTGTTTTATGGGAAGGAGGGGTTTTTTTGCACAGCATGAAACTTTCCATTGTATTCACAATTGGTTTCCAGCAAACTAAGTAAAGGTGAAAAATTCCTCCCTGAGTGCATGGCAGTGGCACCCCAGGGCACAGCCAGCCTCTCTGGAGCCAGGCCCCAGGGGTAGGAGTGCTGCCAGAAAGGGGTGGCACAGCCTGACCTTGCAAGTCTACCCACAGAGACACACTGCTCTGGGGAGCAGGGTTATGTTGGCTCAGGCCATGCCAGCTGGAAATTCAGGAGAGACCCCACTGATGGTCTCTCCTGCTGTGCACAATGTGCTAACTGCTTTCCTCCGTGGGCAGTGGAAAGCTCCCAGGTAGCAGCAGGATCTCCTCTCTTGTGCACAAGCCAGCTGCTTTCCTGGTAATAGAGTGAGCTTTCATTTAGCACCCCTGAGTTGCCAGAGAGATGAGAGTGTACTTCTCAAGTAAATCCTGGTTCCTTGCAAGTCCCTTTTCTCTCCCCATGATATGCATCTGCTAAAGCTCCCCAAATTTCCTGCAGGATCCACAGTATTCATGCAGCTGCTTGCTAAAAGGGCTGTGTAGTCAGTGCATTCATCCTCTGCATGCTGAACTCAAAGGGATCGATCTTTGAGGAGGGCAAAATAATGAGCTTGACCTTAGTGCAGGAAGAGTGTGAGCAGGGTGAGTTCCTGCATGGTGTCTGTTCACAGACATGCAGTGCTCTGGGTTCACTTGGGGGTGGGCACATCTCACTGGCCTTCAGCTGTGCCTGGTGTGAACAGCTGTGTTTAAACCAAGAGCAGGGCCTGCAAAATTGGAAAATAAGTCCCATGGGTATGCTGCATTAAGAGTATTTTATCTCACCTGAGAAGAGTGAGTTACTGCTGTACTGGCTATAAAGGGTGCTGAGAAGGGAGAGGGGAAGCAGCCTGGCTTGCTGCCCCAGAGGAAGATGGGGTGCTCTGAGATAGGGAGATCTTGGGGCCAGGGGAGCTTCTTTCCTTGGCTACAGTCCAGAAACTTCTGTGTTAGGGATGAGAAGAAAGGGAGGTGAGAGGAGAGTCTCTGAGATCATTCTCAGGGCAGCAGAAAAGTGATTGACTTTAATGAGAGGCTCCAAATAGAAAACGGAGATAAACCTCTGTGGGTGGTGTCTGCCCTAGGACTGACTCATGGGTGTCTCTGAAGATACAGAGCCTCTAGCTTACTGCCCTTTCCTACTGCTAACAATCTCATGCTCCTATAAGAAAAGGCTCTGAGGAGAAAAGTTTGGGGAAGGTGAAGTGCTTGGGTGAAAAGAGATGGCAGGAAGCTATCAAAAGCTTTTCTGAGATGAACTGTATTTTGGGGGTACATGCAGTGTCTGCTCCTCTGACCCATCCTGCAAGGTGGTGGTGGCATGGTAAGTGTGACACTTTTCATACTGTCCAATGCAAAATGAATGCTGATAGCTTTATATTGCTTCCCTGTGTTACAAACTAGCTTCCACTTCATGTTAATTGCTTGAGGTAGGACTCAAATATTCTAAATTAGAACAAAACACTAGTACCTGTCTTATTAGGAGGTCATTAGCAACCAGGATAGGTTTAACCACTGAGTGGATAAATCTGCACCTGGATTACAGCCTGACTCTGTGATGAATCACACTGTAATATTTCATACAAAGCACTAGGTTTAAAACCAACCCAAAGTGGGGAGGTCCCCAGTGTCTGTTGTCACATTCAGGTCACTGATGCACACTCCTATTTTAACTTGACTCTAGTGTTTTAAAGGAAAGTAGGGAAAAGAAATAATTCACAAATTTTGTCAAAGCAACATGAAGGTATTTCACTCTAGCTTTCTTTTCCGACTAGAAAAGAAGCCAATGTGTCTTGCCCTCATAGCCTGCTGCAATCCAGGGGATAGTTCAGGATTGCATTTATGCTGCTGTCTGAAAGCTTGGCTGGAGTCTGACTTGCTTGGAAAGACCGGGGTAGTGCCAGGCCAGTGGCCTCCTGTGGTGACCTTAGTGCTGCAGCTGCTCTGGCCAGAGGCAGTTCATTTCCCTAAATGCCATTCCTCAAGGTATTTTTGAGGGGCTTGTTGCTAAAGTCCCTCTGGCTGTGAAGTCATGCCTCCAGCCACCGGATCAGGGGTTTCTCCACAGTGTCCAAGGGTAAAGCTGAGGGATATGCCCTTGTTAAAGCTGTGAGAGAGAAATGTCACCCTGGACTTACCCTGTTTCCTGGGAAGGCAGATTGTTTTGCTGGGTTTTCCCATTAAATCCCTATCTCCTAATAAAACACTACAAGAAAAAATTCATTGTTCCTGCCAAATTTAACAGGAAATTGAGAATAAATATTTTTACTTCAGCAAGCTTGCTTTTTAGCAGCCCAGGCTTTTCCTGGGGGTGGGTAGACGCCTGCTTGGTCTATCCTTTAAGCCAGCCCTGGCAGAGCAGCTCACTGCAGGGGGCTGAGCACTGCTTGAGACCACACTGGAGCCAGGTTTGCTGCAGGGGACATAACTCTGACTGCTGTCACACTTTCCCATGTCACACATATTGCCACCTTCTACAGCTTTTTCTCACAGCTGAGCTTAAATACAAGGAGGAGAGAATGAGTTTTGCCTCCAAATGTGAAATCAGCTTTGTGTAATACCAATTCAGGGGAAAAAAAAAAGGGAGTTCTAGCCCTGGTTCTGTTACTAGAGATAAGATGACAAAGAGCACTGCTGTGTGAAGGGGCAAGAGGGGGTAAATGAGGCAACACAGAGCAGTAATCACAGTGTGGCAGCAGCAGATGAGCCTCTGTTCTGGAACAACTCTGAGAGGAAGGTCTCTGGTCGCTCAGGGTATGGCCATACTCCTCATCCATCCTGTTGTGAGGAGAGAAAGGAACAGCCATTAAAAGTGATGAACAGGCTTAATGGCAAATAAGAAGCCCACATAATAGAGCGGGAACAAAATGCAATTTTACTGCGTCTACCAGAAAAACAAATCTTTTTAATCCAGAGAGAGGAGAAAGCAAGTAGTGCATAAGGAAGTAAATAAACCATTTGGTAATGGCCTTATTAAAGTAGCAAATTATGTTTTTTCCATGTGGATTATGGCGTTTTTGCACAGGTGGCAGAGACTGACATGGGAGAAGTGACTGGTACCTGGGAGGGCACAGCAGCCCACCATCCTCAGTGTGCCCCACATCCCTGGCCTGCCCAGCTGTTGAACAAAACCCATCCTTCTCATCTCTTGCACAGCAGAAAATGAAGGTCCCAAGGCCACAGGGGCCCATCCAGGTCCTTTACAAAGGTTGCAAATGGTTGTGGAAATGGCCAGGGTGTGGACAAGGGCAAAAGTTTGACAGCCACTCCCAATTCTGGGCTCGTTCTGGAGGAATTCCCAGGGTCCTCCAAGGCCAGGGGACAAACTCTCTGGGATCAAGCCCCTCTCCTCAAGCCATGCTGCTGCTCCATTGAATGGGTGGCTTGTGCCCTAATTCTGCAAAGCCCAGAAAGTTCATATCTAGCCTGTATGTGTCCCCAGTCCTTTCTCCCAAAACTTCCGGAGGTTACTTTGGCACCACAGGTCTGTCTTATGTAGTCAACCCACCTGAGCTATGATACCTCTCAGCAGGTTTTGCTGCAGCCCCAAACCTTAGTCCTGTTAAATGTCCCATATCCAATAAGTCATCCTCTTTTCACTTCCATAGCACAATGTTAGCTCTGTTGAAAAAGAAATGCTTGTGGTGGGAGTGCTTTCAATTTCAGTGATCTCTAGGCAGGAAGTGCTTATTTTTCTATATTTTTTAAATGACCTATAAATTCACCCACAGAGATGGAGTTCCCTGTTAAAACTGTAGCTTTTTCCTGAAACCTCTTAGAAAAGGCTTTGTTTTCTGCTTAGCTTAGACAGTTAAAACTGTTCCTGTATGACCTGCAGGTTTCATCCTGCTGTGTTTTAGGGGACTTTTCACAGGCTACAAACTAGTCTGGATCAACAGTCTTGTATCGACACCAGGGAGGTAATTAGAGCTACAAATGAAACCGTATTTCTGCTGTGCTTGACAGCAGTAAAATGCAAAACAAAAGCTAAAAACAAAAGGGAAGAATATCAGAAAAAATGAAAAGTGAGGGATAGGAGGCTCCTCCTCTGAGGGATTTGGAAATCCAGCTAACAGTTTCATCAGGAAGAAACAGAAAATAAATACTGTTTACTACAGAGACCTGGTGGTTTTTGTTCCCTAACTTCACATCAAGGATGATTTAGACACCCTCCTAGAATAGGGAAAACCCTTTGGCAAATGTTAGTGAAACCCTGGATTTATGACATACAGCTCTGCAAATCTTTTTTGGCCAAGCTTTTCTTGGGATTAGCCTGCATGAAGGAGAGTGGGGATACTGGGGAAAGTTGCCTGTAGAGCTTTTCATGTGGTTTCCATGGCTGGAAAAGTGTGGCTGCATTCCCTGCCTTCTTGTAAGTGGTCAGAACAGCTGTTTTATTTAAAGCATGGCTTGAAGTCTCAGGTACATTATGGGAAAAAGGGCACAATCAGGGAGAGACCAGGCCACGTGCAACATGCAGCTCTGAGAGGTCACTTGTTTAGCTTGAAGGTCTTTGCAATGGGCTAGACAGAAATCTTGATGCTGGCAGCCCTTTGAATGCTGCAGGTTCCCAGGACGCTCATAAAAGACTGTATGAATGCCATACAGGTGATGTGCACACGAGCTCCATAGGGACCTGAGCTGCTGCTTTTGTTTCCATAGGGTTGGTTTCACTGTCAGATGGGAACAGGCACTAATTTGGTTCCAAGGGGCAGAGTCCATTCCTAGGGCTCCTTTCTGTGGCACTGAAGTGCAAATCCCTGCTAAGACACCTGCCCAGTGTTTTGTTGGAGCTCTAGTGCCCTCTACTCTCAGGCAGCAAATTAAATATATGACAGTGCTGGATGTGGAGGAGAGAGGGACATGCAATAGCACATCAAGCCAGGAAGCCTCAGCAGTCCCGGAGAAATAAGGGCAGCATCCTCCAGAGAACACGGGTGTATTCCCTGAGCAGCTGTGAGGGACAGCCCAGCACTCATCTCCCTCTGCCCACACCCTGCTCTGCCCATGCCCCCAGGGGCAGCAGGATGCTGGACACCTTCCAGGTGCCACCCCCAGGATGGCTCCTGGGGCACTAAAGTGTAGTGCAGTGTTGGCTGCTCTGCCACAGGGCAGAACCATCCCAGTGCATTTGTGCTTCCAGTTGCTGATCTCAACCACCATGGGTTTTTTCTGCTTGCTCTTGTTCCCCATGTTCATAGCTGCCCATCCCTGTGGGTAGCATGTCCCGTGCTGCAGTTCCACTGCTGATCAGTCCCACTGGCTGGGCTGGTGCTTGATCCTCCTCCCCTGACTCTGTCCCCTCTTGCTCCTATCAGCTGTGTTTGAGTCTGATCTGTCCTCAGAACCCCCCATAAATTAGTGGGAAGGGAAAGGAGGCAGAAAGATACTTTTTAGCCAGCTCTCAGACATGAAGTCATCAGGTTATTTGGCTACCTGAGTCCAACTTTCTTGAGCAGTGGCAGTACAGGACACAGTCTTGACAAACTGGACTTGCTGTTTCTTAAGCAGAGCACAATGCCCCTTTGTGTGGGGTTCCTGGACCGGCCAGGTTAGGTTTTGTTTGACAAAGCCTCTTTAAATTTCATTTTTTTCCTCCATGGAGTTGTGAGGAAAAAGATTTCTTTCTTCTTTCACTCAAGCCTTATCCTTGAGTTTGCACAAAATAAGTCTGTGACCCTAGAACTAAGTTTCAGGTTTGCAAGTAAGCTTGTAACCCAAGCAGTCTGGGTATTTCATAATCAAATTTGTGGACAACAAAAATGCTATGATTTCAAACCTGAAGAAAAAAATATAGGGCCGGGAAATGAGAAAATTATCATTTACTTCATTCAGCATCTCCTGCAATCTCTGTGTAAAAAATTACTGTGTGGAGCTTCCTCGTGTGTCAAATGGCACGAATAACTTGTGAGATGTCTCACAGGAGTGGTGTAAACCTCTCCCATGTTTCCAGAGTGCCTGAGGTCCTCTCATAAAGAGGATGAGAGAAGTGAGGGGGATGGAGGGAGTTTCCTCTGAAAAGGGGAATCCAGAATGAGAAACACATTCAGCCACTGCAAACAGCAAAAACACACGCACTTTGATTCCAGGAGCCAGACCATGCGTGCCTCACATGTGCAGCTGCCCAGATTTATGGCCTGTTATCCTCTGAGGCAATTACTAGAGTTTGTTGTGGGGATCTGCATGAGCAATGCACAGGTTGCCCACATAGCCCAGCCTTCTGAGAAATGACACGGTGCTCACTCTGCCAGCACTCACCATGTGCTGCGGCCGGGAGCAGCTGTGCTGGAAAACCACCACAGAGGAAATCACAAGTTAGTGAGTCACTGAGACTGCTGCCAGCCTGTCAGGAGTCTCTCCATAACTCAGCTTTCATATGCCTCTGCTTCAGCTCTGAAGCAGGCTCAGATGCCACCTCGAACAGCAGAATGGCTGCTAGCATGTGAGGAAGGGGCAGAAGCAGATGGATAGATGGAACTGGTTTTCACTCTACAGTCCCAAAGGGAGGCCTGCAGTGTGGAGGGGAGAAGTCACCCTGACAGGCCTGAGCAGTTCTTCCTGTGCAGCCTGTGATGTGCCCCAGACACCCCAACAAAGCTCAGCAGAGATGTCATCCCAGGCCCCTTGGACTTGCCTGGGGAAGGTGCTGCTTGGGGCAGGGCCAGGAGCATACTGCTGCCAGGATACTTCTGGTTCAGCTGCAAGCATCAGTATTGAGGACTTCCCAAAGCTGCTCATGGCTTTGGTCCAAGTGGTTCAGGCTTTATCTGTGCTTGGGGAGACCATTTGCAGCTGCTCTGGCCAAGAACACACTCCTGTGCTGTGGGCTGGACTGCATTTACATCACTCGTGCCTGTGAGAATCAGGAGGAAGCTGTTGATGTAAGGGTATTAAACAGGCCCCGAGCAGCAGCTCTGTGGCATGATATGCAGGCTCTCATGCCTGACATCAGCCAGCAGTGGAAGGGTTTTTCTTTCCAAAGTAGGGGCTGTGCTGCCCATGGCCCAGGGCAGAGCTGCCTCCTACAATCTGAGGGGGCTTCTGAAGACGAAGCTGCAGTACAAACCCTTGGGAGAAGGGGACAATGTCATGCTGTGGGACACATTCCTGGCAGGGGTAGCGCTGCTGTCTCTAAGTTCTCTCCCTGTGGCTGCCTCCTGCCACTCCTGCACCCCAGAGGCAGCTCCAGCTCATCCCACCAGCCCACAGCTTTAAACGCCTCTCCTTCTTAATCCCTAACAAGTGAGGAGCAGGATGCAGAGCAAACTGGTTCCAAATGCTTGTGATTGGGGTGCTGTGCTGGCTCTTGCTACCCTTAAAGCCAGCGGCAAAATCCATAGGAGGCAGAGGTGCAAAGATGCTCCTGGCTGAGTCTCCAATGTTGTTTTCCTTGGAAGTGAGAGGTGGTCCTTGAGGTGCACTTTTGTCAATGAGCAAGACCAGGTGTTTTCAGCATCAAACCAGACAGGAAAATGAGAAATGTTTTCTATAGAAATATAGTTGGATAAAGCCTACATTTGGGATTTGATGCTTTTACTGCCTTTTTTTTTTTTTCAGAAACTGAGCAATGATTCTTATTTTAGGACTAGGAGCTTTTCAAGCAATGAAACTATTTTCTTAAAATCTCAGTTTTAAAGTAGTTCATTCTTCACTGGGGTTTTGGATGAGTACTTGCTACATTTTTCAGCCATGTCTGTGCAGCACATGTTCCCACAGCGGCAAGTGGAGGGAGTGCTGTTCCTGCTGCCCAAGGGACAAAGAGGGACCCAGTGCTTCCTCCCAGCCTTCCCCAGTTTTAGACTCGCTCGTGCTCACTGGTGTGTGTTAAAGGCACACAAGTGGAGGATCCCCTCCATGCTCTGGCTCTCAGCTGGTGACAGCCACAGAAAGATCACAGTGCCTGGGAGAGGTGCTGAGGAGACACTTGACAGCAGGCTGAATTCTTAGCTTGCTGTAATGCTGCCTTGTGTTTCTGCGCTTTGATCAACCGTGCTTTAAATTGACACTTGGACTTAACTTGCTTTAACTTCATGTGCAAACTAGCTCAAAGTAGACAGGTCTCCCTTGGACTGCTCAAGGAGGCCTCCAGATGAGCTCTGGTGAGCCCTGATGAGGCAAAATCCATATTTTCTACTTACTCTGTCCCTTTTTAGGAAACATCTACCATCAGGACCAAGACTACAGCAGTATATCAGTGGTGGTTCATCCACCCTCACAGCCTAGGACATTCTCTTCAGCTGCCCAAAAGCCTGATTTGTGACCTTCAGGTTTTAAAAATTTGGTCTTACCTTTGGCAGGCCAGTGAGCTAACTTCCCACACAGTCTCAGAAATGCTGGTGAAATATCAGAAGATCCCTTTTCTCAGCAGCAGCACCAGTAACACTGGTTGACATTATGAGTTGGTCACTGGTCCAGTGGAAAGACAGTGTGGCCAAGCTCACAGTGGCCGGGGCTGTTTATGAACTAGGATCACATTCAGTGGATAATTTTGGAGGAAAAAAAGATAGAGAATAAACATTAAAAGAGAATATAATACACATACTTTGAATTGAGAAAGTCCTGTGTATTGTGTTGATCTGCTGTCCCACTGTGAAATGTTGAATTTACTATTTTTGAATTAATATATAAGTGTAGAATAAAAAAAAAAAACACCATAAGTGAAACACATGAAAAGGAAACAAAAACCTTTCTCTTAGATTGAGTTAAATGTTCTGTTTTATCAGGTGTGATAAAACAGATATCAGGGTTTTCTTATTTTAATTTTGTTCTCTTTGCTGCCTTGTTTTGGAAAGGGCATGGGGGAGAACCCCACCTTTATGCTAGATCCGACCCAAAGGAAAGCTTTCCAAGCTAAATAAAGACCATTTTCCACCTGTCTCTGCTCTGACCTTCTGGAAAGGTCCTTTCCATGGCTGGCACCTCACAGAGGGTGTGTGCACTCCCCAGCTGACGCAGGGCTGCAGGACCCTCCCAGCTGTAGCCAACTTCTCAGGGCACGTGGCTGGGACAGACAGTCCAAACACAGGGAGCAGGCTGCCAGGTGACATCCCTCTGAAACCCTCACCACAGCCCACACTGATCCTAGAAACACCTCCCAGCTGATACAGCTCTGTGTAGATGCAATTATTGTCTGCTTTGCTCATCTTCTATATTAGCTGCCTGCTGTCGAATTCTGCTTATGCCATTGCCTGTCCCATAGATCTGGGCTCCCTCTCTGACCAGAGGCTGCTCCTGTCATTCAGGAAACACCACTGTCTGCTCCAGGGTGGCTGCATCTCCATGGAGGGGATGGCTGAAAACATACCCAAGGACAGTCATGGCTGTTCCCTGTGTGGCTGACACAAAAACTGGGTGTCCTGGCACCCTGAGGTCACCTCCTGCTTGTCTGCAGTCAGCAGTACAGGTGATGCTGGTTAAGCACATGGCTTCTTGGTGTGAGTTAGTCTTGATCTTCTTACTGAATGCTTACACAGATGTCCTCTGGGTCTTGTGAACATGTGTTCACAATTAATTTTCATCAGCAGGGCTAAGGTAAAAGACTTTTCCAGTTGGAAAATGAGATGCCTGGTATACTCCAAGCAGCAGATTGTCAGGACTGGTCTGCTCTCATTCAAACTGCTATTGGCAAAATTTCCAACAGGCAAAGAGGGAGCCACGTCTGGTGAGAAGCTGTTTGCATGCAGCATCTGAAGGGCAGAAAAGTCTGGATAATATGGATCCTGCAGGAGAATGACTCTCCCCTAGCATCATGTCCTGGAAACTGGCTCCACACAAATGTTTGGAAAGAATTTCTCTCCAGGAGCCCTACATGGATGCAGACACCTGCAGCTCTTTAGTCTACAGTTACCACCCACAGAGGATTTCCTGGCAGAAAAAAAGTTGCACTGGGTGTTGGTCCCCTAGACATCACAGCAGCCTCTTCTGTCCCCTGGAGCTACACTGACAAAAAGAAGGAATCTATTGTTTTCAGACATGTAGACTTTAAGATGCTGAATCCTAAAATATGCCTGGAAGACATGTGAGGATCGAGGCCTTACAGCTTGAGTCCATCACTGCCAGTCATGCAGGTGGGATCTGTGTGGGGTAGATTTCCCCACCTCCACATTTTGTGGGGCTTCTTTCTTCTTCTGAAACATCTGAGATGGACTTTAGGGGTGGCTGTGCAAGCAGCAGGTAAAACCCATAGCTGAGGAAGGAGCACGTGTGGTAAGCAAGACTGGGCTATTTTCACTGGAGTCTCCTCTGAGTATGACTGCCTCTCAGACAAACAAAATCAGGTCCAGGAGATAGTTCCTGTCCTGTTTCTCTGTCTGACTATGGAAAGGGCTGGAATGTATTTGTGGGGCTGTGAAGTTGGAGGAACTTGCAATCCCAAACACCATGGTACCACTTAAATTTTTATTAGAGCTGCCAAATTCTGGCTGGATTTGAGTGATACATCCTGAACCTGCTCCCAGACCATCTTCATAATTTTATAATTTTCGTTCAAGACAGAAATCAATTCAAGCAGCCTTAAGAGTGATTAAAATGACAAGTCCTCAAAGGCAAAGGACCAATGGAGACCTGGTGAAAATGTAAGTGGCTGAAATCTCAATCTCTGTTCAACATACCAAGAGACTCTGTTAGCAGTGAGTCCATGACAAATGATCCCTTGTTGTTCCCAGCATACTTTCTACTGTTGAAAGTCACCAGGAGCAGTGTGAGCAGGTTAGCTTTGCATGCCTGCTAGCCCTCTTTGCTGTCATTGCTCTGATTTCTAATGGTTGTTTCCTACCCTCTGGATTCCCTGCAGCAGGGAAAGAGGATGGTATCCAAATAAGGCACTAAAATGATTAAGCAAACCAAGGTTGCAGCCTGTTAATCAGTCTCCTTCAGCTGAAGGAGGCTAGTTGTGTAGAAATCAAAACAGCATCCATGATTTGAGGTCTAGCTTCATTCTACAAACATCAACTATGTATTTTGCTTGCTTTCTCATAGCCAAAGGATTGAAATCTTGCTCGGAGTGGCTTGTTTGCCTTTGAACAGATGGTGTAAAGTGTTGCCCCCGTGAGCCGGTGAAGCAGGCGCACAACAGCCCAGCTTTGCTCAGCAGAGCCCCCCGCCCAGAAAAGCCAGTGCAGTGTGGAGATCAAAGCCAAATTTCCTTCATGACTTTCCTGTTAGAATTTTCTTTCCTCTCTTCTACATTTTTTTTCCATAATCAGAGTCTCGACTCCTTTTTCTTCTGTATTCAGGCTTGAGATCAAACAGGCCAGACATCTGCTTCGCTATTTTTAAAATCATTTTAATGATTTAATAATTTCTAGGGGAGAGGGAGAAGAGGGAAATGAAAATAATGGCAAAGCCAAAAAAAATGACACCATTTTAAAAATTCAGGCACAGTCTGGAGTGCCTGTTCTTCCCTCCTCTTCTTTTTTTTTAATCATGAGGAAATCACTATGATGATTGTAGCTGGTGTACACTGGCAAAGCATTTAAGTAGATGTGTGCCTGAAAGCATGACTCACATCTATTTTCTTCTTCTTTTAGGAAATATGTTATACTGATTAAGGCTTTTTAAAATCTGAAAATGCAAAAGAAACCTGTTGCAAACACCTCATCCCTGTGAAGGAGGTAGAGCTTGTGTGCTGGATGGGCAGAGGTGGACAGTTCCAGCAGCTTTCCCAGTGGGACAGTGTCAATAGGGAGTGACAATAAAACAAATCAGTTTCCTCTTCAAATCTGGACTATGTTTTTCATTAAAAAACATTAATATCTCTCAACAGAATCTTATCTGGGGATGAATTGCTGCTGCCACCACACAGGATACTCAGCAGAACTACAGTTTCATGCCAGGCTCACCCTCCCACTCTTTGGGAAGATCTGACCCAGATATTTGAAGTCCTCATGGTTTTAATGAGTTGTGGGCTCAGGGTTGCTGAAGGAGGAGCATGGCCAGGAATTATGGGGGACAGCCCCCATGCAGGGGAAGGAAGCAATGCTGCTGGTTTTATTCACAGACCAGCTCTAGGCCACAGAGGATTCTCAGCTCACCACAAGGTCTCATTTTTCACTCAGTTTGACACCAGTCACACTCCAAAAGCTACAGACATCTTTGGTTGTGTATCAGCACCAGGCCAAAAGATTATGTGCAAACTCACCCACGCTGCCTATTTTTGGAGGGAAGGCAGTCAGCCTGCCAGCTGTCTCTGGGAAGAGGGCTTTTTGCAAAGAATGATGGATGATGAGAATTTAGGATATCAATCTGGTTCTCCTTTTTAAATTTAAATACACACCAAAAGTTTTCTGATTATGGAGAGGTCATTTGAATGTACACTCTATGTACCATCATCTTGCTTTTCTTTTTTTTTTTTTGTGCAAAAGTTAAAAAACTGGAAGCAGAAAAGTTAAGACAACCCCAGCATCCAAATGTGGTGTATAATCTTCCTCTTATCTGCATGCCATTGCCCAAAACAAATGCATTAATGTATTTTATGTTTCACAGTTATGAGTTGCCCTGAGGATAATCAAATCAAAATCAAATGCACCTATGAAAGATAAGGTCACTTATACTGTTTCCCACCCATTCCCACTCCAGCTGTGAGTTTCACTGCAGTTGCATTTATTATCCTCTCTGAGTTTCACTGCTGTTCCTTTAAAGATTGCTTTTCCATAGAGATGGGTTAGCTATAGGTCTTTTTAAGCTGCATGCTCTGCAGAAATAAGACTTACTGACAAAACTGGCAGTTGTAGGTGTGAGATTCTATGAGTGAGAAATAGAGGGGAGCAGTGGGTCACAGTCTCCCAAAGGGAAGGGAATTCCTTGAAGCACAGTCTTTTAAAGTGTCCCTCGCTTGCCCCTTAATCAAGTGATCATATCAGCCACCTCGTTCCTTTCAATGGGGGAAGATTTGCAGACAAATTCCTGCCAGCGGGACGTTGGAGCTCTCGTGGGTGGTGGGATAAAGATACCTGTCACCTCCCCCGGCCTCGCCGCCGGCTCACGCTGGGAGCGTGGCCGGGGAGGCCTGTGCTGGCTGCAGGGCCACTCATTCCCAAATCCCTGTCAGAAAGTGAAATAAGGCCCAGCTCCCCAATGGCTCAGCAGCCCCAATGACCATGGCAAACAACTGTGTAAGTGGCCCCATATGCTGTGGGTACATTAGAGGGACATAAATTGTGCTTTGTGCTCACGGTGGTGGCGTCTTGCCCCTGCTGCAGAACTGCTCTTGCCTTTTCTTGATTGGAGGGGCAGCAGCTCTTCCCGAAAGATGTGCCAGTGGCACTGCAGCTCTGAAAACTGGATCTTCCCCAGCTGGCTAGCTAGGAGAAATATTTGAAGTGATGGACCCACCAGTGTTTTGGGTGGTGAGCGCTGTGACATGGGGTACCTGCAGGCAGCAGCCCTCTCCTCCAGTCTTTGTCCCTCTACCACTTCCCCATCACCAAATGAAGATTGTATGGGCAAGGATAAACAAAGAGCCTGTTCATACAAGGGAAGTTTTGGGGGCAGAAAGGACTGAAAGGCTCAAGATACGGCAAGGCTTAATGCCGTAAATCTGATTAATTTACCTTGTGACAATCGTAACAAAAAAGCGAAGGCTGGGAGCTGG
Organism: Cyanoderma ruficeps; assembly: GCA_008694505.1. Taxonomy (NCBI): domain Eukaryota; kingdom Metazoa; phylum Chordata; class Aves; order Passeriformes; family Timaliidae; genus Cyanoderma; species Cyanoderma ruficeps. Next base: position 6,831,172 of record VZDJ01000028.1, on the reverse strand, counting down.
GGCTGAGGGCTGACCTTTCGCTCGCACTGAAAGGCAGCACAATAGGGGCTGGGGCTGGGCAGGGGAATGACCCTGCCTGTCACTGCTACCTGCTGTTCTTGACAATGCCATCGGACACAGCCCTTGGGGTGATGAAAAACACCTTCCCGCCAAAGGCCCCTTCTCCCCCCTGCCCTGGACGGGCCAGCTCAGGGGGATTTGGTGTAGGCAGAGCCAGCTGTGCAGGGTGTGTAAATGGGCATCACTCACCAACATTAATATCCATCAGGAAAAAGTGCCCTGGGGACTTCAGGATCAGACCCTGTGTGGCCAACCGTGTGGCTGATGGATGGATAGGAGTTATGGGGGGACTCTGGGCTGAGCTGCCCAGCAGACAGGGAAAGGCTTTCAAGGGCTCTGCAGCATGGTACAGAGCCAAAAGCCCAGCCCTTGGGGCAGGATGGCCCTCTGTGCATGAATTTGATGCACTAGGGAGTACCCTGGCCATATCTGAAGGCAGTGGCTGTGGGAATGAGTTTTTCTGTGCATCCCCTGGAGAGCATCTTCCTTGTGTGCCCGCACACTGCCTCATGAGCACAGGATTTATTCCTCTCTTGTTCCTTGCTAACCATGCCCAAAAGCACACAAGGAAGGCACGCAGCAGCAGCAGCAGCAGCAGTGTATACTGGAGGGAACATCTGCCCCAGAGGAATCACAGAGCAGGAAGCGAGCTTAAGTTTGGCTGAGCAGAAATGTTATTATCTGAGGAATTAACCTTTGTGTTCAATACTTGTTCTCCAGACTTGTCTTTGTCTCCTGCATCTGCTTTGCCCTGAACAGCAGCAGTTCCCACCAGGTATAATTTCTTGACTGATTCAAATGGAACAAGTGCACCCCGAGGAGCATCCAGCATCATTCCAGCCCTGCTCCCTCTCCAGGAGAAGGAGACAGAGTGTTTTCATACCCCATCACATTTCAAGCCCTCTTCTCTCCACTGTCACAGTTTGGCTTAAGCTCTTTTCCTAGAGTCACTATCACAAGGGAAGTCTGAGGGATTTCACAGTTTATTTTAGTTTTATCAGCTTAAAAAAAACCCAAAAACTTTAAAAGCGGGTGAAAAATAACTCAAAATCTTACTTGGATCATGTACCAGTCAGGCAGAACCTGTGGTCTGCCTCTAAATGCATTGGCTGGTATCTCATGATATTCATCAAAAATAGTTAATAAAGGTGTTTTAACTGGAACATCTGCTAGAGTTTTTGGTTTTGGAGGCTTAATTGCAGGCCAGAGTATCAAACTTTCAGAGGGTTTGGGGACAGAGATTGATTGGGGTCACCAGGTTATTCAGAATAATATCCCAACCCTTATCTCTCAAATGCAGTGTCCAATTGATTTTCTCTGGACCATTACACACCACGCAGGGCCGCAAAGCCCAGGAGGGGAGTGGCGGAACATCGCACTCCTCAAAATCCTCCTGAAGCAAACACTGCAGTCCTTTGCAGGCTCTTTGGGAGGCACAGTTTTTCTCCATAAGGACTGAAGAACAGGTGAGGAAACCACTGTGGAAAAGGCTCAGCCATTTTTCAAACTCAGCCTGTATCCCAAAAGGGGTTGCAGTCCCCCAGGACTGCATTTACACAGCACCCAGACATGTGTGGTGGGCCTGGCTGATGAAAAACACCAACTGCTGTTCAGCATTTCCATACAAATTACTGGATTCCACTTATTTCAGTGCTTCAGCCATCAAAACTGGGAACAGCTTCAGTCTGCGGGCAGAGCTGGCAGAGATGGGGATGTATATGATGCAGTTTGCTTAACAGGAAAATACTTTCAGGTTAAAAAGAGCTCTTCACACCTAAGCTGTGGCTTGTTATCTACCAAGTCCCAGGCAGCTTGGATTTGCCAATCAAATAATTTTTAATCAAACGCCAACACCATCCCGTGTTGCCCCCTCCCAAAGCCTGGGGCTTTGCTGCCTTGGGGAAAGCTGGCTTTGACATTCCAGCCAGCCCCATCCCCTTGCCCTTGAAGCTCACACTTCCTATGGGGGTTTCCTGGCATCCTCATTTGGTTGATGAATCCTCCTCCTGTTCTCTGGTCTCTTGGTGGGAGTGGGCTGGGGTGCAGCCTCCCCAGGGACAGGTTTGTGCAGCCCTGGATTAAGCCCAAGCCAGGAGGGGTGGTGGCCACAGGGGACCCACTCACTTGGAGCCCTCCCAGCACATTTTGTTCTGCAACCCCTAATCCTTCCTGGTGTGTTTCTCACATTTATGGTCTTCCACCTACTTCACGTTTGGGGAAAGCAGCTTTCCCTGGCGTCTCCATTGATTTACCAGTTCCAGGGTCCGGCTGTTGCCCTGGGTAATTGGCAGCAGTGACATATTTGGGCTGAATTTTATTGTATGCATTAGGAAAAGTCAGCAAACAAAGTTGAGTGCCATGTCAAGTATTGCCTTTGACTTTCTATTGCAGCCGTTTGGGATCTGTTTTGTCCATGCCCTGAGAAAGCCTCTGTTCTGGTTGAGGCTTTGTCTGAGATGCTGAAGGTTAGTCTGAGGAGAGCTGTCTGAGAGGCCCCACTAATCCCTTTTTACTTTTTGAACAAGAAAGTCAAGTGTTTTTTATAATAATAATAATTTGAGCTAATAAGTAACATGCTGGCTGGAGCTGCAGCTGCCTGGGGTGGAGCAGATTTGTTTTCTCCATTAATTAGAAAGCCTTAGCTAATGTCACACATGTTTCATTTGGAGATTTTCTGGAGAGGTCCTGATTCTCACTGCTAAATCAGCAGTGGCCCAGAGTCCAGGCACCAAACTGGCTTCCACCACCTCAGAACTTACCTTCTCTCTCCATTTACACCATTCAAACCCTGCTCTGCCCTCCATGCTGAGCATTTTTAGGAGGACCCCAAACTCTGGAGTGCCCCAAGGCAGGACACCCACCCATGAACAAGGGGTGCTTTGGGAGGGTGGGTTCCTCTTTCTGTGGGTAGAAATGTTTATTTTATTATTCCTTTAATTCCTCCACGCTGTGTTCCTGCCTCATCAAAAAACATTAGCAAAGTAAATCTTCATCAGTGAGGGAGGTCTCACTTCCTTTCAGGGATAACAATTCTGTAAGTCTGTGGGAAGATTAAAAGTGTGGTACTAAGTAAAAAGTCATACAGATGGGGAAGGCAAATGCCCGTAACTGTGTTCATTAACAATATTGTATATCATCTAAATGAAAGGAAGTTTAAAGGCTTAATGATTTCCTTCTCACCGATACAGGCTGTTCAGTGCCAGCTAAGACAATGAAGACAGACTAACCTGTTTTACCTCTGCCCTGCTTTGATGGTTGTTTTGCAAACACTTTAGGAAACTGTTCAAATTACCATAAAATTGATTTTCAGTGGAAGCTGAAGGTAAAACAAAATATTTTCTATTGAGTGGTTTTTACAATAAGATTAACTCCATGAGACCTCAACCTTGGCCCTAGCTGCCCTTGACAATGTCTCCCTTTTAAGAAGGTGATGCAGCTATGTATAATTAGCCATGGCTAGTTAATAACTCATCTGTTAATGTCGAGGCCCACAAATGGAAGGTTTCTATGTACAAGGAACTGAGGTTAGGCCAACAAGGATAAAATCATGTCTATTTTAGTTTAATGAATTCAGTTTCCATTGTTGCTGCATTTTTTGGGGGCAGTCAGATGGATAGCCATGCTTTGGAGCAGCTTTTGGGAGGGTTGTATTTCCCTGCAGTGCAGTACCTGGAGCTCCTTCTGCCAGCCTCTGGGCTATAACATCATGGCAGAAAATGGTAAGAGCAATGTTCTGCGCCCTTTTAAGCTTGACTGTTCAAAGCCTTGGTGGTGGTAACTTGGTTAAATACCACATTATTGCTTTCTGTATACCCTGAAATAATGGGAATGAGCAGACCAGAGGTCTCTGGTTTTGAAACAAGATCTTACACCTTGTTGCCTGTGGGTCCACACCCTTCACTGCTGCACAGAAGAAATACCCTTCCATCTGGGTTCCTACGGCTTTAGGAAAGGGATGTGCAGGGGCAGAAGCTGGGCTGATGAACATAGCCCTTCACACACTCCTCTGAGAAGTCCCTGGTTTTGAATCAAATGTCCCTGCCTTTTGAATCAAATATAAACCTATGGTCCCGGTGTTAGTGCATCTTGGCCCTTGGGTGGTGATGATATTCAATTTTTACATGCCTCTAGAGCTTTGAAGCATTCGGTAAAGGATGGCTGAGCTTCAACTGGCTGTCAAGATTGGGCAGCTCACCTTATTTATAATGAAAACTAGCACATAAGCCAGACAATGCTGTCAGAAACAATCCCAACTGGTGCTAGCAGTGAGAATGGGCAAGGACTCTTGTCTTGGTAAAGACCATGATACTTATTTGCATGACAAGCACTAAACACCAGATATGGGTTTTTCCCCATTTTAAGAAAGTACATGTAAAATTGCCCCAAACTGACCCCTTCCCTGAAACTTTCTGCTTTGACATTCTGTTAAAAAATTCCAGCTTGGCTTTAGTCATGGGAAAGAATTTTCTCCTTAAAGTTGTTTTGGTCAGGAGGAAAAATAAATCTTTGTTTGCATGACTAGGTCTCAGTCATGAAAAACTGACCCCAAAAAATGCTGCTACAAGTTTCCTCTGACGGTAGAGACTCAACCCAGGGCACGTCATTTGAGAAGATGTAGGCTGGGGCAGAGTGGGGACTGGAGAGATTTGAAGAAGAAACCTTGGAAGCTCCTTATTCCTTACTGCAATGTTTAGCACAGAGGACTGGAACCAAGTGAGATGCCGGTGGCCGGGACCGTGTCACGTAAACACAGTGTGTGAGCCTGAGATTGCAACACTGCCCACGGGGAGCTCTGGGAGACAAACATTTTTCCAGGCCAGACAGACCTGGATGGGTTGGAACTGCTCCTCCCCCAGTGCCTGTGATGGGAGCCCAGGCTGTTCAGGACAGGCAGTTTTGGTTCCCCTGCAGGGACTGAGCCATGTCTTGTCCTACATCCCCAGTGTCCCTTCTGTCCATGAGTCACGCAGGCACTTATCGAGGTTTTGGGTGATTCATCAGTATCCTCCAGACCTTTAGGGCCTGTAAAGCCAGACAAAAAATCTTGTAGAAATGTTTTTTCCCTGTCTGAATCCCAGCCAGGCCTGTTTTGAGGACTACCTGGAAGACAGGCTTGGCAGAAAAAATTCCCACAGTTTGAGCCCTGATTGGGGACTGGAAGCTGGACAAAGATTAAATTCAATTTTCTCAAGTCTTAGAAAGTCCTGGGGTATATAAGAGCGCAAGGATATAAATCATTTCCCTTGCTGCTCTAGGCTGGGCTTTCTGAAGGACATGAGTGACAGATGAACTTGGCTTCCCTGTCTTCCTGGGACATGAGATCCAAACTCCATGTGGCTCCTCTGGAAATCTCCCCACATTCCTGGACAGAAGGGGGGCTTTTAAGTGGTGATTCCTGTCTTTTTCCCTCTGGAAACAAGATTGATTTCTTCATGTAATTGTGTTTGTCCTGTCCTGGCTTCAGGCTTTCCAACATTTAGTTCATCTTCTCCTTTGGCTGCACAGCAAATGCCAGACAAGATCCTCTCTCTGGGAAGGATGGAAAAGTTGGTCCTTTTGTCCAATAAAACCAGAACAGCTTTCAGACTTGCTCCCAAATGTCCTGCCTATAGTCTGACAACAAAGTTAAACCTTCTTATAAATGTAATAAGCCTATGGATGTCAGTAGTTGTTGCTGGCTTTCATGCTGGAAAATATCACTGATGGACAAAATCCTTGGAGGTTTCAGGCATTTGGCTCTGGGAGGGTACCAAGCATGCAAAATCATTTCTTGCATTAAGTCCAACCTAAGCAAACTAAATTGCAGCTTCCATGATTAGTACTCGAAGCTACAGATACAAAGGCAAAAATCAGCAGTTCAGACTGAAGCAGTATCTGAATTTGAAAGGCGCTCACCATTCGGCCTTCAAGAGCACTTTTGAAGCTGCCTGTAGAGAAAATAATTAAAGAGATGAAAGATACAGTGACTGATAGTAATAAATCACATGTGGCTGTCTTTGTTCTCTCAGCAAATATAAATCACTTTTGCCTTTAAAATACAGGAACAAGCATTCTTCCCAGATTGCTCTGAATTTATTAGACAAGGTCATTAGAAATGTATTAGGGTAAAATCTGAATTTATTAACTGAGTTACTTAATAGCTTAATTGTTCAGTTAGAGAGGGTTGTGCACTCTGACTAGTTTTCAGACAAGAAGGAAGACAGCCAGGAATGCAGGTTCCTAGGCAGGAGGTGCCACTGTCCCCAGAGGGAGACTGCCAGAATCACTGGGCAGTGAGGTGGCACAGAGCATCTGAGACAGCTTCTAATCAGCATCAGGCAGGTGTGCCCCTGGGAATTGTCCTAAAGTTGGCCAGGATATCTTTTGAGAAGGAAACCTCCTGCAGGGACTGCAGCTGGGCTAGGTCAGAGCTTGGATTAGGCTTTTTTGGTGTGCACTAATTTGGGAGAGCAGTTGGGCCGCTGGATGTCAGACAAGTTTAGCTCCATTTTGGTCCCCACTGGGGCCACCCAGCAGCAGGCACAGCTCTGCCACATGGAACTGTCATCTGCCAGCCAGGGGGTTTGAATTCAGATGGATTTTTTTGTGTGCATTCAGGAGGTTCTCCCAGCCTTCACCTCTGAGACGCTGAGGCTGAGACTGCTCTTCAAGGTGCTCTGCTCATTGTGCTGCCAGACGCACATTCCCACTTGCAGGACACAACACACTCCACAGCATTCCCCTCCCAGAAGGGGCCATCTGCCCAAAGAGGCACTTCTGGAAGCAGCCAAACCCAAAACTTATTTTCACATATGTTTCTCTTCCTCTGGGCAGGGTGAGGGAGGAGGCACACAGCAGATCTGAGTCACAGGCACCAATGGCATGTCTGAGGTTTTGGTTTCTCAGGCCACCAAAGAGCCATCACCACAGCTGGGTGAGCTCATGGGGAACTGCTGGGACAGGGTTTGTGGCACCCTCCGGGGTCTGTTCAAAGCAGCACAGAGCTCAACTCCTGGAAAAGCAGGAAGAGACTGCTCTTAAAGACCAAATATCATCTTTATCATGGCTTTCAGCTCACTCAAAAGCTGCTACCACCTAAGCATCTGCAGCCTCCAAATGATAAAACTCATCACCCTCATCTTCTGCTCTCTCTTTTGGTTTAAACAAACAAACCTTTGCTATGTTCAGCAGGCAAAGCCTCTGTTGAACCTGTCAGCACCTTCTTCTGGGTCAGGATATGCACAAGTGAAGGCTTCCAGTGAGGATTGGTTCCTCCCAGGATATTCAGTTCCATGAGACAATATAATTTCCTCAGTTTTTCTTCATTTCCAGGTAGAATTTGGGGTCTTCCCTTCTTCTTTCTCTCCATGCTTGTTCTACCTGCTCAAGAAGATCCAAGTGCCCTCAGAGTCAAGCTAAGACAGATTGCAACTCTTGCTGAAATCAATGGGTATTTTGCTTTGTGGAAGGCTCCATGATTAGATCCACAAATTTTTCACTGTGGCAAGTTTTCTCTTTCTCCCTAACAATGGGTAGCACCAGAGAAAGGAAGAAGGTAAGAGAAGAAAGCATGAATTTAATGTCTGCAGTAACAAACTTTATTACAGCAACTTTATGGGGAGAAAATGTCTCACAATCTTCACTGCATAACAATGTCCCGACAGACATGATGTCATTGCGTCTTAAAAGGTGTTTGAGTTGGAAAATCTTTTCAACAGTGTTTTAAGGGTCTGCTTAAATGATTAATAAGGTTTATTTATGTGATTTATTATCTCCAAGAAAAAAATTCAGTAAGTATGAAATATATTTGAAAGGGATGACAGTGTTTATTAATGTTACAAGTTTTATGTTGCTAGACATTATCAAAATAAATATGCTCACCTGTAAGAGGAAAATGTAGTATCTAGTCATATTTTATACATCTCTATATATGTGCCCTGGAAATTTGTGTTAGAATGAAGAAGCAGGTGGGCAGAATATAATTTTGGACCTCATGAAATAACATGGGAGTTCACCTGTTTTCCCTGCTCACTAGAGATACACCTATATGTGATGTATATTTTGCTAACTCCATCCACTAATGCTATTTAGTGGTGTTTATTATTGCACATCTGTGAATATTTATCTAATGGACAATATCTAAATCTCATCCCAATGGGACTTGTTGAAGTTAAATTTGCTCCACAGGCACAGGGAGGGCCAGCTGCTGGGGGTGAGAGCAGCACATGATTGATACCAAAATCAACCATGTTCGGCTGTTTCAGCCTTCCAGCTGTTCATCTTTGAAATTCCTCTTCCCATGTGTTGCCTCAACCTGAAGGCAGAGTTACAGTTTCAGCAAAATCCTTCTGAACCAGCGTCGTACTTTTTGTCTTAAAAATCCAAAGAAAGACTGAAGCTGCCTTTATTTCCAGTGGAAGTTTTTCTGATGGGGAAGTTTTCAGTGGCAAAACGGATTTGCTTAAACACAGCTTATTTTGTAGATCTCTGAATCACAGGGAAGTATTTTAGATTATTACAAATGAGGAGACTTAGGGCCTTGTCCTACACTGACTATGTGATGACTCCTTATTCCCTTTTCTCATTAACTCTGAAGGTTACAAATCCCACAGACATTCCTGTGTTCCATTCAAACACTAGCTGGTCCCTGCCACCAGCCCAAGGGGTTCTGCAGTGCCATGGTCCTCAATTGCCAGTGGCTAAGGAGTGCCCAGACAGGGCCAAAACACGTTCTAAACCATAGGCTGACTTCAGAAATCTCAGGCTTGACTTCCTGAGACTCTCTTTCTCCTGTGTGAACTAGGCATAAGAATTTCCCTGACCTGATGGCACTGAGATTAGGGGAGTAAAGTGAGTTCAATTTCCTCCCCATGATTACTTTCTTCGTGCTCTCTCAGGGGGCACCAGGATGACTCCAGCCTTCCTCACAACTCCATCCTGGGCACCCTGAGAATAACTGCTTCCAGCCCTGCTGTCAGCTCAGAACACATCATCACTTAAGCATCTCCATGACTTCTGCCTGTGTGCAGAGTAGAAAGAAAAGTTGCCGGATAAGCAAAGCCTCTAAAAGAAGTTGGATTTCTTTATTATTCACTTCCAAAATTTCCAAGAACCATCCCTAGGGCACAAATACCGAGCAGACAGTCCCCTGTGTCCTTGGAGGGCTGTGGTCCTCTCCTGCTGCCCTATAACTCTTCTACCCCACACTGAGGGCCCTGCTCATATTGCCAACAGTGCAATTTTGGCACCTCTTGGCACTTCTAACCTTTATTAAAATAGGCCCAAATGGAAATTGCATTCTGCCTCCTCTGGGGTTTCCATGGAGCAGATCTAATTATCTTTCTTTAATAGCACTAATTGGTGGCCTCGTAGCCCTGGCCCTTCAGTCCACTCCTCTGCACTCCCTTTATCCCTTGCACTGCCCTGGCCTCTGAGGCTGGATGGGATTTAAACACGGTCTGATGGTTTGTGAAACCACTTTGACTTCTTGCCCTCAATTCGCTCGTGCTACCTGAGCTCTGCGACCTGTTGACAGAGGAGCTTTCCTTTGTCTTTGCAAATTGACACAGCTGCACACTTGGCAAATAGACTCAGATGTTGAGCTTTGGGCTGAATGGACCCTCCAGATTAGCACAGGGAGAATCAGCTTTAAAAACGCTAAGCTGGAGCCAACAGCAGGAGAATGGAGTGAAGCTCTTTATCAGGATTCACTGCCATAGAAAGGAGCTCCCCGCTCTTGCAGTGATATTTACTTCCCTTTGGGGAGGACATTCCTGGAGCCAATAGCTCATCCTGACCCTGTACCCGGAGTTAATTAGCCAACTGTATAATGGGGGGATTCGCCCGGAGATTACACGAGGTGATCTCTCACCACACATGCTGTTTGCAGAGTGGTTTGGGGCTCTTGGCAAGCACAAAAGCACACATGCAAGCAGGAGAACATCGGGTATGGGGGAGCTGCTGCCACAGAGCCTGGCAGGGCTGCAGGCAGGGGCTGTGTCCTGCTGGACCCCTGCTCTGCCAGGGTCCCACTGCCCCATCCTCATGGCACACGTGGACATGGGCGTGTAAACCCGTGCAAAGCTTCCTTTGCAAAGGGCTTGGAAAGCTGTCCATAGAGTTTAAGTTGCCCAAACTGGTAGAAAATACAGGTGGGGTCACTTCTGCCCTGCAGCAGAGCCAGGGTGGGAGCAGGGAGAAAGTGACTGTCCAGGGAAGCCATCTGCCTCCCTGCTTTGTCTGGAGGCAAGGGGACGAGATCAACATTGGAGGCAATTAACACTGAACAACTTGTTGATGATTTTATAGCAGGTTAAAGAAAATGTCTCAAATAAAACTACAGGAGACCTTCTATAACTCTACATGGCTATAAATATGTATTAACTTAATTACTATCAGCAATTACAGCTCAGTTTGGGAACAGTTAAAGTGGGTGCACACAAAAAAGGGATTATTATCCTTAGAAAATGAGTGTGAAGATAAAAGGGATTTAATTCACATTAGCTAATGAGCAGAGGCAGAACTGCAGAAACAGCATCCCCCCTCTGCTCTACAGGGCCTGCAAAGGGGACTGGGAGCTGCCAGGCCTCACATCCCAAGGCAAGCCTGGTGAGTTTGTGCCTGGTGAGCTGAAGGGGTGACACTCTCAGGGCAGTGGGAGGGAAGAGCCTGGCACGAAGTGAGCTGCCTGCCCTCCACAGGGTCATACACCCACTGCAGTCACACTCCTGTCCTCATTTACTTCATCCTCAGCCACTTCAGGGGGCTCAGGACCAGCACCTGTCACCCACCCACTCTGCTCCTGGATGTCATTTCCCTCATTTTCTCCCTGGTTCTATAAGCATATGTTGCTTACAACTGCAGGAGCTGGTGGGACTTATTTAGGATGGAAGGTCTGTATTTCACAGGCATCACTTTTTCCCCAGAAATGCCTGAGCTGACCCCAGGAAGGGACAGAAAATCATCCTTCCTTGGACTGAGCATGTGTTTCTCCTTTTCCTGGCTTGTTGCAGTGGTTCCTGACCCTACCCCTCAAGATAAATGCCTGATTTCCTGTTAAATGTTCCCTGAATCCTTTTCCTGGGTTTGAGTCCTGTTATAACATTCCCAACTAAATTGAATATTCTTGTATTTCTTCTTCCTATCATCATTTTTACAAGTTTAACCACCTGATCATTTTTCTGTGCAAAATTGGTTGAGCTCTGCAAGCTCCAGAAAGCTCATTTTTGCCTTCAAGTAATTTTTGTGACTCCTTTGACACTCGCCCACTTTACAGCACACTTACGCAGTGTGAGCACCAGAACATGATAAGCTCTTTCCTGTGACAGTGTCCCAGGACCTCCCTGGTGTTTAGTCACAGCAGTATCACACTGCTGGAGCCAAACCCTCTTTTCCGAACCAAAAAGTTCTTAGTCCTCCCCCTGAGCCCATCATCACTTGCTGGTCTCTCTCTCTGCCTCAGTTCATCTCCAGTGCAATTAACATTGTCTTAAACATTCATTCCTCACTCTCACTGGCATGTTTGAAAGTTGAATTCTCAATTAACTATTAACTCGTGTTTAAAAGCCAACAGTTAATCAAAAGCATTGGAGTATTTTGCCTCCTGCATCTGTCTCTGGTGAGCTGTTTCTCTGAGCTGTTTCTCTACAGCCAGGGGCTGTAGTGGTAGTGGGCGATGCACAGAGCATTTCCCGAGTGCTTCTCCTGGCTCTGCCCAGCTGCCTTTGGCACACGTGGCTCCCGCTCCGCAACCCAGACCGGCATTTCAAACGCCCTCGGGGCTGGATTGCTGGGGTCTCCAGGGCACCCTGGGCTCATCCTGAAACTGCTCCTGCTCTTTGAAGATGCAAAGTGCCCTTACTCACAATCCCAGCCTTTGAGACTGGGGAACAGGGCTGGGAACCTGGTGAGATAAAGCTGCTTTGTGATGCCAGTGCTTTTGTCATGCACCGAGGCTGCCAATACAATTGCAATGTCCTTTATCAAGTGCTTAGCCCAACCTCGAGTCTGGAGGCAGAAGGCAGAGAGGTTGCCTAGGACAGCTCAGGGACGTGGGGGACATGGCTAACAGGCCGTTCTGTAGCCCTGAAAACTGGAGAACTGGGGAAGTTTGAAGAATGGGGAAAGGATGATGAATGGATGGTCCTGGACTATGCTGACTTGTAAACTTGGGAACAGATAACCTTTCCAGGCTTCTGCCTGAGCATAGATGCTGCTCTTCTTGGTTGCCACCCCAGGACCTGCCTTTTCCCAGGTCCCCATCCAGGTGACACTGAGCTGGGAGCACCAAGATCAGCTGAGCACCCAGAGACCAGTGCCTGTGAGTCATGGGCAGGAACGCAGCAAACCGGGGTGCTCCAGTGTGAGCAGGGATGTTGTTTTACTGCCTTACAAAACACATTTATCACTATGGAATGTGACTTTTACACGTGTCATGTGTCATCATGCCTTTGCTCCCTGATCCACACCTTCAACCCCGAGCTCAGTTCACCTGTGTTCAGCTGCCTTTAGTGTTAATTATCCTTGCAAATAACAACCTCTCTCCAAGGCTCCTGCCACCATCCTGGCTGAGAGACCTGTCTAGGAGGAGCCTGGGTCTGGGCTTTGGAATGACATTTAGAGCAGTAGCAACGTTTGAACACAATGGTATTTCCTTCTGAGAGAAAAAAAAAGACCCTTCAGCTTGTTTTCTTTCCCCCACGCCCCCCTCCTGGAGGAGATATTGCCAAGGCTCACAGATGGGATCGTTTACAGTTTCCTTTTGAGCTGCCTTGGCCCTTTCAGGTTTTGTTTATTCGAGCTGAGCTGTCAAACAGGGGAGGGTGGGTTGGGGAAGGCCTCCCTTCCATATTCTGATTTGGATTGGGGTTGCTCAAATTCCCCATCTGACAGAAGATGATTGATGAGAACGATGCTGGCTGTAAACCTGGGAGGCTTTGGAGATCAGGCAGCTCTGCTCTTTGCAGGGCCTTAAATCCCAGTTGTCAGAGCAATGTGGGGAATGGCATCCCAAGGTAATTACAAACCAACAACAGGAAAAGCCACTGGCAATGGCAGGCACTCCAGCATTGCCATGGAATGGCTGGAGAGGCAGTTGGGGTTTTTTCGGTTTACTTTGCTTGTGAAAACACGAACACATGGTCCTGGGCTGAGGTCAAAATATGCTTACAAAAAACAGGATGTAGAGAGGATGGGGAGAGACAAGACACAGCGAAAAAATTGCCTGGAATGTTTCTGGAAGACCAGGGGAGCACCCCAGAGAGGAGGAAATCATTGCTACATGCAAAATCTTTGGCAATTATCCTGGTGGCAATGGAATAAATACACCCTTAAAAGCATGAACCAGCTGGGACAGTGCTGGTCCACCTTGATGGCCAGAGCTTCTCACAGCCTCCTCTCCTGCAAGCAGCTCTCACTGCACAAGTGCCAGCCTCAGTTTCTCCAAACCAGGCCTTGGAAGGAAAGGAGAGGAGATGGATGAGGGGATGAGATCCCTGTTTGACTCATGGGCTCAGGAGGCAAAGATGGGAGGCATGGGATGCCATCATCATGTGAATCAGAATGGTGGCCTTGCCACAAGTGCATGACTTGATCAGCACAGCTCTTCAGGGGACATCTACAGGGAAGCTGAACTTTAACCTGGCTTGACACATGTGATAGCAATGGCTTTCAGCAAAAAGGACTCATCGGCATCTTTTGTCATGCCTGATTCATGCAGGTCGGTGCTGTACCTTGTACCTGGCACAAGGGCTGTATGGGATGAGGATGCCTGTGCCCATGCTGGTAGCTCCTACATTGGGCCCTGGGCCACAGTTTCTCCTTTCCAAACAGGATGGTGAGTATAGACTGGCAGCAATTTTCATTGCTGCTGCTGAACAGACATCTCCTGGTGTTAGATTTGCTGGATTACAGTGTGTGTGACCTGGGTTAGGTCTCCAAGAGCTTTCTCCAAAACTCTAAGCACCCGGAAGCCTTTGGTCTGGAAATTTAACAAAGCCAGGAGAAGTGAGCTAGAAAGTCAGGGCAAAACAAAGCCCTAAACTAGATGCACTTAAGAGTAGCTGCTCCAGTTAGACTGGCTGACTCTGCAGGGCTGGGATGAGAAGGAGGGGATTTCCCCTCCCTTCCCCTGTCCTGCTGGTTTAAATCCAACCACAACTGAGCAGTAAATAAGAGTTACCACCCGGCAGCTGCTGGGTGACCTGTGTGCAGTGAGTCACGGAGCTCTGGCCACACAGCCCAGCAGACATCAGCAGCAGAGGACTCCTGGGCTGTAAAGTCCATTTTATTTGGGAATGTATTTGAGTGAGTCCTCTCTGTGCACCAGTGCTGCAGACACATTCTAAAACCCAGCAGTCCCTGCACACCAGTGCTGTGCCACCAGCACAACAGCATCCCTGTGTTGCAGCTCAGCCACTGGGATCCATGGGGCCAGCAGCAGAACAGTGCCAGTGGGACAATGTAACTGGAATAGGCATGGTCAGAGGGAAGTCAGTGCCCTGTAACTCTGCTGAGTGATCTGTCATCAGCAAAAGAGAGTCCTGATGCTGGGGCAGGTCAGCCTGAGCCAGTAGCAGCTTGGGCACATTCATAACTGCCTTGGTGGCACTGGGTTACTCATGTGGGGCAGGGTAAATGTTTGAATACAGGGAGGATCCTAAATATCTAACAGTTCCCCAGTGCCTCATGGACCTGACAAACAGAGGGGGATTTGAGCAGATGTTTGAAGGGCAGAGCAGACTTTTTCTAAGAACTTCCTCTCCTGGGTAGATAGGACAAAAAGGGGGTAAAGCCAAGCAAAACACATGGCTGCTTATTTACCACTTATATTCAGGAGAGCTGAGCCTTACACACCTCCCACTGTGATGGGACTGCACAAACACATGAGGACACTCAGGTCCTGCCCCAGAGTTTCCAATCTAAGATAAGGAATTTGGAAAAGCAAAACAAAACAAAACAAACTTGGAGGAGTAGCAGCTCTTCAATCTCTCTGTAGATCTCCATCTGGTAAAAGAAGTGCAGACAGGGGCATGTTCTCTTCACATCAGCTGCACAGCAAGAGCAGCTCAGATGAACTCTCCTGGCTGGTAATAAAATGATTTTACATATGTAGGAAGCAGGATGTGCAAAGCCCAGGAGTCTGATCTTGTTTCTGAGATCAAACAGAGTCTTATTGTACAGGGGTGTGGAGCTGATGTAACTGTCTAGTGTGCCGGACACAATCGCCGTGGTTACGCAGCTGGACCGGAATAAAGCAAGTCTGTATCTGAACTCATTAATTTTTACAACCAACTGAACCACTCTGCCGTTTTCTTTTGCCTTTTTGGTGGCAGGGGACTGTCGTGCCTCAGCAGAGGGGCTCCCCAGCCATCAGCCCCTTGACTGCAATGTGGCAGGTCGGGGCTGGCATGGTGGGGAGCAGCCAAATCCCTGTGCCCCCCTGCCAGCCCAGCCGTCCACTGGATCCCTGGGGATGCTCAGCCAGCTGCACGGGTCCGTTTCTGAGACAGGCCAGGAGCTGCAGGGATTAGGGATGAAAACACAGGCTTAACGTGAACAGAGCTGTTGCTCTGTCAGCTACAGGTTATGTCAATGTTTCCATTAGAAACCTCTGGTTGCAAGGTTTATAGCTTGGCTGTGAAACTGCCCTCCAGGCTGGGCTCTGGCAAGCCAGGGAAACTCACATTTTTCTGTAGAAATATTTGATGCAGCTGCTCCCACACTCACACATCGCTTCTCACGGGCAGACAAATCGAGGGGGCTCCTTCAGCAAGCTGTGTGGGCAGCAGGACTTGGCAAACTGCCCTGGCAGCCCAAAGAGACACCCTGAGTGGCCTTGCCTGCCTGGAGGAGAGTGCTGTGTCCCCAGGCAGGCAAGGCAGGACGGGCAGGGCAGGCAGGGCAGGGCTGCCTGGCCAGCATTCACACCGTGGGATCCCAGGCTCATAGGTGATGTGGCAATGCAAACAATGAGATGAATTACCCAAAAGACAAACCAGAGGAACAGCACCAGAGCCAGGGCTGGTGAGCTGCAGCAGGGTGAGGGTGTGGGACTAGGACTCCTGGTTTCTTCTGGCCGCCAGACAAGGACCAGGAAACCACCTCACACTCCTCTGCAATAACCATACCCATGGAGTGGCTCCCCTGGAGCCTGGCCAAGAGCTACAGATCCTGGTCCAGGTGCCTGATAGACAGCCCTGGCTCAGGAATGACACCAGCCCAGCACTTGGCTGGAGGTTTTTATGCAGTGGCCAGAGTCCTATCAGAGGCTCTCCTGGCCAGCAGCTTGCTGAGCCTGGATCTCACCCTGGCCTGCCTGCTCTCTCCTGGGGCGTGCTGCCTGGCCATGGGACAAACACACATCCAGGCCTCCTCCCTTCATCCCACCCCTTCTCACTCCTGGAAAGCTGCTTTTGAGATAGATGTATTTGCCTATTTTAAAGAGCTGTGAAGAGTATTTGCAGGCTGGGATTGCATGATCTCCCAGGGCAGGCAAGACTACTTTCTTCCCTTGTTCTTTCTACCGGGAAGGCTAGAAGAGAGGAGAGGCCAGCATGCTGCTGGGCATAGCTCTGGGCCCCCAGAGGCATGGCACACACTTCCCTTGCAGGGATACACACACATCCCCTACCCAGCTGTGACAGTGCCTGGTTCCACACACAGGTGCTGCAGGTGGGCAGCACACTCCACCCCAGGCTCCACGTTTCCCTCACCATCCTGAGGGGAGGCAGTGGGAGGGTAGGGAGTATGCTCCAGGAGTAAGAACTGCAGCACCAGCCTGGGGACACAAAAAGAAATACAAAATATTAAGGAATAATTTTCAGCTTTTACCCCCATTACAGCAAAGCATCCCCATGAGATTTACAGTTAACACTGAAGTGTGTTGTGCATTTTAGCAGGTGGTCTCAGGCTATTGCACATCCCAGACAGGCAGGACTGGTGCAGCTGGGGCAGGCAGCGTGGGGAGAGGGCAGCCAGCAGCTTCTGCTCCTGGCTTGGAAACAGCCTGTGCTCTGGTTTCCCATCCCCAGCCATCCCATTGGAGAGGGCTCTTCACTGGGGCTCTGCTTGGCTGCCCTACCATGCCCAAGACACTCCAAACTGCAGGCTCTGCTCACCCAAAAACCAACAGAGAGAGAGAAAAAAGAAGAGAGAAAGAAAAAGCCCAACTCCTTGCTGTTTTTCTGCTGCCTTTCCAGTATGCTTGAGTTACCATGGTTAGCTTTCCACTGTTCTCCTTGACCCCTGCAGCTTTCCCTTATGAGTTAGTGTCCTGGAATGTCTCTTTACGAGGTGCCTACAGAAGTAAAGCTGACCTGATGCCAGTGCCCCCACACTGAGGACTTTATTAGTTTTTTAATTTTCTGTCTGGGTGCTCTCACTTGCCTCAAACTTTCCACAGCTGCTAGGATTTATTAATGAAGGAGGTTCATTTGTGTCTTGCCTCCCCTTCCTCTGCTCAGTTAATTGGTGGTGTTGCTTTGCCAGTTGCTATTTTTAACGGCTTTTGGGGGGTTCCAGGAGAGTTGGGAGAAGATTTTGCTTTGTTCCAGCAAAATCTTCACCCAAATCTCCTGAAACCCCACCAAAAACATCCCAAGAGACACATGGGGGCCACAATGAGGAGCAACTGTGATGGGACCGACCATCCTGATAGAAACACTGGATGTGGCAAGTGGAGCCCAACCTAGGAGACAGCACCAGGACCAGAAAAGCTGAAAACAGCTCCACTGTTGCTGCTGGGATGGAAATACCAAAAATTAAGAAGATAATATAATTTTTGTTCTTGCAAAAAGCAAAAATGCTTTTTGCAAAAAGCAAAAAGGAAAAAAGCAAAAGCTTAAAAATAGAGATGGGAGGGTTTCTCCTTCTCTCTCATGCTGAAGGGGTCCCATGACACTGACCTGTAGGCTGAGGAGGAGGAAGAGGCTGAGGGGTGATGAAGCACATGCAGAGATGCACTGCATGGACAGGAGAGGAGGATGAGGAAGGAGCAGAGAGACCCTACAAGATAAAACCCATGCACGGAGCCAAAACGATACAGAGAGTGAGAAGAGACAGACTTTTAAGGCAAGAGGAGAAACAGACAAATATTTATTTGTCCATAAAGTAAGTCTCCATAGCAATGAAGTGCTTCACAATAGATTTGCAAAACAAGCCCAGCCACACTGCACGCAGGGAGGGCTGCTGGAGTGGGATGTGTCACCTGCCTTCCTGGAGGTGGCTGAGGGGCTGCCAGCCTGGCACAGGGCTGTGGGCAGGGGACAGGGAGGGACTGTCCCTTGGGAAGCATTGGGCAGCCCAGTCCATGCCCTGGGGGTGGCAGTGGGGCTATTTCTGTGCCAGGACAAGGTGAAAGGAGGAGGTGGATTTTCAGAGCCACGTCATGTGTTGGACATCCCAGGGTCTGGCAAGTGCGAGATGCATGAGCACAGCCAGGGCTCAGCAGGCAAGGAAAAAGGACTTGCTGCCCCAAACTTCTGGGAAGACAAGGGAGTTGAGCTTTACTGGAGGAGCTGGTGTGCCACCCAGACTGGTGGCCACCTTGAGTGAGGAGAATGGAGCCTGTGGGCTCCATCACACCTCATGTGTAGCTCTGGGGCTACGGGGCACATTGAATTCATTATGGAGGAAGCAGCATCTCCTGGGCAGGTGCCAGGAAAGAATGCATCCATGCTTTACAGCCAGGGCGTGCAGACCACACAGGAAGGTGTAGGGGGTTCCCCACATCCTCCTGCCCCAGAGGATGCGAGATGGTTGACAGGGGCTGGATCCTGAGCTCTGGCTCTGTGGGCAGCCCTCCCCTGCTACTCATGCCATGTGAGGCTGCTCCCTGACCCCAAAATATCTCAGCAGCAGCACCTCTCCTGGTGCTCATGCTTAGACAAATGCCACTGCAAATAATTTGGCTTCAACCAGCAGGGACATAAATTCCCTTATTTTGATGTCAGCTGCACAATTTGTTCCTTTAACAAGGTGTTTTAACCTCACTTCATATTCATTGTTCTGCCTGCTTTGATTTTACTGTAAATGACTGAATTTGCTTTTGATCTGCTGCCAGTGCCCCATAAATCTTGACACTTGCTGTAAGAAAGGGAAGAGCCCTCCCCACTGTTTGGTTTGCAGGGGGTGGTGGTGAGGGGGACTGCCAGGTCACCGGGAGGGTCTGTGCAAGGATCCTGAGCCACCCAAAGCAAGGTTTGGCTCTGAGGATCCGCCTGATTTTTCCAGGCATGGAAACAGTCTGTAAGAGGGGAAAAGGTGGCAGGGAGGAGGAGCCGCATTTCTCTTAAAACCACAAGCTTTGAGCCAGCCTCATTCAGAGATTCACGGCTCCTTTGAGGACCACGCCGGTACTCTGAGCTCGTGAGAAAACCCCAGACCAAGCACGATTTGTGTGGTTTGAGGTTTCATCATGAGCTGCTTTTAAGTGTTTCAGTTCCCAGCACCTCTTCCAGAGTGTGCTGGAGGTGAAAAGGGGCAATAAAACCATCCCCCACAAAACCCACACTTAACTGAACATTTCCAAATCCGGCAGCACTTGGGGGATGGAACCTTCTATTACTGCCATTGCCCAAATTCCTCCTAACCCCTCCCATTTTCCAGACCAAATCTCCCTGTGTTTTGTTCCCCATGTGCCTGAATATTTCTGCCTGGCAGTACAGCCCAGTGAATTCTGAAGGTATAGCTTGCAGAAAGCTCTGTTCCCTAGAGCCTGCCTGCCCTGGAAGTGCCCATGCCCAGCAGGGATTGAGGCGCCAGCCCCAGCACTCACACCAGGGTGAGAGTCAGACTCGTGACCAGGAGGAAACCACATCCTGGCCTCCACCAAACAATTGGCGGAAAGGGGCCATGACCTTGGCCAACACCCAGGGGATGGGGACAGCTGCCCGTGCTGGGGACAGGCTTGCTCCTGCCCCAGCTGCATCCCAACCGGATGCCTTCCCCTGATGCTCTCCCACAGGCATGGGCTCCTTCAAAGGGACCTTCCCCAGGTTCCAACAGAGGAGCACGGAAGCACAGGGAATCAGGAGGTGCCCAGCATGATGTGCACAGTGGCTGGGGTGCATGGTGTGGTGCACAGGGCACAGTGCCTGGCTGGCACAGCACGGTGCCAAGAGCTGCATGCTGCACTGCCCAGTGTGGAGTGCACAGTGCAAGAGTGCCCACAGTGCCCAGTGTGGTGTGGCCTAGTGGAAAGTGTCTTGGCACAGTGCCCATGGTGCTGGGCACAGAGTGTCCTGGTGCAGTTCCCACAGTGCCTGGCATGGTGTGTCCTGGCATAGTGTCCAGGTGTGGTGTTGCAGTGCCCAGTATGGTGTGTCCTGGCAAGGTGTGTGGGGCACGGTGCCGCAGTGCCCAGCATGGTGTGTCCTGGCATGGTGTGTCCTGGCAGTGTCTGGGTGGTGCTGCAGTGCCCAGCATGGTGTGTCCTGGCACGGTGTGCCCTGGCAGTGTCCGGGGAATGCCGCAGTGGCCGGCGCAGTGCCCCGTGTGAGGCGCGGTGCGTGCAGCCCGTGCTGTGTGGGGCGCAGCCTGCAGCGCGCTGACCTCTCGCTGCCTCTGGCCCTGAGTGGGGGCCAGGAAGGGAAGTGCTGCCGGTCCTGCTGCTTTCATCGGAGATCTGGAGCGCTGAAGCCTGCCCAGATCCTAATCAGTGTGGGAAAGAAACGGCAGGGCCTGCTCTCGCCCCGGCCTGCTGGAGATGCCTTTTATTTTCATAAGCTTTATCGCAGGCCGCAGCCCCTGATAAAGCCCCGTAAATAAACGGAAGGAGTGTGGCGGCCGGCCAGAGCCGCTCGCAGACGCACGCGCTCGCTGCCGCCCTGCTCCCCGGGGGGACGCCCCGTCACACGCCAACTTTCAAAGCCTTCCTTTTATTTCCCTGCACAGGGAAACCACATGGCCTTGCACTGGGGGACCAGCCAGGCAGTCAGCACCCGCCGGCAAATTCCTGCCCTGCCCCAGCCTCCCCCATTGACCTCGGCCTGTCGCCGAGCTGGGGTCCTGCTCCCAGCACTCCGCACCAGCCCTCATGGGGCCGCAGGGGCTGAGGATGTGGCTGGCCCCTGCTCTGGGACTGGGGGCGGACAGTTTTAGGATGTCACATCCTCTCTGGGTGGCAAGAAGGGGGTCACATCCCACCAGGGAGCTGAACTGTCAGCAGGTCTCAGTGCCCCCCCATCAAGGTTTCTCTCCTGTTGAACTGCTGGGGTTTGACACAAATTAACAGCTTGGACCTGCTTTATTTTTTTTTCTATTTTTCCCTTGCTAAGAAGTTTGGGTTTTGTTTAAAAAGGTTTACATTCTTCTGAGAGTATGGAAAAACAGGATCTGGGGGGTTGTTTCCACTCTGGCTCCACAGGCTGACAAAGAGAGAAGTAAACTCTTTTCCATCTCTGTTTCACGCTGCTGTGAGTGAAAGACATCCTTGCCCAGGTTGGCAGCTGCCCCACAGCTCCACTGGTTCTCAGCCCTGGGGTACCCAGCTTTCCTGCAGTCTTATCCCTGCTTCAGCATCCTCTTCCCATTGCAGGCAGGGCTGCAGGGAGCTGCATTTACTTATGTTGCATTTTTCACTGTGGCCTTCAGTAGCTCACTTTAAGCCATTCCTTTTCCCAGCATTGGCAGAAAGCAGCTGGCTGCAGCTGGGTGCCAGGGTTTTGTTCCTAGGCGTGCCTTTCCTTCCTGCAAGGGACAAGCTTCCTGGAACCAGTGCAGGAGAGTTTGAGTTGTTGCTGGTTTTTACCCTGCCTGCACTACCATCCATAAGGGAGGCCACCCAGCTGGTGCTGACAGCTTCCCCTGTTAAATCGATTAAATGTAATACAGAAACAGCTCAGACCACAGTGCTGTGAATTAAAGGTTTATGAATTTGATGGCACTTCACATGTGTCAGAGCTGGTCCAGTGCACTCCAGCCCAGATGTGGGTGGGTAGATGCCCACAGGTGACTGTCACCTGTGTTTGCCCAGGCACTGCAGGCTCCATAGGGTTGCATGGGAACCTCTCCTGTCTGCATTTGCATGGTCAGCAGCACCTTCTGGGGCTTCCTCCATAGCTCCGGGATGCAGGAGAGGTGGCAGCAGGCAGCAGCAGCCCAGGGGACATCTTCCCCTGGCCTCTCCTTGCAGGAGCACGCCACAGTACGCTCCCCTCCTCCTCAGCTTCCTCCCAGCTCTTCATCCCGTTTCTCCAGTTTGCCACAATCCTTTTTCTGTCTGCAGCCCCAGCCTTTCGTGGCATGCAAATTTAATAAATACTCTCTCTGTTTCTCCATGCTGGCTGTTAGTGGGAGTGCTCAATAGCGGCTTTCCAGCCCCACAGTGAGCCTTTGAGAGCTGCTGTCACAGAACTGCCCCTCGCTCCCTCTGCACCCATCCTGAGCACCCTGCCTGGCCCTGCTCCCTGTCCTACAGCAGGGCAAGCACAGCATCCCCACCCCACAGCCACCACTGCTTCACCATCTGCGGGCTCCTTGTACCCTGCTGCTGAAGGAAATTAAATTGGCCTGACATGTCTCATTCTTGACAAAGTTATATCAGGTATTACTCATCTCTGTGCTAGCTTCCAGATGCTCACAAAAGTGCTTCGGATTATTCATGCCAGCATTTTCCTGGGATGGGAAGTGGTTTGTAGCTCCCCGCTCCTTTTTCCCTCAGTTAGATGGGTACTGTGGTTGCTGGTCTCAGGCTACTCAGAGAACATCTTCCCAGCTACTGATGGCTCTGAGATCCTCACACGGAGTTTGATCCCAGTTTAATCCTAAAATGGATCATCCACTCTAAAAACACTGGACGCACCACATAACATTTTATAGTAAAAAATATTGAGGGGTTGTTTCTCCTACTTCCATGCTACTTTTGTCTCTGATAAAGAGGCATATTGTGGAGGGACTGAAGCCTCCAATTATTATAAATGAGAACTACTTTTTCTTCAGGCTCACCTGAAGAAATGTTTACAAAGACAAACGTCCTGACTTTTTGCAACTGTTTCCACTCTTGGAAGAACATCCCTTCTTCTCAGTAGGAATGCTTTTCTGCTGGATGTTCCAGTTATGCTCCATACATCTTTCAGGCAAGGATCTTTCAGATGCTCTGCTCCTCCTTGTGTAATATCTTGGCTCTGGGTCTTGGCTCTGCTGAAAGTGAAGGAGTGTGAGGGCTCCTGGGGGCTTGGAGTGTTCAATGGGACAGCAGTGGAAAATATCCAGAATTGAGATGATATTTATGAGAGTCCTTAGAAGGAACATTCAAAAGCCGGTGGTTTCTCACCCTGGAGTCCTCGTGGGGCTGGACTGCATGGGGTGCTGGTCCCCTTGCAGGGATGGTACCTGCATGTCCACAGCATGAGCCACATCCTCACCTTGGATCCCAAGTGGTTTCAGCTCCTCCAGGAGATTTCCAATCACAAGAGATACCAAGGCCCTTGTCCAATCTCCTGCCTGTCTGAGAGCCTCCAGGGATGCTCCAATGGGATGTGACATCAGCCACATGACCAAGGAGTTTTTGAATTTTCCTCCCTGGGATTTTATTCTTTAAGGTGCTGGCAATGAGAAACCCCCTTTGTACCCTTCCCCCAGCTCAAAGCATCCTTTATAAAAATAAAGTGCCCAAAATAGCCCTAGACAGTGCTTGACATTTGCCAGACAGCTGCTCTCAAGAGTGCTACAAAGGTTATGGATTGCTCTCTGCTTCCCTCCTCCTCCCGCCCCACCACTCCCTGCGTGAACTTTGAAGCAGGGCCAGGTTTGATGGGAGTCTCATGGTTTGAAAAAAAAGTATTTGAGGGGGAGACAGGATGCAGGGAGGTGTTTGTGTGTCACTGCCTCCTGTCCCTACAGGCAGATCAGACCAGAGCTGGGGTGACTTCTGCAAAGGGAGCTGCAAACCCTTGTGTGAGCTCTGCCCATGGGCTGGAAGGATACTGCCACAGCAGCCCAGTGTCCACAGTGCAGGGTTGTCCCCACCTGTGATGTACTGAGCACCGTTGCTTGGTCCTCCAGGTGTGTGAAAGCACAAAGAGAGGGGCTGCCCCAGGGTGTACACCTCAGGAAGGGGTCACACCTGGCTGCAGGGTCCCCAGTCCTAACGGGTCCTTGAGAGATGCATGGTCAGCCCAGGAGGCCAGGGGTGCCTGAGAAAGTCATGGATCAAAGGAAGACCTGGGAGTCACCCTGGGTCCAAGCCCCAGCTCAGGCCTAAGGAGTCTGAAGAAGGAGCAATGAGGATGGGAGAGCTGCAAGGATGCAGTGATCAGTACTGAAATTGGCACCTGGAGGAGAATGTAGGGACACAAGGACAGGCCAAGAAAGGGCCTGGCTAGGCAAGCCCTGCAATGAGAGGCAAAAGCATAGCAGAGAGAAGTTTGAAAGATAATTGAAGCACCTGCAAGAGTCCGAGAGGTTCTTCATTCCAAAAGTGACACTGGTTCTATGCAGCCGGAGGTTTTGTCCTCTTTCTTAGGGAGCACCTAAGAAGAGTTGCAGCTGGAGACAGGACACTGTCTGTGGCCAAGAGGAGGCCTGAAATTATATAGGATGACCTCTTCCCATGGGAGTTGGCCAGAGCATTTTAGAGACAAGGTCTCACTGTGGAGCGGGAGAAACACTCCTGTGCAGCTGGTGTTCTGTGCAGGGAACATAAAATGGGGGCCTGAAAAGTGAAAGATAAAGGCAAGAACTTTTAAGTTGAATACATAGAGAAATACTTGAAGTCCGTTATCTTAATCAAAATGAAAAGACTGGAGCAGCAAGACATGACCCAGTTTTGTTATCTAGTAACCCAATAAATATATGCATGCATTTTAAGCAAAAGAATCAACAGCTTTTAAATAGAAAAAAGCATGTACGCAGGAAGGAAATTGATCAAATTGAGCATCTTTGAAATGTTAAGTGCAGTAAAAATTTGATTTATACTTAACAAGTTAGGAATAGAGGCCTCAAAGAACTTCTAAGTCCCAGCAGCTTGATCAGATCGTGCTGTGCTGCACTGGAGGCAGGGTAAAGGGCAGGATCACAGTCAGCTGTATCCATAACATTACCAAGTTTGGGAGATATCAAATACTGGGAGGTCTTCAGGTTTGGGTCTCTTTTCCCTTATCACAACGGTGGGACTCACAGCTGCTCTGGGCAGGGTTGTCCCTGCTCCCTATGCTCAGGGCTCTGCTGTGGCTGAGGGATGTGGATGGGGGGATGCAAGAGAAGCCATCTAAGGGAGCTGATGGCTCTGTCAGAGCCACACAGCCCAGAGGAGCCTCTTGAACAGCCTGGCTTGCTTGTGGGGTTTTTTTTTTGTGTTTGTTTTTTCCTCCCACTTCTATGTTTACAGACAGTAAGGATTCCAAGGAAGTGCATTTCTGGCTGAGGCCACGCTGGCAGTTTTCCGCAGGATCTGTCTCATTTCCTGGGACGTGAGACTATTTGAAGGACTCTTCAGGTCTCCAAGAAAAGTAACTTCTAAGATGTTTTTCAGTGCCTGTTTCTCTAGCCTGCACACTGATTTGTCCTGCAGTTTCACCACCCAAGAACTTTGATGTCTAGGAGTCTGCAGGGCTCACCTCTGAAGCATTTCCCATCACATGTCTGGCTGTTTATACCTTCGAGGCATGCAGCCACCCTTTTCTGTTTAAGGACTGTCTTGACCACATCAGTAGAGTGAGAATTTCTAAAAATAGATGAACTGGCAAACTTCTCAATCTGGAAAATGACATGCTTTTGAAATCTCTGGAAAAGAATGGATCCCTTAAAGTATAGTTTACAAATACTGATTTCATTATTTATGGTAGCTGTAAAGCACAGTGCATTCAGAAAGCATTGTCCCACTGAAGAAGTGTGTTACTCATTACCACAGCTTTAGCATTCCAGCATGTTCCTCAACAGAAATGTAGCCAAGAGAACAAGCTGGAGGCATACACAGGGGCAGCCTGGGGGGAAGCTGCTTCTCATTTCAGGCTGGAAAGGGGCTGTGAATAGGGGAGACTCAGGGGGAGCTCAGGAGCCTGTGTTAGAGTCTCTGGCAATACCAGACAAGAGGTTAAGGCAAAGAAATTAAATAGTAGCAAATTCACAGCTGGACAGAGAATGAAACAGATTATTATGAAGTGAAAACTCAGCCCAGGACACCAGTGAGTCAAGGGTGGAGCTGGGTATTAGAGTGGTGCTTCTCTGGCTAAGGTACTGGGAACTGAAGGTTAGGCATGAATCCCATGAGTCTTGAGAAGAAACACCAATGTGTAAAGCACACAGATGATCTCAGATGGGTGGTTTTCCCCCACACTTGTTCCCTCAGCACCCTCTCCTCCCATACCTCCTCAGTACGCTCAAAATTTCACATATTCTTTGCTGTTCTTCCTTCAGTATTTAGCTTAAGCACCTGAATCTCTGGATTTCTTCTCCTCACATGGTATTCTGGACAGAAATTAACCAACCCTCCTCTAAGTCTTTTGAAAAGCACCCAGTTTTCCCGGGAATCTTTCTCAGGATCCCAGGATTTAAATTTCTCTGGGATCATTGTTTTCACCCTCCCACTATGTTTTCCCTCACTCACTCCACTTTTTTCATTCCTAAAGCCACTTGTAGCCAGGGGAACATGTTCCTTTTTATGCCAGCTGTCCTGCTCTTATTGTTTCTTTTAAAAGATTTATTGCATCGTTGCTCTCTGCTCCTCTCACTATTTCCACTGGTGTATTTGTAGACAGAGGGAAGCATTGCAAGACGGCCTGCACCTGTTCCTCTGAGCCCTCCTTCTCCTCTGCATCTTGCCCTTCTGTGAAACCCTCCTGCAGGAATTCCATGCTAGGCTTGTGTTTCACCCTTGAGTCGTACCTTTGGAGCTCTGAGACCATGCTCTGAAGTCTTGGCGCTGCAGAAGCGAGAGGTTTCTCAGGAATGTTCTATAAGGGTTTGGGGCCTGCTTCAACTGTTACAGCCATGTATAGATGTATGAGTGTATATGTGTGTATATATATACATATATTTATATGGGAAATTTCTGGCATCCCACCACAGTGCTGGTCCTCGGCAGGACCCTGCTCTGGCTGCTCCTCCTGAGCACCCACAGGTACTTGCTTTGGGAATGCTGCATCCATCAGTTTGGTACTAGGGATGCTGAACATCCTACGTCCTTATGCAGATGGCTTTTCCATTTGCATAGTGGTGACTAGGACGGAGACACCTGGACTTTTTCTGTTCCTCCTTCAGTGCATATTCACTGGGAAGTACATGAACAACTCTATCCATGGTGCTCTGCTGTACAGCTGAGAGGAAGCTGTTCCTCCCACATGCTGAGAAATTCCCTGCCATCAGAACATACTCCCCCTAAAACCTTACAGGCTGCTGCCTCCCATGGTCAGCACAGCTGAGCATGTGTCTGTCCTTGACTCTCACCTGGCTAATCACACCATGAGGCACACACCGTCCTTCAACACAGCCACACTCAGATATCTCACCCGTGAGACTCAGCAATGCACTGGGCAGCTCTGAGATCCCCTGCAAGCACCAGCACCCACCCAAACTGCCAGAGGCAGCAGATAAGCACTTGCCAGCAAAGTTAGCACACACTTAGGTCCCATCCTCAGGTTGTTCTTGGCTCATCTCCCCGCGGCTGGGCACTGCCCAGGGAGGTCAGCAGCTCTCCTGAAGCAAGGAGTTAGAGCCATGCTGTAATTATTTGCTCCATGATGTATTTATAACTTTTACATCTATCTGACATTTTATGGCCAGGCATTACAAGAGACAACTGCTTTCCATTACTCACAGCCATGAGCTCTCATTCACTGCTATTTTTCCTTCCTGTGACATCAAGTTGGCATGGCACACTGGGGCCCAGTGCTGGCCTCACTGGCACTACCCAGGATGCTCCAGGAGCTGAGCAAACAGATTGCCACCATGCAGTGATGGACCTCACCTTCAGTCAGACCCCAGGTAGAAGACCTGCTTTTCCAGGATGAATTTTCTGGCAGTAACTCCCCATTAAGTGTGACAAAAAATCCCATTCCACAGTGGTCTACTGCTGCAGCACTCTCATGTGAGGTCTCACAAAATGAGATGAGTGTGAGGAGACAGAAGAACCTTGTTTGTCCCCTTTGTGAAAAAAGACAGTGAGTTTTAGAATCTCCCAGGGAGGGTGTGCTCAGCTCCCTGAAGCAGGAGCCACACATGGCAATCCCCTGCCTGCACCCCCCACCACGTCTGGCTTCGGTGTCAGCTGCCAAGTTGGCATCCCTGTTCCATGCCTCAGCTGACATAGGGACAGCGAGGACTTTGCACCATCTGGGCATGGGGAAAGTGTGACCAAGGGACAAATGTCACCTCTATGCTGATGGCACCATACCCCAAGCACGCAGACGGCTCCGGCGGCCCTGGGGCGGCTGTGGAGGGAGGTAAGAGAACACCAAGACACGGCAGACAGCTCCTGACACTGACCCCTCCTTTCTCCTCCTGACTGAAATTTTCCAGCCTGCAGTCCCACTGCGGCCAGGGCCAGGGGCAGATGTCTCACTCCAGTTGCATCCTGCAATGCACTGGAACAGGAACACTCCTGCTCTGCTTCCAGGCAGCATGACCCTAAGAAAAGCCCCATCTGCCTCCTTCATGCAACTTCACCTTTGCATGCTTCAAGCATACAAAAGGTTTTACAGGAGCAGTTGCATGCTGCATGAAGATGTTTCAGTGGATCGGTGACTCCTCGTGCTTGGAAAAGCTGAACTCCAGTCACTCTTGGTCTGGCTGAGATGTCTGTAGCCAGATGGAACTGAGCATCCCTCTCTTCCCTCCCCCCTGGCCTCTCTCATCTCTGACGCCTTTCAAACACCACTCTCATTCCTGGATGTCTCAGAGATACTGGTTACCCCTGCCTGGATTTGATCTGTGCCCATGTTTGAGCTGGTATCCAGCATTTCCTTCCAGTGTGCCATCATGGTGTTACATGGAGACAGTCTCACTGCTGGAGCAGCTGGCAGCCCTGCAGGGTTGCAGCCCACTGGTGTCCCCATGGGATCCAGGGCTGTGCACAGTCCAGGTGCTTCAAGGGGTTGTCATACAGGCAGAGGGACATCTTTGATCATAAGGCGCCTTCCCACCTTTTGGGGCCACCCTGATGTTTGGGCTCTGATATGCCCACATACATTACAAGATGACGCATATGCACATTTGCATCTTCTCCCTTTGCTCTAACAAATTGCTTTGCATTAAAGTTTCTTCTCATGGCTCCTCCTGTCCCCCCCATCACCCTGGGGTGGGGGCATCTGCACTCCTCAGTCCCGGCTAATCCAGGAAAGACAAGGAAAGACAGGTTATAAAATAAAAAAGGGCTTCCCAGAGCTCAGCTCACAGAGCCTGTCACCCACCACCAGCTGCAGAAAAGCACCGTGAGAAAATGGAGCAAGCTGAGTCCTGTGCAGCATAGGGCAGCCTGCAGCTGCTGTGCAGGGAGGACGGAGCAGCAGGCTGGGGATTAGGGAACACAGGCAAGGGGGGTGCCAGGGCTTCTGGTTTGGTGTGGGAGCCAAACCAGCCACCAAACCTGCTCTCCAAAGCCCCAGGTGTGAGTGATGCTGTGCCAGAGGCTATGCAGCTTTGCCTGTGGAGGCAGAGATGAGACAAGAGGGGCCATCAGTCTGGGGTGTTCAATCACCCTGCTGTTCTGGCCCGTGCTGCTCCTTCCAGCTCAGGGATGGACATCAGCTGATCCTGGGGGTATGTCCCTGCCACTTGTGTCTCGGGCACTCAACACAGAGGGGAAGAGGGCTCGTGGGGGTGGTTTGCTCTCCCACACCTCACACCTACTTCCATTCCCTTATCTGAAGAGTGTGAGGTCTCCACCATCCCCATCATGGGGCCATCTCCTGTGCTCCTCTGGGGTGGGGGGCTTTGGCTGGGTGGAAGTTTCCTCCTGCAGTTTATGGGAGCACGGCTTGGGGCCAGCAGGGAAAAGGAGGGGGAAAACTTTTCTCTTTAGAGGAGAGCTGCTGATGGGTGATTAATGGCCATGGCCAGACCACTGGGCTTGTGCCATCTGATAAGAGGCCTTCTGACAAAACAGACCTGTTGCTGGGGAATTCATCATGCCTCACTCAGCAGCCATCAGATAAGAACAGGGCTGGATCCCTCCCATTCATCCTCTTCATTCCCTCTTCTCCACCCTCTCCTTTCACCCTGTTTGCCAGAGCGTTTCATTCTCAGAAGTGAACTCAGAAAAGCACAGGAACTCTGCCATGTATGGGGGAAAGAGCCAAGGCTAACCTTTTTTTAAGGTTTAGAGGCAGGGGCTTTCAGTCTTGAACTTTTTATTAGTCCCCTTGTAGGATGTCCCACAATTTCTTCTCACCTTTGATGAAAATCATCCAGTTTTAAACCAAGGGTCACATTTATAGGAAAAATGCATCTCTGGGGGTGGCAATGTCCAACCACACACTTTTCATGTGTGGTTTTGAGTCAAACTCTGCCCATCTTGTGGGCTGTCACCCAAAAATTAGACTTGCCACGTTTTAGATAAGAACTACTTTTTCAGCTGCTAGAGGAAGGAGGCAGTTTTGGGGAGGCTGGGCTGCTGTTGACACCACTGGCACAAGGCTGCAGGCTGTGTGTGCATGTGTGTCTGTGCAAGCCAGACCTCCCTGCGGGAGATGGATGTGATCCCAGACCAATTGCGCTGGAAAACCCTATTCCACTCAGAGGGTCATGGGAAGGGAGCCCAGGAGGCTTTTAGGTTATCCCGCAGGGAACAGGGAGGGGCTGCCTGGGCTGCTGAACTGGTGCTGGGCTGGGCTGTGAGCACGGGCAGCTCTGAAGGCACTTGGGGTTTCACTGTCCTTTCAGTCTCTTCCCTCTCCCACCCCCTCACCCAGGCATCACTGCCCAGGCTACCCCAAAAGACCCTGACTTCCAGCAAACCTAATCCTACAGACACACATTAACAATATCTTGTCCTGGAAGTGGGATTTATCATGCCACCAGGGCACTTAATGCAGTCAGGGATCTCCAGCAACCCTGGGGTCACATTTTGCTCTCTTACAGAAGATGGGGAAGGGGGGTGGAATGCTGCCAGGGCAGGCACCATCCAGGGTGTGCCACCACGGGCCATGCATGAGCTCCAGGCCGGGGCACTTCCCACACCTCATCTTCAAAAAGGCTTTTGCAAGCAATGTCCTGGAGCAGATTAAATTAGAGCCTAATAAAGCAGTGGTAATTTGCAAACTGGAAATGCTCCAGAGAGCCAAGGACTAATTATTAAAGTCTTCCTCCTGCCTTGCCTTCCCCTGGAGGTATCTGGTTGAAGGTAGCCAAGCTCTAGCCCAGCTGTCCTGGCTTTCCTTCCACGCTCCACTCCCGTGCTTGCCGTCATTCTCAATATTGAAGTTTTCTCCCATCCTGGATGAAGTCAGATTAACGATAAGACCAAAGACTGACCAACACAAAAGTTTAGCATCAAAGAACTGGTTTTGGTTTAATTTTTTTTGCTATTAAAAATGTACTTGTTACAGAAAGCATTTGTTTTTTAGGATAAGGATTTCAAGCACAAAAGGGCTTTTGATTTTCATGACATCAGTTATTTGAATAAAACCAGATTTTTTTAATGATAGCATTTTGAGGGGTTTTTTTCCTTTTGAATTTAAATTAGAAACTGGAGTTGGAAATATTTTTAAAAATCAAAACTTCTCGCTAAAATGCTTCTTTTTGACCAGTTCAGCTAAAGCCCTTCCTTTTCCAAAGCAGCAAGAGCTCCCGGGACTTGGCAGGGTTGGGTTCCTCTCAAAGCATCCTGCTCCTCCTTTGTCATGGTGGGAGAGTGATGGTGACCTCCAGACCTCCCCCAGGGCCAGTGGTGACAGGCAGCTCACAGTGTCCTAGTGCTGACTCTGGGGAAACCTGTGAGGCTGGAGAATGGCAACAGTCCCTTCGTTCTGGTGTGGTGACAAGACATGCCCCTTGGAGACAGCAACCCAGCATGGGAGTTCAGGACAAGGTGGCACCTCTGTCCCATGTGCAGGATGCCCATACCCTAGTGAGCACCCATGGGTGCCTCACAGGGCTCCTGGTTTTTGCAAGCTCAGGGTAGCCAAGGGGCTGTGGAACCCGCTTTGCTGCTTTCCACCCCTTGTATTCCATATGCTGCACATGGCAGTGCAGGAGCTGCTGCTGGAGAGTTTGGGCCCACTGCTGGGGGCTCAAACTGCAACAGCCCCTTGGCCAGGTTTCCTGAGCTGCCTTATGGCAGCAGGTGCCCTGAATTTGAGCTGTGGGCTGTGTTGGGTGTTGAGAGGTCAGGGTGGCTCTGCCATCCCAGCAATGTGCCCGCTAAGCAGGATCAGCAGTGAGGAGAAACGTTATCCCGGCGAGCCCCTCAAGTGCTCAGCAGCTAAGGTCAGAGCAGAGGGGAAGCTATTGGACCCCTCGGCCTGCTGGCAATCCCCTGACGGTATTTGTTGCCCTGCTTGCCAAACCTGCTGCCTCTCAGCTGGCTGAAAGGGAGGGAGCTGTGGGGATGTGCTCCGTGCTGCTGCAGTCATGCCTTCAGCAGCAGGGTCAGTCTGCACAGTGGCACCTCTGGCAGCAATGGGGGAACCCTGGCCCCATACACAGAGGAGCGTGCAGCAGCATCCCAGCAATCACCCCAGCACTGAGTGACAGCAGACAGCTGTAGGACTCCTCACACACTGCACTAGTACTGTGCAAAAGCCAGCCAGGGGACACTGGAGAGCAGTGGGACTGGGGCAGCCAGCAGCTCCACCATGTATCTGTGCTGTAGCTCAGCCCTCGTATGCACAGTGCACCATTTCTCAGTTCCCTGGTAGGGGATGGGTGTTACTGCTAAAAAAGCACTCAGACATCCCCTGAGAAGGAATTTTGGAAAGCAGTTAATTCATCTTTAGAGCTCCCAACAACCTTTAGCACCCCAGAACTCCCGAGTTACAAAACAGAAAAACTACCCATCACCTGCATTCTTCTTGCCCCCAATTTCGGAGCATTCAGCTGATATTGCAGGCTGCTTTCAGCAAGGACACAGCCAGTGCCTTTCCCATGGGATGGCTCTGCCAGCTGGGCCACACAGAGCTGGTCACTGATGATGCATTGGTGATCCTAGGTGCTGCTGGGCACCTCCATGAACACAGGAGAGGTTTAAGCAAGCTAATTCACTCTTCCCATCTTTGCATCACATGAGAGGCAAATGTTGCCTAGCAAATACAGCTGGGACATAAACATGGTCATTAGCACTTATGTACATGTATGATCCACGCTCCAGTGACTCACTGGGGAGGGGCAGAAGGACAAGGGGAGCCCAGTCTGCCTGGACCAGCACTGCAGAGATGATGAGCTGCCATAGCACAGGGCTCGTTAAACCTCACACTCAATGTTTCTTCCTCCTGCCAGTGCAATCAGACCTCTGTGGAGTGTCAGTAAGGCCAAGGCTTATTTGGAACTGAGCTTGTAAGCCTGGGAAAGATTTGGCTGATCCTTCATGAATATTTGACTGATGCATTTGGAAAGTGTAACAAAACCCAAACCAGAGAAGGGCTGCAGGAGCTGTTTGCTTTTCTTTCTCGGTTCTGGCAAGGAAAAGCTGATGACCCTGAGCCTCCAAGCACAGTTCCTCCTCATATGAGTTTTCCCAAGTCAAGGGCTTTCAAGCAAGAACTTTAGGTCTAAACCTAATGCTGACAGCAAATATTTTCTCCACTTGAGAGGCCGTGTGGGGATACTTGCAGTCAAGTAGGGGAGCAGCAGGCACAATCTTGCAATCAAGGTCTGCCCCTCCTCCCAGGGTGGACACAGCCTGGCTCTGTACAGGTGACACATCAAACATTGCCCTTGCAATATGAAAGGATGTGAGCCATCACAGTTGTGGCCAGGCAGTGGAAAAGGTGCCAGGAAGATGCTGGAGCCCCAGATTTTCTCACTGTGCTGGAGCTTGTCCACAGTGGAGGGCTAGAGAGGCCACACTTTCCTCAGTTTGCAGAGATAAGCCCCAGCCTTGCTGTCCAGTCAGTGCCTGGGTCAGGGTTTTCCCAGAGCCTGGGAGCATTTGCATCCAGTGTTTGGCTTGGCCCGTGGTCTCTAACACCCCATGGCCTCATTCTGTACCCGCTAATATCATCATATGTCTGGCAGCAGCAGATTCCCAGTCTGCACAGATGCTACCCAGGAAAGACTCCAAGCTAATTTTATTAGAGCTTTGGTTTGTTTGGGTTTGGACAACAGATTTAGAAGGGGGTGAAAGCCGGAGATCTGCTTCTGCCTGTCCCTCTGAATTTGAGTCGCTTTGACCAGAGAGTCAGCATCACTCTCCAAAAGTTTCTGAAATAGCAAAAGATGCACAACATGCTGACTAGAGTCATTAAGAAATCAATAGTAAGGCAGTATCAGGGATATTCCAGCTCTCCACTGGCTGCAGAGCATCCAGGTAATTTTTTGGTGAAAAGGGAGCAAGTCTACCTCTCTTCTGACCTCTCAAAGCTATCATTGACAATGAACCCATGTTAACATTTGCACAAATGTATCAAAAGCTGTGGAATCAAGTCTCAGGTGAACTGGCATCAGTGCTCCCCAAGAGTCACTGGTGCTAACCTGGGCCAGGAGCCCTGGCAAAGATGGTCCTGGGACTGACACACACAGGACACACTGCAGGTCAGGGACTGTTGTCCTTTTTCTACCTGGTTTGGGATGCAGACAGGAGTAGGAGAGCAGGGCAACACTGCAGAAAAGCAGAGGGTAGAGAAGCTAAGGAGCTTTCTTTTAATTGATCCAGGTTCACTGAGCCTGCCAAGTTAATGAGTCCCCAGCAAGCAACTTTAATGAGAGCCCATGGCAGGCTTAGGAGAAAGAGATGAAAATGAGGGCAGAAATAGGTGCTTGTCTGTAGAGCCTGGTCGGCAGGGGCCAGCACAGCAAGGAGGAAGCTGGGGAGGGCTGGCAGCAGGCACAGAGGCACCAGCCAACCATTGAACACACTGCTTCAGTGCTTTGCATTGCTGCCCTCCTGCCAAGCCCCAGCCCCGCTCTCCTGCTCCCTGGGTCGGCAATTAATCCCCTGGCAGGGGGCTGCGGGGGGAAAAAGGGGACAGGCTGTTCCCCACCCTCTATTCAACTTGGTCTGGCTTTTGTGTGAGTTTAGAGCTGCTGGGTGTGGGGGCTCTCGCAGAGAGGCAGTCAACCCCTCCACACAGAGCTGAGGGCCATGCTGGTGCTC
The DNA here is from genome assembly GCA_008694505.1 of Cyanoderma ruficeps. Classification (NCBI taxonomy): domain Eukaryota; kingdom Metazoa; phylum Chordata; class Aves; order Passeriformes; family Timaliidae; genus Cyanoderma; species Cyanoderma ruficeps. The sequence goes on along the minus strand of VZDJ01000028.1, from coordinate 6,795,948 downwards.
CAGCACCAAGCTCCTCCGGGAGATGCAGTGCTGACAGCCACTCGAACACCCAAAAGGGTTGTGGTGGGTAAGGAGGATGCTAGGGAAAAGGAAGGGGGCTGGTTGCTCCCCCAACAGGTGGAATGTGGGTTCAGGGGCATCCCCCCGCAGCACCCAGTCTTCCCTTGTAGATGAGGGCAGGCATGTCCAGTGCTGGAGCCAGGGCCCAGCCCACGCCAGGCAGGCTGACCATGGCCAGGGCTCTGGCCGGCTGCAGGCACCACGCAGCCTGAAAGGGACCATTGTCTGCCCAGGGCTTTGAAGACGAAGAGCCTTGTACAAGTGCCAGGTGGTGAGAGTGCAGCATGGGGGCAGCTCCTGGCTCCCCGAGTGGCTGCTCCTGTTCTCAGCACCCCACCCCACGCCCTTCATCTAGGGGAAAAAAAAATCAACATAAAAGTGCAGGGAAACAACTATTTCTAAAGGAAAACCCGGTCAGCAGCCCTTCCTTCACCACTCACAGTGGCTGTGGCAAGCGCTGGGGGCTCAGATGTTCTTTGTCACCCGCAGGGCTGGGGGCTGGCAGGGGACCCACGCTGAGGGGAGCAGAGTGGGAGTGCACCGGCGTCCCAGGGCGGCCAGCCCAGCTCCTGTTCCGGGGCCAGGGCCGGGGCTGGGGCTGGGGCAGGGCAGCTGCTGTGNCAGCACTTTCCCACAGTCTGGAGAAGTGACACATGGCTCTCACACATTCCTGCGCCGGCAGGCTCGGCCGCGCTTGGCCGGCAGTCAAGGCGGGAGGGAGGGAAGGGAGGCTGGGAGGCTGGAGGGAGGCTGCGGCTGCTGTAGCTACTGATTAGCAGGTTCCGACGTTGGCACCAGCCCTGCCCGCAGAGGGAGAAGGCAGCAGAGGGGGCAGAGCCAGCCTGGGCTCAAGGAGCTTTGTGCGAGCAGCTTAACACCCTGGGACAGGCTCTGATCCAAGCCTTCCCCTGGGGGTTTGGCTCCCCTTTGTCTGCCCGGCTTTGCCCAGCCCGCGGCGGTGCCCCGCAGCCCACGCTCCCTGCCCGCGGCACCGGCATCGCCCGCACTGCCCCGGCACCCCTCGTGTCCCTCGGCGTTCCCCCGGGCACAGGTGGGCTCTGCATGGGGCCGGGGTTGGTGCCTGGGGGAAGCATTGGAGCCTGGGGAGCAGCACAGTTGTTCCTGCCAAACAGCAGGCTCACTTCCCAGGCAGGCTGGCCTCACTTCCCAGGATTGGCAGTGTCCCAATGCACCAGTGGGTGCTGGGGCAGGCTGACAGAGCACCCGGAGAGGTGTCGAATGAGATCCTGGGGCAGGAAAGGAAGGGTCTTCCCACATGCTCCCTAGGACAACAGTGGAGGAGCAGCTGCCCAGGGTCTGGACCCTCTTTGCAGGCAATGTTTTCCCTCACATAAGCTTTTATTCACATGCATTGGGTATTTTTTTCTGAATTTATGCTGACTTCAGAACCTCATTCCACACATGGGCGAAGGCTGGGGTTCTGAGTTTCCAAGCCCATAGAAACACTTTGCAGGTTCCTAGGAGGCCCAGGCAAGTATCTTCCAGGTCTTCAGGTGTCCAGTTGCTCCTAGCCCTGCCTTGCAGCCAGGAGACTGTACAGCCCCTGCTCTGGCTCAGGGAAAGGCCCCCGTGTTAGGAAATGAGGTGTACCCAGGTGTACCCAGCTCCTGCCAGGTGAAGGATCTGGCTGCATGCCGGGGCTGGTGATTCAGTGTGCTGTGACTGGCATTTCCCTGTCTGCTGGAGCAGTCCAGGTGGTTCCCAGCCCACCTCCGCCAGGGCCTCCATCCCGCAGAGCTGGCAGAGGGCCTGGGGCAGTGGCTGTGGGGCTGGGCTGGGGGGGCTGCTCCTCACCTCCCTGCTGAAGTGAACCCTCCCTTGTGATAACATCAGTTTCCCAAGCCTGCAGAGGCTGCAGTGTTCATTCCCATGGAGCACCTGTGGCTTCAGTCCCTTTTCTCTGGGAGCCCAAGCAAGGACAGGCATGTCCTGGTCCCTGCTGCATTCCACCATTGCCAAACTTGGCGGGAGGAAAGAAGAGGCTGAGGATGACCTTGCCCTTGCCTGCCACCCCCTTCCTCTCTCATGGGGGAGACTCCCAGGCTGAAGTTTAAGAAGGACTGCAGTGTTCCATGTCCCAAGGCACTCTGCTTGGCAACAGGGACGAAGACTTGAGTGAACTGGTAGTGACACCACGCTGCCCAGATGTCTCTGTCCTACTGTCACGTCTGAAAGCCCTGCTAGGCTCCCACTGACATTGCATGTTGAGCTCCCAAAAAATGTGCTCATCCAGCTCTTGCCCAGGTCCCCACAAATTTACACAGCTGAACCCTGAGCCTGCTCCCAGGGCAAGGCAGCTGGTGGCCACGGCCTTAACTGGGGCGATGGTGGCTCCAGCTCTGCCCCACTCTGCCTGTGGGAAAGTCATCTCTTGCCTGTTTCCACTCCTGTTTTGTGTATTCAGGCCACAGGTTCTTCTCTTCAGAGCCTGGAGCAGCTCCAGCCTTAGGTGGGGTCTCTTGGTACTGTCATGCAAAAGCTGTGGCAATCTGAGTGCTACACCACCACAAGCAATTGCATTTACAAGTTTCCCATCCTCCCAACAGTCAAGGGAGCTGGTTTCATGCCTTCCTGCCTGCTCGCTGCCTGCTCGCCTTTGCTTGCTCATTTTGTTTGATTCCAGACTAACCATGACCTTCTCAAAGGCTGGAAAGGGCTCTTCACCAAATAGCTGGAGGCAAACCTGGGATGGCCTGGGGATTCCAGACAATGCAAACATTCTCTTTTATCTTACCTATGTATTTTTGCTCCTCCCAATTAGCTGCCTGCTCTGTCTGATCCCTATTTCCCTGCGGTTCCTTCCAGCAGCCCTGCCTTAGAAACATTTTGGTGGAGAAGCACACCCCCGGCCCCACAGCTCTTCCGACAGCTCTCTGGTGGGTGTGGGTGCTGGCCCTGCACTCAGGCACCAGAGAGGCTCAGCAGGCACTGGTGCTGTAGCTTTTGACCATCTCTTCTGCAGTATTCCCCAAAGGAGTTCCTTCCCCTGTCCTCATTACAGGTGGCAGGAACCAAACATGCCGAGTGACTGAAGGCTGCTTAGACATCCTCCAGGGAAGAAGCATTTGTTTCCAGAGCTTTGTTCTCCTCTTTCTGCTCATCTTCACAGAACCTCCAAGAAAAGCTGAGGGGAAAAGAAGTCGAGCAAGACTGTGTCACAGTTGGCTGTAAGGACCAAGTCTCTAGCACTGATATTTGGAGTGGACAGGTTCCTCCAAGTCTTGTGGATAGAGCCTGACTTTCCATTTTTCTGCACTGGGAGGAAGGAAGAGCATCCAACTCTTCTTTCAAAAGGATACATACAAAAACAATTAAAAATGTAGGTTTCAATGGTACCACTAATTGGGTTTCAGAAAGGGTTTATTTGTTTGCCATGCATGTGATCCCCAGGTCAGGGAAACCCTAGCAAAGAAGACCACAATTTTCAAAATTCTCAAAATATTCTCAAAATTGTGAAGGAAGCAGAACAGCCTAAGACCCTTTAAACTAATTGCTTTTACAAGAAACCAGATAGCTGGATCACTGCTATACAAGTGCTGCTGATATGTCCTCTCCCTGCACTTGGCTGTTACCTGGCCATTTCAAATATTATTTTTTGAAAACCACTTCCATAAATCAACAAACACACCCCAGCACTAGCAGAACAGTTCACACAGCTGGAGAGCTGGTGGCCACTGCCAGTCACTCCAAACCATCAAGAACGCAAAGAAATGTGAATAATGAGAGACAGACCACAAAGCCTATAAAAACACATTTCTCACTTTTATTAGACCAAAGCAACCGAATAAAAAGAGCATGTGAGCCCAAGATGCCCAGCCAGAGGAGGGCAAGGATTGCCACCACCTTGTAACTTGAGGTGTGCGGAACCTCTGCCTGCCTCTCATGCTCCCTGCCCCATGGACAGGGGGAGAGGAGGCTCTACCACAGCATGCCTGGCCAGCAGGGACATGCATCCTTGCTGAACCCAGTGAGTGTGGAGGGGAGAGGCACAGCAGGATGGTGGCACTCGTGAAAGGATGGGTGTTGCTGAGTGTCCAGCACTGATGTGTTGGCATCACACAGCTGAGGGGAGGATGCAGCAGCATTTCATCACTTGTCTCTCGCTCACTAGGGCCTCCCACCTGGGGAAATGTTATTTTTGCCTTCCCAGACACTTCTTTTCATGTTAAAAATAAAATGTGGAAAGGAAATACTTGTTGTCACCCCTAATTCAACTTAGTGGAAACAGTAACAACAGCAGGAGCTCAAGGAAGAGATCAGCACAGCACCCTCCCTTCCCAAGGAAAATAAAAGCTACTCTACATCCCTGCCACTGGCACAGCCTGGGCACAGATATTANAAAAAAAAAAAAAAAAAAAAAAAAAAAAGAAAGAAAGAAAGAAAGAAAAAGAAAGCCCCTTTTTCTGCTCTTCGAGGCAAGATCTCCTCGGCGAGTGCTGGCAAAGAAAGGCATCTTGTTCAGGGGCTCTGAAAGGCAAGATGAAAGGGGAAACCTACATTTTTCAGCCCAGCCTGTTTCTGACATGGGAAAATAGCGCAGACAAGAATAGATAGCTTGTTGGCTCATTTTTTCCTTGACAGATTATCTGTGTGAATGCACCGTATTAAGCCGGGAGTAAGATGCCAGGACCCCCCCACCGTGGCTCTCCCCCTTCCCCAGCTACCTTGAGAGCAGCGAGGAGTGAGGAGCTGTGATTTGTGGGTGTGCAGGGCTCTGGAGGAGCACAGGGCAGCCATCCATCACCAGCCACCTATTTTGCCACCCCACATGTGCTCAGCAGCCTTCTGCCCCCGCACTCAGGCTCCTGCATGCCCTAAAAATACAACTGTAACCATGTCAAAAGCTAAGCTCAGGTTAGGAGGAGCTGTGCTGAGATTAATTTAGTAATGCACCCTGCAAAACATGTCCCAGCAGGACCCACCACCAATGAGTGGTGGTGTCAGAGCAGGACATGCTGCCACGATGGGACAGGAATGGGTGACCATGGCCATCAACAGCCCTTGGGGGCCTGGGCTGGTGCCAGCCCTGCTCTGGGGTGGCACTTGACTCCCTGAGGGAGCCCGTTTTGGCTCCAAATGCTGCTGCTGCTGTGGCAGCTCCCTCCCACAGTGGCTTTTGCTGAACTCTCAGTAGCTCAGAGCCATTGTTCCTACCGCAGCACATGGGTCATTAGCTGTGGCTGGCTGTGTGACCCACCAGCACTGTGACCCATGACGGCGGCTCTCCACTGCGGATTGCCAGGCACCACGCCATTAAAATAAATGTGCAGGTGCCACACTTAGAGCTTGAGGGAGGCTCACGCCAGCCTCCTGCCCGCCCATCTCCCAGCTCAATCAGGTTTGCACACTGCAAAGAAAGCAAAAACAGCTCAAGTGAGGGCTCTGTGGATGCCTGGTGGGGGGGCTGGTGCTGCCTCCATGGGCAACAGGAGCATGGCACCATCAGTCCTGCTGCTCCCATCAGTGGGGTCATGATCTTTGCTTCTCTTTAGAAATGAATCCCTATCAGAGGGCAGAATATGTGGGTGCTTTGCCCAGCCCCAGGCATGTGTACCAAAAAGCTACTTAGGTCCAAAACAACATGACAGCTAAAAGAATGCAGCTAGAAGTCCTGTGCATTTTGGATAATCTTTGTCATCTTCGGAGCCATTTGAGTCTTGTTTCCAGGTTTTACCCCACAGGTGGAAGAAAAATCTAGCCAAGTTATTAGATGATGACTTTCCTTTCCTCACAGGGCTCCAGTAGGGCCTCCAAGCGACCATGCCCCAGATGCAAAATGCAGTCACTGAGGCATGACAGGACAGTCAGGGAACGTGCTTGGCCAGACCATGGGTCAGTGGGAAGATCTCCCCTCCTCCAGGACCTGGGATGCTCACTGGGCTCAGCAAAACCTGTCCTACATCCCCTTGCATCCTGCCAGCCCTGCAGCCGTGTGCATGCTTATGCAGGTGTGTCTGCCCGGGCGTGCAGCAAGGTGCTGCCTTCTGCCCAGGCAGAGTGAGAGTGTGTGTGNTGTGTTTGTGTGTGTGTGTGTGAGTGTGTGTGTCTGTGTGTGTACAGGGAGGCCTGTTTGCATATGAAAGTGGCCGTGTGCTCCGGAGGGCTGTATCATTTATTGTATGATCTTATCTGGCGCGTGCCTCAGCCGCCCTTTCCCACACTCTGCATGCTCTGCTGCCAAGGCCCCGGGCTTAGCCTGTCAGCATTACCCGGGCTCAGCAGGCAGGCAGTAATTCCCTGAATAAAGAAAACATTTTAAGGTTTGACAAGTCCAGCATTTGCATGTCTGTTTTCAGAGAAATAACCATCTCAGGGGATTAAGCCCTTTTTTTTCTCATCCAGCCCAAAGTATGAAAACATTCTTGACATAGTTGCCTGAAAAAAGGATTTCTATAGAGTAAAATACCTTGCGTCCTGCGTGAGTCCGGTGATTTGCTTTGGGCGGAAGGGAAAAAAAAAACCAGAAAAGGAAAAAAGAAAGAAAAGAGGCGCTCCAGACCAATAAGTTGTTGGTTTTAAAGTGGGTGAAACGCGCCAGCAAGCACCATGGATCCCAGGCGCCGCACACCCGGGAAGGATTTGCATCCCTCCCTGACTGCCCACCTCTTTGTGCAGCGCCGGCAGTGCCTGTCCACTGGGCTCCCCGCGGGGCTCGGGCCGTGCTGGCACTCAGCATCAGCATTACTGTGGAGCTGAATGAATCCCCCCTGCCCAGCAGACCCAGAGGGGCAGGCAGCTGCCTGGGGAGGAAGGCTGGGAGCTCTGGGGGGCTCAGCTTGGCTCAGCTTGCTTGAGGGAAGTCCCAACACAGGGACTTTGTCCGCCCTTGCTGTATGTGTCCTGGAGAATTGCTTGCTTGCTGCACAGCCAAAACAGGTGATGTGCTGCCACAGGAAAGCACTGGTCCCTGGAGGGTTGGGAGCAGGTTATGGCAGAGGAGTGTAGCCAGGTTTAGGGTGTTAAATGGCCATTTTATTTACTTGGAATAAATCAGCTTTACAAAGGGCTTGTCACCCTCTGACTCCAAGGAGGAGCTCTCACTTTGCCAAATTCAGGCTTCCCAGGATTTAGCCCTCTGGTGCACTGGGGGTACTGGGAGAAAGCAGTCTTTGCCCCGGTACTGTCTGGCAGCTCCTGTGCTGGCAGCTGCCTTTGGAGCCCTCAAGCAAGAAGGTGCACGTGGGAACTGAACACACACGCCAGCCTCGGGCCTGGGCTGGCGCTGAGCATCCTTCAGTGCTCTGGGCTCTCCAGCACAGTGCTGCTCTGCACACCCGGGATGCTCCCAGCTGTGCTGGCCGCCGGCTCCCATCCCGCCGGGGCTGCTGGTGGAGCCTGGCGCGGCTGTTTGTAATTTGTCAGGGTGCTTTGCCTGCCTCCCCCCACCTTCCCCCCATGAGCACACTGGCTTTCTTCACAGCTAAATGAGGCTTTAAACCAGGGGATAATACAGCTTTAACATGGAGAGGCTTAAAAAGCAAAAGTGAATCATTTCTCAGTTCTCCTTCCCGTAATCTCTCCCGGTAACATTAATTATGAGTTTGCGCAGAGTGCCCCAAGGCAAGCGCTGCTTTCCCAGGACAATTAAAGTTACTTAATTATTAAAAACCGTGTGTGCTGTTCCTGTGCGCTCCCCAAAGCACCGTGAGGCAGGCGGCCTGCCTCAGCTCACACACTTTCTCAGGGCAGCGATTGAAGCGTCTGTGGGAAAGTCTGCTCCTTTGTAATTCCTCCGGCATAATCTCCACAAATCCCACCCCGGGCCCGCGCCCTGGAGGGCGAGCGATGCCGGCGGCCAGCGCCTGCCCCCGGCCCTCGCGTGCGGGATGGCAGCACCGGGGCAGGTGGCAGGGTGCCGGGCACGGGCGCTGGCCAGGCTGCTCACTACAGGCAGAAGGGACCTTGGGGGGGCCGGGATTTTGGTGTGGAGCTCTGGAGGATGCTGGGCTCTCTTGCCACTGCTCCAGGCTCACAGCAGGGCTGGCCAGCCAGAAAGGCAGCAAATGGTTTTGCACCATAAAAAACCTCACTTGGCAAAGGCCAGGTGTTGCCCTGACAGACGAGTCCTGCTGCCCGGGTGCCTCCCTCTCCTTGCAGCAGCGCCAGGCTGTGCACCCAGCAGCTGCCATCCAGAAACCCATAACACTTCCCTATCTCTGGAAATGTTCAAGGTCAGGCTGGATGGGGCTTTGAGCAACCTGATCTTTTGGGTAGCATCCCTGTCAGTGGCAGGGGAGTTGGAACTATGTGATCTTCAAGGTTACTTCCAACCCAAACCATTGATTGCATGATCCTATGACATTGTGCCAATGTGCAATGCAGAGACTGGTTCAGCTTCTTTTTCTTCCTGACTCAAGATATTTGTCAATGTGGCAGAGGAAATCTTGGTCAATCCTTGCTCATAAAAGTCAGGGAGGGGGAAGGTGTTGCACATTGGAGGCAGCAGTGATGGGCAGGGCAGCATTTCTGGCTGGCAGCTCAAAGCTAGTGCGGCGCATGGAAAAGAAAGCACCAGGGCACAGCTTCTTGCCTGACCTTTTGAATCTCAGAAGGTGCCTCTGTGTGCTCAGCTCAGCCTTATGGTGTGGTATCCTGGTTCCTTCACCCTTTTACCAGGCCAAGAATTGCTAGCTTGCAGTGCAGCAGGAGCCCCAGGCCCTGCTCTGAAGGTGGCAGGTACTGGGGGGAGCAGAGGAGCTCAGGTGTGGGTGAGCTCTGTCTCAGCTGCTTGCAGTTGTTGTGTCAGACGGACCCAGCATCAGTGGGTGCAGCTTTCCCCACTTTGTGCTTTTGGCTGCCACTACAACCTGTGGCCAAGGGTTTCACAGCTGAGCAGTGCTAATGAAGGCAAAGGTTTCCTCCTCCTTGTTTTGGACATATTCTCAACATGATTTCACTGTTCCAGTTTGATGCCAGGTTTTCCTCCACCTCCTACTCTGACTCCTGGGACCTTTATGACCTTCCTTCAGCTTTTCCAAGCTTGTGTGACCAATGCCATCTGATCTTTTCTCACCATGCTTCCAAACTCTATTCCCAAGCATCCTTAAGGCCTTTCTTCATATTTCTTTATTTCCCTTATATCCTTTTTGAGAAAAAAATACAGCACATACTAGTCCAAAAGAAAAAGTTTTTAGTTGTTCTCTCTTCTTTCCCTAATCAAACATCATGCATCCTGTCCTGACCCTTTCCCAGCATCACTGAAGAGGGGGTCAGCATTTTGCATGGCTATTGAGGGCTGTTTGTCTGTGGGTTGTTGCTTTGCCTTTATCACTACTGAATTTCGTGTGCCATTTTACCAGCCTGAAGTTTAATACTGTGAGCTCCTGCTCAGCAGCCAGCTTTATTTTTGCTATCTTTAAGTCTTTTAATGAGGTGTTTTTCCATGTAAGGTGAATGTCTCTTCAGTCCATTGGGCATTCAGGGCCTTTTGGAGATGTGCCAAGGAAAAAAAAAATTTTTTTTGGAAGTGTCACTGCTCCATGACTGGCACATTGCTCTGCTCCCCACGCTTGGTGACCTGGCTGATTTGTGAAGCATGGCTTCCTCCTGCAAGGTGGTGTTGAGTCTCCCCTAAGTGCTGCATTGACCCAGATCTGCTACAGATGAGTTCTCCCAAATTGCCCATGAGATCCCCTGAGCCCCTCTGGCTGTAGCTCATGTTTCCTTCCCCACCCTCTGCCCTAAGCTGGCAGGAAAAGCTGAGTATCACCAGTTGGGCTGGCATTGCCCCCTCCCACATGTGGGCCACTTGTAGCCCCTCGTTTTGTTGGAAGACATCTCCAGCAGGCCCCTGCTGTGGGACAGGCCCCTGGCATAGCCCTGCAGGAAGGGTGACAGGCACTGTCTGAGCATTCTCAAGCCACCACTCAGCTTTTCTGCTGAGGCTTTACCTTCCCTAGGTGCTCTGTTCATGCCTCCATCATTCACAACCTGCACAAGCTTGTTGGCTGGTTTCCTGCTCCTGGCACTTATGCAAATATGTTTATTTTCAGGTTTTAATATCTTTTGCAAGTTCTTCCACAGTCTTTCAAATTCCTTTCATTGTGACTTTACTTTTAACTTGCCAAGGTTCCACATTCACTTTTAAAGGCTGTCTCTACCACTAACTGGTTTGCTTCTCTCTACAATCACTGGGCTGTTTAGGCCCTTCCTGAGTGACCAAGTGTGCTGGAGGCTGCCCAAGCCCCAAGCCCTGCTCCGTGGCACTGGCAGAACAGGTCAGCTGTCCCCGGGGCGGCCTCCTCCCCCGCAAACGCCCAGCCGCCCTCTGACTTTTGCCCTTCGTACAGCAGAGGCTCTTTCACGCCCCGCCGCATGCCCAGGCACTTCTTTCCTTCCCTTTGACAAAGCCAAACGCGAAACAAAGATTTTCCCCAGCGCTGCCGGCAGCCGGTTTGACTCCTTGAAGTAATCGCTGTAATTGACCCTTGCAGGCGCTGGGCGCCGAGGGAGCGGGGCCGCTCATCAGCCTGACGGGGTGTGAAAACCAGCAACTCTGTGGCTGGGCTGGCTCCTGCCCCGCCAGGCTCTGTGGGGCTGTCACCGAGCCCCTCGTCTGTCCTCCTCGACGGACCTCACTCCCCGTTCGGTGGAGGACTCGGTGGGCTCCTGGCGTGTAGCAGGGAGAAAGTGAGAAGTAGCCCTGTTTTCACTCGGCATCCCTATGATATGTAGGAAGTGGGGTTGAAGCGCCTTCAAAAATAGCCTGCTTTCACCCAAAGTGTGCCAAGTTTGGGTCAGCAGCTCTGGAGCCCCAGGATGTGGGGACAGGCCCAGCTCAGTGCTGAGGCTCTGCACCACCAGCAGCATTGCAGCGTAGGGTGGCACCATCCCTTCAGTGTACCCACATCCTAGTCTGGGGTCGCTGCCATTCAGTGTCCTGGGTCTGGAGCCTGGAAGCAGCTTTTCCTTAGGCAAAAGACATCTTCAAAGCACAGAGCTGATGTCAGAGGTGACAAGCCCAACACATACCCAGTGATTTATCCCCCAAGGGGCTGGCTGCTCCTCACCAGTGCTGCCTCCTCCTCCTCCAGCACACGGCAAGAAGCAGGCTTGTGCTCGTGTGAGAGCAGTGGTGAGTGAGGCCATGGAGACACAGTGCAAGGGATGCCTGTCCCTGCCAGTCCATGCTGGCTTGTCCCACTCACATGTGGCTCATGTTTCAACGAGCAATGAGGTTATTTTCTGACTGTGTCTGCTCTGGCTGGGAGTTGCTCTAGACCCCTCTTGGTCCCAGTGGTCATTTCAGTCCCATTTGTCTTGCCAGCAGATTTGCCATTCTCTTCTAATGTTTTCTTCCTCTGATTCAGCCATGCATGTGTAGCAAGCATGTTGTCCAGCCACCTGCCAATGCTAGGGGACTGGGCAGGAGCTCCTGGCCCCACATTGGCCTGCATGTCTCACTTTCTTGGCTGGGAAAACACATTTTGCAAGCAAATGCTCCCTTTTTGTGTCCAAGTCACTGATGGAAGGAGAACAGAACCATCAATATCCTTCTCCAGCCCTCCATGCACAACTGGCTGCCATCCTTGCTCCTGTCTCTCCCTGTGCTGCAGCTCCTTGCTGAATCCTCACTTTTCCTTTTCAAAGAGCATCTTCCCACAGCCCGGCAGTGCTGCCATGCATTGCAGCAGGCAGCAATCAGCTAGCATTGCCAGGTCTAAAAATGGTGTCTTAAAAAAGCAGATCTCGGATTAACAAGCCAGAACCCTCCGACCCCATCTGCCCTTCAAGCTTATTTTCCATTTACCTCTCCTCCTTTAACTACCTTTCTTTCAACAGGCATTGAACATGTTGCATGTGAGAGAGAGTAATTTAAAGGATTGGCACACTGTGGGCTGGGATTTCATGGGATTATGGTTTCCTCCCTCCCTGTTTCTCCCGGAGACATAATATTTGGGATTTCTGGCTGTGGTGTGACTGCGGGAAGGCTGTGGGAGGACCTGCTTCTGCTGACCTGTGAGTGCATCTCCTCCCAGGAGAGCATCAGTTAGTGGGGCCAGCCCAGGAACTGGTACTTGCTTTCCCCTGCTGCTTGCAGCTCCTACTCACAGTTGTTAGCCTTGTGCAGATGCCCGATGCACAGGCTATAGACCTTGGCAAATCTCTGTGTCCCAGATTCCAGTGCTAGCAGCTGCCAGCTGCAGTGCCATGTTTGTCACCCAGCATCCCAAGAGAGATGTGTGTTCACTTCCCCTGGCTGCCAGCTGCCAGGGAGAGCTGTCATGGCCCAAGGATGTCGGCCAGTCCTCTGCTGTCACCCCAGGACAGATCTGTCCTTCATGCTCTCCAGAGGCCGTTTGCTTTACAATCTGTGAACATAAGGAAGAAATGAAATAGCAGTGGAGAATTCCCTTCAGCAAAGCTTTGATGGTGAAAAATGTGCTGTTGGGTTGTCTGTTTCGTGGAATTCAGGGGAAAAAAAAGACAAGGAAAAGAAGGAGAAAGGAAAGAGAGAAACCATCTGCTTTTTTCAGAAGTTCTTCACCCACACACTCAACCGCTGCTTCCCAGAAAGGCTTTTTCTCCTCTCCCCTCCACTGCAATGCAATCAGATAGTCCCCAAACTGCCCCTGGGTTAATTGGAACCAGAAGCCGCTGTCACTTCCAAGTGTTAGGAGCACAGGGACCACAAGGAGCTCAGGTGTTTTGGAAAGGCTGATGTCAGAAGGGGCTGTGATGAAAGGCTCGTTGACAGCCTGCGAGGCGATGCTGCGGGAATGGCTGCAGGCAGGAGCTCAGCCCCTCTGTGGATATCAGCTCTGCTCCATCAGCCCCACACTGACAGGTGACGTGACCAGGGCCACCCTGCACTGCTGGCTCACCCACAACAGACATGGCCAGGCTGGACACCAGCTCAGGGACTTTGCTCTGCCTGCTTTGTGCCCTCATTCCCATGCTGTTATTTTAAGAGCATAAACAGTTAGATTTTTGTAAAGAAAAAAGACCAGAATGGAAAAGGCTCTGAAGCCTTTCCTGACAGGGGACAGCCAGTTACGATGTATGCCCAGCCTCCCTTCAAAGTGCAAGTGCCTAATCTTGTCTCAATAAAACCAGCATCATGTCAGGGTAATCAGCAGATGTCAACACTTTAATGACACTGGCAGAGTCCCAGAGAGGTCTGGAGGTTATCTCAGCTGCATCATATTCCCACGGGAAAGGTAGATAGCAAGCTCCCTCCCTCAGGTACCCACCCGCTGGCTCTCAGGCGCCCTGGGGCAAGCACAGCACTGCTGGCACCTCTGCTGCTGCTCCCACTGGGCTGTGCACGGGCTCTCTGCTGCCTGCAGCCAGCCCTCCCAGGCAACCTGCCTGTCTGCATGCACTGCGATGGGATGGGATGGGATGAGATGGGA
>VZDJ01000028.1:6708378-6782483 GCA_008694505.1 Cyanoderma ruficeps | reverse complement strand
GATGGGATGGGATGGGGTGGGGTGGGGTGGGATGCCTCACTCACCAGTGGACAGCGTAAATCTCAGCTTTCCAGGTGGAGCAGCTCTGTAAACCACAGCAGCTTCAGCACCAGGTTTATGCGCTCACTTTTACAACAGGCAAATTGACAGATTAGGCTGTGTACACAGATTGTGTAAACTGCTGTCGGATGCTGCCCTGTGCCCCTCGGCAGGCGCCAGCGGGTGCCCAGTCCTCCCCGTGGGAACACGAGGGAAACAGGGAGGACCTGCCAGCAGCACAACCCAGGGCCAGCCTGGTGTGCTCCCACGTACCCCATTCCCTCAGCCTCCAGAGCAGGCCTGGAGGAAAGCGAGGGAGGGGGGGCCCATTGATTTAAGATGTGAGAAGGTCAAAAGTTTTCTCAAGCAGAGTTGCTATCACAACACTGAACACTTCATCCCCCTTTTTATCTGCCCCAGTATTTATTGTCCATGAGCAAATACTTGTGTTTTTATAAATTCCTTTAGAGTGAATCACCCTTCTCCTGTTTAAACCAGCAAAGACCACATCAAACAGTATCACTCCATCTAGAATTAATCATTAATTTGAAGTATTTGACAATATTTTGCCAGCACTATTTCTTCCTCTTCCCAATTAATAAAGGTTAAGCCTCAATACTGGCACTTTTGCAGGACACTTGCTACAGAGTGGTGTAACTAGGAGCTCACAGTCCCAAACCCACTGTGGGCAGCAAGGGTAGAGAGATGAAGGTCTGCACCAGGTTTTCCGGCTGGTGGAAGTGGTCTCACTGCTGCCTGCACATAGTGTGGGGCAAGCAGCTGAGCAGCCCTGGGATGCTCCATCCCACGCTTGGAGAGCCTACATACATAGAGTTGGTGTCAGAAACCTTTTCACTGGGAAAGTGCAGAAAGGCTGATCCTGTCTTCAGGACTGTAGGAGGAGATGAAGACTTCTTCTGCCTGCTCTCACTGCAGCGGCCATGAGCACAACTTCAGATCACGCCAAAATCTGATCTCAGATGAATGCGTGTGGCTTCTATTCACTTGAGATGGAACCCAGCCTTTAAACACCACATTTTGTACTTTGGTTTTAGTTTAAGTCTCAGGCATGTGTTTTGCTAGGACGCTGCATTTCATTTAAAAATTAGTCTTGACAAGGCCTTATGGTTCATGAATTCCTGCACGCCAAGTCCTGCAACATGCATCCCAGTTCTGCTTGGCCTCTTCAGAGGTGCAAAATCGGGGTGGTTTTGCTTCCTGCTCACAAACAAGCCATGAAATTACCTTGATTTTCCCAATGTCTTTGTAGCAGAGCATTTTCCTGAAACTTTTCTGCTCTATTGCAGTCTTTGGATGGTTTGCAGTGCAGCTTGCTTGGATGATCTGCTAGAGAGCATGGCTGGTTGGTAAGTCCTGTGGCATTGGTTCTTGCTTTCAAATGGATGGGTAAAATGAAATGTGTAAAACACACAATGGCATGTGATCAAGGCAGAATACAGCCTGCTAAACACAGATAACACACAGGAGAAGGAAAGTTCAGGCATTATAAACTCGCCACACTGACACCACTCAGGCAGGCTGAAAGAACTCTGGGTCTCTGGCATTTCATGAGAATATTTGGCTCTTAATCTGGTACTCAAGGAAGCTATAAAGGCGCAGGCTTGGGACCTTTTGGCATAGTTTTCACATTGTAACACTTCACAAACTGTTCTCCAGGAGCCTACAGAAGACCCTTCTAATCCACAGGTGTTTTCAGCCCTGAGAAAGCAGAGACAAGCTCCTGGGCATGCAGCACAAGCAGTCTCTCCTTGCTCTTTCCTTGTCCTCTCCTGTCTGTGGCATCCAGGGTATTTATATCACAGGGGACACGGAAGGCAGCACCATGTGCCGAACTCCTGGCTGCAGCTTGTGCTGCTCAGGAGTGTGATGAAGATAGTGCTGGGCAAGGCAGGAGAGCTGTTTTTTTACCTCTCCAGCAGCAAGATTGCAGAGGCTGGATGACCTGTCATAAAGCCAGGGGCAAGGGTTGCTTGTCTTGGAGCCAGTCACCTGCCAAACACTCCCCAGGTTTACACCAGAAGAACCCTCTTTTATTGTGGTGCAGCAACAGAGAGAGCAGGGCAAAGCACTCTGTAACAAGGGGCTGGGCCACCGTAGCATCCCTGCAGGGAGCATCCCTGCCCACTCTGCCTGCTGGCATTTCTCCACCAGGTTTATCACTGTATCAGCCATGTGAATACACCTTTTTTTATGGCATGAGCCTTTCAGTGGACTTTCTGAAAGACAATGATGAGCCTTTGAAGGTTTGGCTGATCCTGTTTCCTGTATGTTCCTGAGCCTTGTATACATTTAAATTTGACTTGTTAACTTTATAAGGTACTTCAGACTTGTATTGTACTGAAATTGGCTGGGATCTCAGTATCTCCCTTATTCCCACGTACTTTATTCTTAGAAATGCTTTGTAGTCATGTTATTGCTGTTGGGAGGTTTGGCTTTAACAGCCTCCAATAAAGATATGGCCCTGCAAAAGGGCACCAGTAGCCCAAGATTATTCAATATCAGCAACTGAAGTGCAGGTGCCTTCTGTTTGCAGGGCCTCTTACTCTGGGCAGCAGCAGCCAGCCCTGGCTCCAGCAGCAGGCAGCAGGCAGGGCTCCTCACTTCCCAGAGAACAGGACACAGTTCTGCACAGATTGCTGCAGCCTCCCATGGTGCAAGCAACAGCCACTGGACATCCATGGTCAGCAGCAGGCTGCAAAAGCCCCCTTTGCTGGATTTATTTGCTGCTGCTTCTGCTTCTATCCTCACACTGGGCTGAGCCCTCACAAGTACCAGGCAGCAGCACTAACGCCTCCCTTTCATCACCAATACTCCCAGCTCACCTCCTCAGATACTCCCTATGCTTTTCACCGCCCCACAGCCATGCTGCCATCAGTTAGCGCTGATGTGAAGCTTCCCAGTCTACTGCAGACATCCCCTATTTTTTGCTCTATATTCTCTCTTTACATTTTGTAATATTAAAAACTTGCATCTGCATAAACCTAGGTTTGCTACTATGTCCTCTGTGTTGCTCCTGGAGGATTCCTGCCCTCCCCTGTGTTCCCAGGCAGCCTGGACACATTTCTGAGGCAGCCGATGACAACACTGCCCTTCATTGCAGGGAAGGAAGGACAAGCCTTGAAATCTCATTTCAGGATATTTCATCATGTGAAAATAAATGTCATTTCATGCGACATTCCAGATTACTTATCAAATAATGATCTGCCTCTTAATGTCTAGACTTCTGGAATCTCTGCAAATTAAATGTTGTACTTGCAAATGTATTTAATCATTACACTTAGCAATTAACGCACGATTTAAGCAATTGAACTTTGTTAAACTATCCCCTTGTTATATAAAACACCAACATCCTCTAAAGGATAATGTTTTCTATTACAGCAATTAGTAACACATCAATTCTTCACTAACTCACAAGAGATCTCATATTAGCCCATATGAGGATGATTCTACAGCATGATCTCTGGCACCAGGGCATGCACACAGCTCTGGACCAGCACATGTGCAGCCGTGCACCAGGCAAAGCTAATGGAAAATGCGCAGGAGTTTTCCAAAAATCCCACTCCTTGCTAACATCTGTCAATGGCCAAAGGGCTAATGGAGAGCTTTGGCTGCACATCAGCAAGTAGGAGAACAAAAATAAAGGAGAAACCACTCCATTCTAGCACACACCCTGTGCTGCTGTCAAAGTGTGCTAATTGAGGAGTTCAAATCCCCTCCTCCCACTGCCTGCCCTGGGCAGAAAAACAAACAAAAATCCACCGTCCCTGTATCCGCCTGGCACGCTGCCCCGGATCATCTCACCTGCCGCCACGGCTGAATTCTGGTGCTGTTCAGGTGGCTCCCCAAGACTGCCCCAGGCAGGAGGCAGGGTGGGAGCCGGCTCCCCGGATCCTCCTGGCCACGCACCTTAGCACCATGCCCTGCCGCCCCACCCACGTGTGTGAAGCCGTGTGTCTGCATGAGGTGGCTAATCCAAATAACATGTGATCATCCTGATACTCTTGATATAGCTAAAGGACTAATTTGAGCTCTGTTGTCACCTTGAATAATGAATATTGATTTTAGGAATACAGGATTCAGATTATGTACACATTTCAATATTAGCAAGATAGGCTAATTCCCTCCATAATGCTGCCAAACTAAAACAAACCTGAAGACACCAGGGAGATCAGGCACCAAGTACAAATGATCCATTGCACCCTGGATTTATCAGAGTCCATCTACTTACACATCAAGAAAGACACTTGCTCTGCAAAGGCTCTGTTCTGCAGTACGAAAGCACTGCACCATGAAGTATCCTGTGTTTTCTTGAATAAATGGATACAGGAATAATGGAAATGGGAAGGCTGGCAAGTTGTGACCAATCCCACCTGTCAAGGGGAAATGCCTGGTGTCCCAAGGGCTCAGGACCTGGTCAGACCAAGGAGGCTGAGACCTCTGTCCCCACCCTTGGTAAGGTACACAGCCCCTGGCCTGCCTGTCCTGCCCGCATGGCTCTCAGCAGAGCTTCCCAGTGCAAGGCAGGGCTGCCTGTCACAGCACCTCCCAAAGGTTCCAAATATTTTCTTGCTGTATCATCACGGTTGCCAGGGTTTTAAGGATAACATGAAGTTTACACAACACACTCCCTGCTGCCAATTCATGGCACGAAGATCAGCTGGTAAATTTAGCAGAAAGCTCAATGGCAGTGATCAGTCCAGGCTGCTTTCTTGGTCTGATTAATACCAAGGAGAAGGAACTGTGTTGGAAAATATGATTGATCACTCTGCAGAAGAGCACAGACACTACGGCCAAGGGCTGGCCCTGTGGGATTCATGAGTCTGCAGTTGGTGAAGGTTGAGTCTCCAGGGAGCCACAATCCAAGGCTCCCACCTGCCCTTGGCTGCAGGTGCCGGCAGGGCCAGGGGAAGAGGGCAGAGAGGGCACAGAAAAGGACTTGTGTGCTGGGAATTTGAGGGCAGGCTGACGCACCCAGCCACAGGCTCCCTGCGCAGAGGACGGCTGCCAAGGCTCCCACCCCGCCACGCTCCCGCCCACGTCTTCCCACCCCCTGGCTGCGCCGGCCCAGCTGCGCACAGCTGGGCGGCAAACCGCACTGCTGGGCTGATCTGACTTAAAAGCCGTGTTCTGGAAAAGCCTGCGGGGTTTCCTGCAGCCACAGCATGTCAGGGATCACAGACGGCTCAGCACACTAGTGCTGCAGCAACACAGCTGGAGACTGGACTCAGGATGTGGAGCTGATGCACACCCACCTTCATCTGGCTCTCAATAGGGTTCCTTCTGCTCAGTGTTTGGGACAGGGACATCTTCTGTGCCAGTGAGCCCTCATGCCCTCTCCAGCCCCACCACTGCCAAATTCACAGTTTTTTCATAGATGTACTCCTGCTTCATAGCTTGCAGTCTTTCCATTCCCTGCAAGCACACAAGCACCACAGCTCCAGCACAGAGACCAGCAGCCTCAGGCAGCAACACAAGTGGGATCTTAATAAATAAATAACTCTGCTCTCACTGCCAACACCTCCCACCACAGAGGGAGTGAACGAGAGCTGAGATGCTCCTTCTCCCCTCTGGAGCGTGGCAGTGACTGCGCATTTATTTCTGGTTCTCAGAGGGATGCAGGCTCAGCTGTCTGTCCCTCTGCCTAGAGCTCCTATATCTTGCCAAGGATACTGGCTCTTGTACTGGAGTGGAACTGCCCTGTCATGGTCAGCAGACTACAAACCAGTAGTCTGGTGAACTCTGGGCATGTTGCAATGAAAAGAGCATCTCTCAGAGAAGGGTATAAGGCAGCTCACAGCCTCTGGCTGACAGCAGCAGTGCCAGATACCAGTCCAAGCCCCACAGGAAATTTATGGATGTTCCCAGAGCTTATTCCCAGCTGCAATGCCTGCCAACACCCAGCCTTGGTTGCCAGCAGAAGACCAGGCTAGAGCTGGGGCTCTGGAAAAGCACAAAGGGGAAAGCTGGGGCTGCACCATCTCATGCCCATTAGCACATTGTGGCTGCTCTAGCCAAACCAGCAACCTCTGAAGTAACGCCATGGGTATCAGGAAGGGAATTCCCATCCACATGGGTGGCATTTCACAGCTGCCAAAATGCCCTCCCCGCCAGCTCCCCGGCAGCATTTCCTTGGTTCAGCAGGATAGGAGCCTGCCAAGAGGAATCAGCTTAGCGAGAGATCCAGGTATCCTGGCTCTTGTCCCAGAGCCTTTCTCAGCACAGAGCTGTGCTCCAGCCTGAGCTGGAATGGGTTGGGGAGATGAAAATGGTTCTTCATTGTCTATCCTGAGTGACTCTGGAGTTTCTCAGACTGGCACTTTGCTACTCAAGCAAAGCTTTGGCCTCTTCATCCCAGTTTTCTGCACCATTCCCAGGGATGCCTCCCTGATTGTGTGGGCAACAGAATGAAGGGCATCAGTTCCTGGAGGCCAGGATGCTCCCTCTACACAAGGGGGTGTCACTGCAGGATGGCCAGATCTGCCCCAAACACACCTGGCCTGACTCACACAGTGAGGAGTAAAATGAATAAACACTTCAGCCTCTCTTCTGCAGCAGCAGCCAGGGAACAGCTGAAAGAGCCAGGCTTCTGGGGAGCAGCTGCCACACAAGCACCCACCCTGAGGCTTGTCTGACAGAGCTGGGACCCCGGGTCTCAGCAGGTCTTTGGGAAATGGGTTCCCAGTGGAATGACAGGGCAGGACCTGCCATAAAACCAAGCTGCTGCCTTAAAATGAGCTGCTCCTGCCATCGAGGGGACCAGGCAGTGACACTGCTGCACAAAAGCTGCCCTTTACCACAAAGACCTGGTGTGTAGGGGAGCAACATCCATGAAAGCTTTGCTTCATCTAGGGAGTTTAGTCAGGAAGTCAGTTTGAAAGTGACCTTGTTCCAAAGACCTTGCAAACGTTTATAGAGGGGAAATAAATCCTGAAACCTGCACCCAAAGCTTCTGAGATCACCCCTCCCGGGGGAGCCGGTTGGGTATGGATTGCACAAGAGCTTCTGGGACGGGAACTGTGAGCAGAGGCATGTGTGCAAGGCTGTCCAGAGGAGACACCTGTGCCAGGGACATATCCCTGAGACGCAGCACTTGTTTTCCAACCTTCAGGGTGGTGACAAATTTGAGCTGTGGCCAGGCTAGGTTTTCAGCCTATGACCCAAAGAGGAAAGGCTTGCTGTGTCATTCCTGGGATCTAGCTTGCAACCCAGTTCTTACAAGCAACTTGGTTTCTATTTTCTGAATTTCCTAGGATCCTTCAAGTTTTGGATATTAAAACCTTTGCATCTCTAGAAGCACATTTTGCTCATCTTGGCTGCTTCCAAAAGGACCGGAGAGCAGGCACAGCCAACTCTGCCACTTCCTCACCTCCTGCGTGCTGCACCAGCAGCAGCATCCTATTTTATTCCTTCTCACCCCTGGGCCCGTGCCCAGGACTAGTTTAAATTTTCTTGCCAACACATTTTTCCTCCAAGATGTTCTGCCAGTCAGTAAAGCCCTAATGCATTGTCTAAAGGTTCTTCCCAAGTCTGATGTTGGAAAATTCCCAATTTGTAATCCAAGATGACTGCCGGAGCAAAGCAAAAAAACATTTTGGGAGGACTGTGGGACAAGGGACATCCCAGTCCCTGGGGCAGTCCCTTATGTCAGGGTTTCACCTCCCCCCTGACACCTCTTTCACAAGAGAAGGAGGAGCTAGAGATGCCCAGAGGATCTGTTCCAGCCTCAGTGGCTAAAAATCTCTTCACCACCGCCTTCCAACCTAAACTCGGCCTCAGCCATTTCGTTTCCAGAGACATCCTTCCATGCAAATCCTCCCCTTCCTCTCCTGATCCCTGGGGAATTCACAAGTATACGTGCTTCCGCTTGGAGATCGCAACCCTTGCACATGAAGGCATTTCACAGCAGCAGCAGGCAGGCGGAGGAGATGTGGAGCAGGGACACACCAGTGTCGCTGCTCCCGCTGCCCCGTGCAGCACTGGCTGATGGATCTAGGAAGCCTCCACCGGAGCAGACGCTTTTAGAGCCCAGACCCCACACCCCAGAAGGGAAGGGCACCCGGCAGGCTCTGCAGCGGGCAGGGTGCGAGCGCAGCAACGGGAGCTGCTGCCAGGCAATTCCCAGATCCCCGGTGTGGGCGAGGGCTGGCAACCCCTAATGACAGCCTGTTCTTGCTGCCTGCCCCGCTCTCGTCCCACAGAGACACCGACCTGTTGCCGGCAATTACAGGCGGTTTGCAGCTCCTCGCTACCACAAACATAGACATAATTGCAGCCTGTTCTCACTCCGGCCGGGAGGGACCGGGCTGCCCAGCGCCGCATTTCCTCAGACCTTTGCAAATCCCCGCAGGAGGGACAGAGAACCCCAGCTCAGTAATTGTCATAACTTTTTTCCCCACCAATATATGCAAATGTCAGCACTAGAAGAAATATTGATCCAGCAGAGAACTTTTTAAGCCCTCCAAAAACATACTGCAGTTTTCACGCTAATCTGTTGCCTCCAATATCCCCACGAAGATAACTGTGAAAGTGCTTTTCAGCACTGACTTCCCAGTGTAGTCTCGTTCTTTTCCTCACTCGAGTTTGTCCAGCTGCCTAGCTAATTGAAACTTACGTCAAATATTGTTCATCTGAAGTTAAAACTTACACGCTGAAGGCTGCTTTTTTTTTCCTTTTTTTTTTTAAGTCAAAAGGCTTGTGGCTTCATCAAGGAGCTAAAAGAAAGCCTGGATTTGTGCTTTTCCGCAGTTTTTAACATGACACTCTCCCTTTTATTTATTTTTCTTTTTTTAAACTCTGAAGGCTCAGCAGGCAAGCCTCTGCAGGGACGAGGGCTTTGCACCGGTGAGATCTGCAAACATGTCTCTTCTTTCTTGAACTTTATTTTTCTCACGGTCTCTGAAAAGGCAAGATCGGGTGATACGTGTGGGATTGGCCCTGTACAGGTGCAGATCAGGTACAAGAGGAGGTGGAAAAACATTACTGTGTATACTCAGAAAAAAAAAAAAAAGAGAGAGAGAGACAGAGAGAAAGAGCGAGTGAGCACATTTTTGAATAGGCCAGGTCTAGTTCTTGGCAGGATGACTCAGGCCTAGCTGGCAGACTATGGGAATAGGAGTGTGAGAAAGTCAGTCAAGCGAAGGGGAGAAAAAAAGGATTCAAGTCCCCAGGCAAATTTTTTTCTTCTTCTTTTTTTTTTTTTTTTAAAGTAACCCACAAACTGTTCAAACCAGCCGGAGGTGGCAGCAGGGCGGCTGGGCCAGGGCCGAGGGAAAGGCACATCCCTCCCTGCGGTTTCGCCTGTGCCCCGCGATGTCAGCGCACGCACCACCGCGTCTGTGCCCGCGCCGCCAGCCTGGCGTGCGAGCCGGGCAGAACTCACGGCGGGGACCGCCCTCGGCCCTGAGAGTGCCACCGCGCCCCTGCCCCGTGCCCCGCGCTGCTCCGGGCACCGGCCCTGCCCAGCCCCGGGCACACCTAGGGGGGCAGGGGCAGCACCACGTGGCATTGCCCAGGCGGGCGTGGGGACACCAGGGCGACCGGCGGGAGACCCGCTCTGCTGTGGGGAGACCTGAGTTGCCCTGGGGAGATCCGGGCGACCGCGGCAATGTTGCGGGCACCGTGGGAGGACGCAGCGACCGCAGCGCGCCCCGCGATTCGCCGCAGCCCCCGCACACAGTAGCCGCGCTCCGGCCACCACAGCTGAGCCCGGCCATCACCCCGGAGGGCTGCGGCCCCCCACGGCGCAGCCCGCCCCGGGGCTGGCGGTCCCTGAGGGGAGCGGGCGGGGCCGCGCCTGCCACGGGCGCCAATTAACCCGGTAATTAGCGCGGCGCTCCCCGCGCCCTCCCCCCCTCCCCCTCGGCCGCGGGCGGTGCCAAAGGGGTTAAACCGCGGCCGCCCGCCCCGCGCCATTGGCCGGCGGCCGCCGCGCGGCGCGCAGCCAATGGGCGGACGCCGTCCACGAGCGGGGCCGCGTGCGGGCGGCGCCCATTGGCTGGGCGCGAGTGTGGGAACGGCGGCGGGGGACGTTTCACACGAGCCGCGCGCGTGCGGCGCGCGCTATATAAGTAGGGGCGGCCAAGGGCGCGCGGCACCCGCGCCCCGCCGGCCCTGCCGCCGCCGCCCCGAGCGCTCCCGCACGGCCCGGCCCGGCCCGGCCCCCCCACTGTCGCCGCCGCCGCGGCGCCTCTTCCCGGCGGCGCACCATGCCGGCCGACCTGATGGAGAAGAGCAGCGCCTCGCCGGTAGCCGCTACCCCCGCCAGCGTCAATGCGACGCCCGACAAGCCGAAGACGGCGGCGGAGCACCGCAAGGTAAGGGCGGCCGGGACGGGATAGGACGGAACGGGCAGCGCCGTGCGGAGCCGCGGCGGACGCTGACTGTCGCCTCTCTTGTAGTCCTCCAAGCCCATTATGGAGAAGCGGCGGCGAGCGCGCATCAACGAGAGCCTAGGGCAGCTGAAAACGCTTATCCTGGACGCACTGAAGAAGGATGTAAGCGCAGGGGGGTCGGGGCGGGGGGTGCGGGGGCAAACGGCGCTGCCGGGCCGATCTGAGCCCCGCCTGTTCCCGCAGAGCTCCCGGCATTCCAAGCTGGAGAAGGCCGACATTCTGGAGATGACCGTCAAGCACCTGCGGAGCCTCCAACGAGCCCAGATGACCGGTGAGTCCCGAGGGGGAGCCGGAGTGAGGGAGCTGGGGTGGCGCTGCCTGCAAGCCGGGCGCTGGGGCCATCACACACTGCCTGCCTGCTCGGTAGAGAGGGTAGCAGGAGCACCAGGCTCTGCACCTGCATCCCCGGGGAGCGATGGAGGGAGGGTACTGTGTTCTGAACCTGTATTCCTGGTGCCAGTGGCTCTGCACCTGAGTCCTGTGTATGGGAGAGTCATGGAGTGCTCCATCTCTATTGCGGGGGGGTGGTGAGCGGCATCATGCTTTCTGCTAGTATCCCCAATAAGGAGATGCTGGGAAGGTCATTGAGTTGTTTGTGCATTTCTGGTGCTGGAGGGCACTGGGAGGGTTTCAGTCCCAGCTTGAGTCCCCTGTGCTAGCAGAGCTGTGCTCTGCGCATGGACCTGTTTTGGGGGTGTGAGAGGCACGAGAGCTACTGGAGAGACGGTGTCTCCAACCTGGGTTCCTGGTATATAGGGACATAAGGAGATTCTTGGGACTTGCCTGTTCCTCACCTGGGTCCCTGGTGCTGGTGGACTTGGTAGCAGAGAGGCTGTGCTCTCCATCCAGATTCTTGGCACATGGGAATACAAGACATATTGCCAGAGGGACTGATTTCCCCATCTGGATTCCTAGCTCAGAGGGGCTGTAGGATGCAATGCTGGTGGGCTGTGCAGCCTGCTGACTGCTGTGTGCCTCTGTCCTCCCACAGCTGCCCTGAGCACAGACCCCACAGTACTGGGCAAGTACCGAGCCGGCTTCAGCGAGTGCATGAACGAGGTGACGCGGTTCCTCTCCACCTGCGAGGGCGTCAACACTGAGGTGCGCACCCGGCTCCTGGGCCACCTGGCCAGCTGCATGACTCAGATCAACACCATGAACTACCCTGCGCCCCCCCCGCCGCCCCCGTTGCCACCGGCCGCGGCCTTTGGGCCACCCCTGGTTCCTCCAGGCAGTGGCGTGGGGCCGCTCCCGGGCATGCCCTGCAAGCCAGGTGCCGATGCAGCCAAGGTGTACGGTGGCTTCCAGCTGCTGCCGGCCTCTGATGGGCAGTTTGCCTTCCTCATTCCCAGCACTGCCTTTGCTCCTGGTGGAGCTGTGCTGCCTCTGTATGGTGGCCCACCCACAGCTGCCACTGCTGCCTCGCCGCCAGGCCCGCCACCCGGCACAGCCGACTCAGTCTGGAGACCCTGGTGAGGGTGGCGGGCACCGGACTGGACTTGGCACTGCACCCCGTGCTGCTGGCACGGCTGTACATAGATTATATGTTCATATTGGATTGTGCCTTTGTACCATAGCACTCCCTTGACAGTGTTTCGTGTTTTACACGAGATCTTTTTTCTTCCTTTCCTCCCTTTCCTTATGTGACACCAAAGATTGGGGGTTTGTTTTTTGGTTGGGAATTTATTTTTTTTTGAATGCTCTTAAAATAAAAGCTTCCCTTCCATTTTGGAAGGCCTTTGGAGAAAAATTGAGCTCTAGCATGTGTACATAAGAGGGAGCCCAGTTCCTGGCTGCCTTTGGATCTTGCTGCTCCAGGGCTGCCTTGTCCTGCTTGCCAGGCTGGAGCTGTCACTCAGACCCTCTGTCCCCAGTCTTGTGAAATCACCTGGCCCCTCTCCCTGCCCTGGGGCAGATGTAATTACTGCTTCTTTGGGAGCAGCTCAATTAATCAGACTTGCTAAAAGGAGCTTGTATTTGCAGAGCTGGTGAATGTGCTGTGGGAGGTGCTCTGTTCTGGCACCTCAGGCTGATGGAATTGGTGTAGCCGTGGTAAAGCAAGACATTGAGCTGCCCGGGTGAGCCTCCTGCCCTGGACCCGGAGGAGCCTGCTTCCAGGCTGTAGTGTAAATTGCAAGTGACTCTAGTCAGTTGATTGAGAGAGTGGTGCCTGCCAGCTTCTCGTGTTACAAAAGCAATGGCTCTCCCCAGGACAAGCCTGACACGAGTGCTCCTGTCTCCTGGCTGACGGGCTGCAGCAGGCGCTGGGCACCACCTCCACCTGGACTTAAAAGCACAGAGCTGTTCCCGACCCTGAGCACCAGCCAAGCTCTGCTTGATGATTAATGCTTTGCATGTGGTTTTGATAGAGTTGGGCATTTCCTCTGCTGTTATATGGAAAACACGTGGTCGAGGGAGTGATGTGGGGCTGCAAGGACTCTAATCATGAGCTGCAGCTGACCCCTGTGACTTGGGGATGCCTCGTTTGCAGGCAAGATGCAAGCCATAGATAGTGGCGAGCAGCAGTCTCAGGTTACAGCTTGCTTGGCCCTTCTTAACAACTAACTCAGAGCGGAAAGCTTTAAGATGTGCCAGGATCCACTGGGGTTTCTGTCCAAATCCTGCTGCAAAAGCTTGTTGGATTTTGTCTGGATCAGCCAGGTGCTTGACTGTATCCAGGTGCTGGGGAGAGTGACACCAGATGGATTAAACCTGCTGGGGTTTGACTCTCCAGCATTGCTCCTGGTAAAGAAACATTCACCTGATCTGAAAATGCATCCTGGGAAGGGAGTGGTATGTGCCTGGGATATCTCTCTCTGCAAAGTGTACTGAGGAAGCTGGGGGCAGTGGGAGGTTTTTTGGTTGTTTTTTAAAGGAGCTGATCTCTCTGGGATGAGCTTTCCCTTCTCTCTCCTCTAAAACCTTTGCTGGCCGGCCTGCATTGTCAGCCTTACAGAGGCATCTCACTGCCAAGTTTTGTGTGCAAGGCTTAGGAATAGCAGATTTGCTGTCCCAAGGCAGGTGTGTAGCTGTACAGGTTGAGCTTTCCTTCCCTTCCAACAGCCAGATTGTCATCTTTCTGCACTGGAGTTACTGAGGGTAGGACTGTGCCCACCTTGTGTTCAGAGAAGTGCTCACAGGACCTGTCTCAGAATTGCATCAGACCAGCTCCTGTTGCTGGATGGCTTGTGTGGATCTGATTTAGACCAGTAATGCATCACCAGTAAGAGTGAATGCTGTTCCATCTGAGCAGAGTCGTCCTTTTCTGCTGAAACAGTTGGCTTGGAAAGCACATTAGAAAAAAGAGACTTTGCTGTAGGCTAATGGAGAACATACAGCAGATCCCAGAGTGAAAGACAAGATGAACCTATTTGCTAATGGAGTTTAAATAGCCTAGTATAAAGCAGATATGGCATGCTTGGACCGGTTTCTCCAAAGCTTTCTCTGTTTACTCTATCCCACAGCCTGTTGACATGAGAGATCTGCTTGAGTTTGTGAGCTTTAAGGGGATCAGAGCAATTCCCAAGAGCTGTGCTCTTGGTGCCAGTTCACTGAGCCCGTGACAAATTGGGATGACAAATGCAGGCTGTGGGTCTGCGGATCATTGTGTGTGGGAATTCTCTTTCAGGTGCAGCAAATGCCTTTAAACTGATGCTGTGGGATGAGCAGGCAAGGGTAAGGGGAGGAGTGGGGAGGGCCAGGGAAGGTACAGAGCTGAGCTATGAGCCTGCATGGGGACTGTGCAGGAAAAGGGACTGGACTTAGTGCTGCCAGATGGGATGCGGTCCCTGTTGGCTTCCCTGGGCACGTTGCTGAGCCCTGTCTGCCAGTGGAGAGGATCCTGGGAAGGACTGAAGGCAGGTCTGTCTCTCTGATGATCACCCTTGGGTTTGGTCAGCACTTTGCCACAATCCTATGGGTGCATTTGCAGACCGGAGAGTGCTGAGCTGGAAGGAGCAGTACTCCAATCCCTGCCTGCAGTGCACCTGCACGAGGGTCCGTGGGCAGGGGGCTTTTCTTGCCTTCCCAGCACTTTGCCTTGTCCCCCACCCACTACGGAGCTTACAGCCCCGGCTGCCCCTCGCATCCCCGCAGCTCCCTTCCATCTGCTGCTGCTGCCGTCCCGGGAAACCTGTCATTAAAGTCAATTAACTTTTCCCACACTCCTCGTGAGCGGTGCAAAAGCCCCTCCTTGCTTCCTCCTTGGCTCTTAAGTGCTACCATATGGCACAGGCGCCCGCGCCCCCCCCACGCCCGCCCTGCCTTTGATTCCAGCCAGACAGCCGGAGCTTTATGATTTAAGCCGGGAGAGCCCTCGTACCAAGCCCTGGGCCGCTCTGCGGCCAAGGTGGTTTTTTTAGCAGGCAAGGCTGTTTTCTGGCAGGAAATGAATAGCTCCCAGATGAGCTCAGGAACCTGAGAGGTCGTGAGAAAGGAGCGAACCCCCGGCGCGGTGGCGGGCTGCCAGCGGTGTGGGGAGCGCGGGAGGGAGCGCGCCGCTGCCGCCGCACACGAGCGCGCCCGGCCCCCGCTGGCAGGCGGCGGGGCCGGACGCCGGCAGCCCGCGGCCGCACGCCGCCCGCACGCCGCGGCCCAGACCCGGCCCCGGGGCGGCGCAGCCCCCCGGCCTCCTGTCCCCAGCCACCGGCCGCGCTCGTGCCAAGGGCCCGCGGCCGACGGCTGACCTTGGGCTGGCATCCAGGCGTCCGGCCCGCACGGAGCGAGGGGTGGTGAAAAAAGCAGCCTGGCAGCCGGCTTGGGATTTGGGGGAGCCAGGACGAGAGTCCCCAGGGAGCAGTACTGCCTGGGAGCTGCGTGCAGCGGGGTGTGTGAGCAGGTTGGGGTGGCTGTGTGCGGCAGGGGCCGGGGTGCTCCAGCCCCATGACTTCCAGCTGGGACACACAGCCCGATGGTGGGACCAGACTTGCCAGCCCGTGGCTCTGGCTTGCACCAGCACCTCTAGGCCAGCAGCCCTCTTTGCTCTGCTGCTGCCCCTGGGGCAGGAAAGGGGACCTGTGATTTACAGGGGTGACGTGTTTAACCTAAAACAAGTCAAACAAAAGCCCGGTTTGTTTTTCGGAGCACAGGCTTCCTGGGGGGATCAGCCCAGACAAATGACTCCACTCCCATTTATTAAACATTTGTGGCTGCGCGATCAGCTGGTGCTGGGAACAGGCTGGGACAATCTTCTCCCTTTCCCAGCCTCTGCAACAGGAGTGATTTCTGACGTCTCTGCCCGAGCAGAGCTGTGCCCCAGGGGTACCAGCTCCCCATTCCAGTGCCTTTCAGATATCCACGGACAGTGATATGATCCACACAGGCTGTAGCCTCTGGATCGTTTTCCTGCTCAACCCTGCACCAACATCCACACTGAGCACTGGGAGCAGGCTGGGGGCACATGTCCCTTGTGCCAGCACTATAGTGAGGGTTGTGAGTGGGCTGTGTGGCACTGAAGGGGTGCAGGGTTGGAGGGGGCCTGCTCCTGCTGTGTTTGCCAAGGGGAGTGCCGGGGCAGCAGGGCAGGGCAGAGGTGCTGTTGCTGAAGGACAGCCTTGGAGTTAGGGCTACCTGCAATCTGTAATGATTAGGAAGCTGCTCCCAGAAGGGGTTTATTGCCAATAAAGCCAGCTCAGCACAACTGCTAGGGCATTAACCCTTATCTGCCTGGTGCGATAAGAGCCCTGGGCTTTGCCTTCCGGCCCCAAGAGAGCAAACACCCGCCACAGGGCATGGTACAGACTGCACCATGCCCTGTCACCCTGGGGACACAGCCAACATCCTGTGTGGCTGGGACGCACTGCCCCAGCACGTGTTCCCAAAGCCCCCGGCCCCAGCCTCCCCCGCCTGCTGCCCTATACACAGGGGTGAAGGCTCTGTACCCAAACTCCCGAGGGGTTCAGTTGTACAAAAGCAGCATCCTGCTTAATTAAAAGCAGACCTGCTGTAATGAGCCTGCCAGCACAACAGCATGGCTTGGACAGTGTTGCTAGAACAGAGGCTGGGACTCAGCCTCACTGCAGGACTGAGACATGAGGTGGCTTAGGGACTGGGAGCCGAGGCTGGGTCACCCTGTGACTGCCTGCAAAGCCATGTTTCTCTCCATGTCCTCCCAGCCCTGCCAAGGAAACACAGACTATCTGATTCAGCCTGCTGTTGCATAGCACCTCAGCAAAACTCATCCCTAAAATTTCTCCTGGAGTGGGGCCTCTGCTGGGCTCTTCCCCCCCCTGTGGGGTCACACACCATCCCTGGGCTGTTGGCTCCCATCACACTGCCCCGAGGTGCTAGTACCGGGACCAACAGCGATCCTGCCTGCCCTGCAAGGGAGACGTCTCCCAGGCTGTGTCAGGAGGAGGCTGCTCCCTGCTCAGGACTGGAATGACACACCACTCTGGATATGGGTGCACTGGGGTACCTCACAAGAGCCTTTCCAATGGTGACCCTTTTTTTCCTGTTTTGTCAGCTTTTTCTTGCTGCTGAGGAGGTCAGAAGTGTTGAGGAATATAGTTAGTACAGGTACCTTGGTGTGCAAGCTGCAGGTTGTTCCCTGGACAGGGGGAAATGGCTGGAACTGCAGAACCGGAGCTGTGGATTGGCACCAATTGTTTGCCTAAGGGCATGGAGACCTGTGGCACAGCCCAGCAGGAAGGTGGCCAGTCACCCAGAGACTCTGCAGGACCCAGTGAAGAGCAAGGAGACCCCGGACTAAATATCACCATTGGACTAAGAGGCAAATACAGCACAGACTGTGAGGGTATAAAACCCCAGGGATTGCTGTGTTCAGGTCCCTCCCTGGGAACACACAGCTTGACCTGTTGTCATGTTAGTGCATCACTATTAAATTAGGAACCAGAGGTCTGGACTCTGTGATGGTAAACATAGAGTTGAGTCAGGGAACAAAACTTGTCTGACTGTGTGAGTGTGGGATGTACAAGGAGTCAAAGGGGGCACCCATTGGCTCACTGGAGCCACCCACTGTGAAGGTGCTTTGATCCCAGCAGTGAAAGTGCGGAGTGGTGTGAGTGTGACCCCCAAAGTGGCTTCTCAATGCTCAGACATGAATATCCCTTTAAAAATAGGGCTGTCTGCAATCACTGGAGGCTCCCACAGCTTGTCCCACTGCAGAAGATGGGCTGTAGCTCTGTTCTCTGGAAAACATTATGAGTTCTCGAAACCATAAAACAATCTGGCTGATGTTTCTCCCTCTGACGCTGGAAATCTGGACAGTGTTTGTAGCAAGAGAGGGAGCAGGATATAGGCACATGCCGAACCTCAGTAATGTATCTTGCCTGGCTCTGGCCCTCACAGCCCTGCTGCAGCCCAGATAAACCCCCATCTCATTTGGCAGTGCTCACACACATGGGGAGGAAGTGGTACTGGGCCCCAGCCCCCCTGCCCAGCAGCATCCTCACTGATGCTATGACTGGTATAAAGCAAGACCAGCACAGGCTGATCATGCCAGGCTTGGGAAACATTTGGCTTTTTTGCATCTCCAGTATCAGGCTGAGCCTCATCCCTGCCTCCATCAGCAACAGGCTCGTGTCCGGACCTGGAAGACAACCTGCCTTTGTTCCAGCAGTGAAATGAATCCTGTTTATGGCAGGGGAGAGCAAATGGTCCATTGCACTCAGGCGTTCAATAACAACATGTAAATGCAAAGCATTTACCTGCATGGCTGTGGAAGAGGGGCCAGGACATCCTTCAGGGCTGTATCACAGTGGGGTGCTGGAGGAGATGATAAGCCTGGAAGGGAAGAGGGAGCTTTGGGATGATGATGCATCAGGACAGATCCTTCTAGTAAGCAGTGTTTCCAACCAAACCAGTCCCCTGCATGGTGAATGGACAGGGAAATCAGAGCACTTATCCCTGTCTCTGCATCTGTGAGGGCTCTGGTTGGTCATCAGCTGCACAAGGGTCTCACAGCAAAGACTCTGACAGACCTGATGGATGTTTCCTTTCTCCCTGCAGCCAGGCCTCACTCCTCACTGTGGGATCAGTGCTGGTATGTCCCACAGTACAGAGCTCTGCACTTCCCTTCCCACGGGGCATTTGCTTTCAGCCATCCTTCAGCTTTTATTGTGCTTCGAAACAGAGAGGCTGGCAGCTGGACAGCCTGGGCTGGTATTTCTGAGCAGGCTCCAAGCAGATGTTTGTGCTCACAGACAGGGCTGGTGCTCCCTGCCTTCCCCGCTGGGCTCAGCTGTGTGTGGGCAGGCTGCAGGCAGAGCCTGTGGGCTTGCAGTGCTGCCTGTTTGGGGCAGCTGCCCCCAGAGGTTTGAGAGTGGGTCTGGTGCTGGGCTCAGGCTGAGTGGGGTCATGTCTTATCAAAGGGGTGAGATGCTGGACCACCATGGCCACCCATGGCTGAAGTAATGGATGAAGGCTGTGGGATGAGAGCCCAAAAACAGGCAAAGGGGAGAGGGGCATGGCTGAGAGCTGCATTGTACTTGCTCAGCCAGTGTCATGGTGAGCACGAGGGTCACAGAGAACCTTCTTGGGAAGCTCCTCCCAGGCTGGGTCAGCCCACAGCACAGTCACCACTCCCTCTTCTCTCATCCTCGCCCCCACTGCAGATCTTGCATGGGGTGAGGGGCTCTCTTATCGCTCAGTGTTTGCCAGTCTGGAGGAGCACATTGTAGCTGATTAACCATCACCCATGGGAAAAAGGACAGGAAAAGGTCTGACAGGATGGACTGTCCATGGCCTCCCATCCTTCACAGGGTAGGCTCAGACCCAGCTGGCCCCATGTGCTGGTGGTTGTGGGTTACTCCAGCCATGGGTCTGGTGTCAGACACATTTCACAGCTCAGAGCTGTCCCTCTTGTGTTAAAACCCGATGAGACACCTCTCTCAAAGTAAACAAGACCCAGTTTATTGCTTGCTGGAATCATTTCCCAGGAAGGTCAGGAGGGCTTTCCTTGGGGCTTGAGACAGCCTGCTAAGCTCCACTGAGCAAAGGTGTTACGAGAGCACCGTGGATTGGGAAGAACAGCGCTTGGGCCCTAGGGATGCCTGCAGCCTGCTCTAAACCTTGGGACATAGTCCTGTTTGTCTTCTCTTGGTCTTCAGGGTGCTGTGCTCTGGGTTCCCCCTCCCACTTGTTTATGGCACTGATGCAGGAAATTGTGATGGCCGTAATTGCCAGCGGTTTGCTGATTGCACGTTCACCTGGTTTACTGGGCTGGAGACAAAAGAGCTAAATCCCCTTCCAAGATCTGAAACTGTGTCATCCCAATGGGCAAGAAGTAGAAGGGGTTTACTTATGCATTTGCTTAAATAGCATCTGGATGTAAAATAAGACAGATGCACCTCAGGGCAAGGGCAAAGACTGCATCCGTGGGGACTGCCCTGTGACACCGGCTCACTGCCCCCATGTGTCTGTCTGCACCAGGGAGGCAGCTGGGTACTCTCATTCCCTCCAGGCTTCATGTGCAGGAGGCCAATCCCTGCACAGGCTTCCAGATCTTCTGCCACCAATCCCTCTGCAGCCCGGGCAAAGTGACAGAAAGCTTTCCCCAAGGGCTCAGGCACCACAGACCCAGCTTCTGTGCCGGAGCCAGCCCAGCATCCCTTCTGTGCCGGAGCCAGCCCAGCATCCCAGCGGACTGCTCCTGACAGTGTCCCTGCCTCCAGCCGGATGCTGCCAGGAGACTTTTGAGAAGGGGGAACCCCACCCTGAGTGTGAGATCCCAGCAGGAGCTCGGCTGCAGCTGCGGCAGGATTGAGCAAAGCGATGCAAGATGTTTGGAGACGGCCAGCTACCGGCATGACTGTGTGGGAGAGGAGCTGCCCTCCGTGGAGCTCTGCCTGCGTGGGAGGGACCACACAGACACTTCACCGTCCAGCCCTTCACAGCCTCAGGATGCTTGGAAAGAGCAGCACAGATTTTCCATCGACCCCCAACTGGGTACGCCCTCCAGAGCTGCTCCATCTGCCCCCAAAAATAGGGGAAGGGGGCAGTCTAGCCCTGGGCAGGGGTCTGGGGGAGCTGTGTGTGCTGCTGAGTGCTGGGGTGGGTCAGATATTGGTCTCTGGGGTCACTGTGGCTGAGGAAGTTTTGCATGAGACCCCAGGGATGACTGAATGAATACTTGGCCAGGCAGAGCCCATGAGGGCAGCCTGGGGAGGAGGACAGCAGAGCTGAGGCTGGTGTCAGCAGAACACAGTGATGGAGACACCCTGACACCTCACTGTGTGAGCTGGGAAGTGCCAACAGCTGCAGCCCTGCCAAGCCCGCAAGGAAGGACACTGTGCACAGCCGCATCAGAGCATGTTCACACAGAAAGAGTAAATCTTCAGATGCCGAGTGTTGTTTCAACCCCGGAGCCTCCTCAGTAGTGAGTTGCCCTCCGGAGACCTCCCCTCTGGACACAGAATGGAAGTAGCAGCCTCAGCACTTTGTCAGAAGCAGCGAGCTTTCTGCCTCCCGGCCCTCTTGAATAGCTGCAGAATTCATTACAGCCCCGTTTCACTTCTCCCTCCAATTATCCCTCTGGACAATGGGCCGGGGCTGCGGCGGAAGGTCCCTTTCAGGAGATGCCGGTGGCAGGACATGCCGCTGGGGCTCGGCCAAAAGCTCCTTTGCTGGGGGGCAGTGACCTGAGTCCTGCAAATGCCACTTTTCGGCCGGGGCAGTAGGCGTGCACAGGGTGGCAGGGCCAGCTCAGCACCAGGGACTGGGAGATGCTCCCCACCAGGCAGGAAGTGCTTGATAACAAGAGCTAGCTTCAATCTGCATAACACCTGCAATATGTATTGCAGGGTATTTCAGTCAAAAGTAAGATACTGAAGATTACTTTAGTTAAGTACCAGACTGTCGTTTTATCTTTACAAACACAGTGGTGATTTGGCCCATTTGACACTCCTCTGCACAGTGATGGTGAAGCTGCCAAAGACCAGTGGTGCTGTGGCTCAAGGGACTGGGCTCCTGCAGGTGACACTTTGTATCCGAGGTCCCAGATATCATCCTTGCTGTGCTGGACACCCAAGTCACCACTCTCCAGCCAGCCATGTGTATGTACGCCCATCAGCTTCTAAGGTGAAGAAACAGGCAGCAATTGGCATCAGAGCTGTTGGGGTTCTCTGAGAGCTTGGAGCTGCTGTTGAGGATCTTGGGATGGATGTGATACCTGGGTAAGGACTGGCCTTCACAGATGCTTCCCTGACAGCTTGGAGAGGCCCCTCGCTTCCTGAAATGCTTAGTCCCAACCATGCTCATTGCAGCACAGTGCCCCAGAGCCTTCCTCCTGCCCGGCAGAGCAGAACTCGCTGAGATTTGAGGGGGGATTATGCTAAGAGTAAACACTGGTGTGGGGAAGGGGGAAAGGGGCAGATGCCCAAAGTCTTCACACTGTGCAGGCAGGGAGGTTTGTGCAGCCTTTGTTTGTTCCTTCCACTGCTGGCTTTGCAAGACTTAAGGGCTGTTTTGGAGGAGCTGACACAGGAGAGTGACTTTGCACCAACAAGTCCTGACACACTCGAAGCCATTGCCAAAGCAGGCTGTGCCCGAGCTGGAGAGCCTGCAGAGAAACCCCAGGAGATCAAGACAAGGACTGAGGATGTTTCCGATGGAGGCAGACAGGACACTCAGCCTACTTAGTTTATCAGGAAGAAGATCAAGAGGTGGCTTGATTACAGTCACAAGGACCTTGGTGCACAAGTATCCTGGCAGAAATAACAAACCAGGTACTTAAGAGCTCTTTAATCTAGCAGGGGAAGGCAAAACAAGGGCCAATTGCTCCACATTTCCAGCAGTCCAGGTGATTAACTCCAGGAGAGGCAGGAACAAAGGCTGCCCTCCCCAGGCTGCTGCGGGGCTGGCTGGGAACTCATACCTCAGTTTCACCTGAAGCAACATATTTTACCTTAACATAAGCTACAAGAAACTTTTGTGGGTGGCAGAAAGGCTCAGAGCTGGGGTAGGACTGGGTCCCCTCTGCTTGGGCTACAGAGGGCATATCTTCTTGTCTGGTGAGGTGGTCACCACTGGTCCTTGGGACAAGGCAGAGAACATGTAGCATTGTTCAAAGCAGTGGATAGGGTGACACGGTGATTCTGGCCAGGAAATCTGCAAAATGGTGTTTCCACTGGGATTGCAGCTCTTCATGCCCAGGGAATTTCCAGGTGATCTTCCAACTCCTGAGCAGGAGGACAATTGATCTCTTCTCTGCAAACTCACAAACCTGACCAAAAGCTCCTGAGGCCACAGAGGAGCTGGATCACACAGCAACCAGCAGCACCCAGAACAGACCCTGATAGTATGCCCCTGGGATCTCCCAGTGGACACAGATAACAGCAGCCCCATCTCCATCATGCCAAAAGCATGGGGAAGCAGGAGGAACAGGACCCTCCCCTTATCTCGTGGAGTGTGCTAGGGTGACTTTATGATGCTTGTATCCCTAATCATCTGTTCTGTTTATGGTGGATATTAAGTTCTGCACCTTTAAGACTGGTTCCAAGAGCAAATGGAGGAAAGAAGAAACGTGCAGTTTGTTTTCAGAAACTGCACTCACTCCTCCACATTCCTGCTCCTGGACTGTGTTGTCTGCAGCACAGACAGCAGGAGAGAGCTCTTTTTTTGCTTTTTAGTTAGTTTTTAGCTAGCTGAGGCAGAGAAGTTCTCCGGACTGTGGCTTTTCTTTTTCTTGGAGCTGTTCAGCCCTGCTGTGAACTGAAAACCCAGAAAAACACCAGGAGCTCACACCTGTGGCCCACCAGGGTCTGGGCCATGGCATTTTCCAGTGCAGGAGGGACTGATAAAGAGACTGAGCTAGCCAAGTTACACCCCACAACAAGGAATTTCTCAATTGGCCATCGCTTCAGAACAGCAAGAGGTTTTATTGTTTAATATCATTCATTTTTTATGCTTGTGAATACTTTGCTTGTTAAATAAACAGGTTTTTTCCACTTTTCTCTAGGGAAATATTTTCCTGAACCAGTATGGGGAGGGGCTGCTTGAATCTGCTTTTTAGAGGGACCCCTTCAGAGGTTTCCTCCCAAATTTGCCCTAAATCAGGACATGGAGTCATTCCTATTTCTATTTAAGTCCTATTATCCCCTCATTTTTGCAGTTTTTCTGCTTAAAAATCAACAGCCTGGCCTAGGCCTTGTTGCAAAGCGTTGGGAAGAGCCCCGGCCCGAGGCAGTGGTGTGGGGACCCTGCATGCAGCCCTGATGCCCGGCGTGCTGCCAGTGGGGCTAAAAAAAGGCCAGCAGCAGGGCCAGCCCATGCTGGGAACGCAGCAGTGCCGCTGTTGAATAGTTCTTCCCGCACAGAGGAAGGCGTGAAGAGGCATAATCAAATAAGGGTATCAGCATGGTGCTCCTTGAACGCCGCTCCCAGCATGAGCCGGCGGCGGGGCCGGGTGGAGGTGACAGGTATCTTTATCCCACCACGCAGGAGAGCTCCAACGTCCCGCTGGCAGGAATTTGTCTGCAAATTTTCCCCCATTGAAAGAAGAGAGGGGGCCAGCGAGGCACGGGCTGAGATGATCGCTTGATTAAGGCCAGGGCAGGCGAGGTGGAGAGACGGGGCAGCTCCCAGGGAGCCGTGCTCCCAGTCCTTAACCTCTCCTTGGGAGACCGCAAATTATACCTGTTAATGTACCAGCCCCCTGGTATCCTACAAATAAGTTGTCTGGCTAAGTGTGTGTCAGACGTTCACAGGAGGAGTTGTTACCTTTTCATCACTTAATCATTTTCATCATCATCTTTTAATTTATCTTGCAATAAGCTTTAACCGGGTGAGTCCCGGGGAAGGTAGGTGAAGAGGCTTACCAGCCCAGCTGGACCGTAAACACAACCAGGAGGCACTGGATTGCAAAGAGAGTTTGAAGAACAGAGGGAAACAGTTTTATCAGCTCTCCCGTGAAAATGGGAAACCCTTTGCCATGGAGACAGAAGTATTCTCAGCCCTATTTCCCATCCCACTCCCCTGCCAGCTTGTGACGTGGGGATGCACAGAGCTGGGGTCCACTCTGCCGGGGGCCAGGAGCGGCCAGAGGGAGGATGCTCCCCGGGTGTACTGGGACTGGGAAGGGAGGGGGGCACGTCACGCACTCCCCTGGGTGCCAGAAGTGATTTACACAGTGCACCCAAGAGCAGAGTCAATTAAGGTCACATTTCTGTGTTGCTAAACAACAGGCGGCTCTGGGTTCAGGCCCGCTGAAAAGGAAACAAAAGCCACCCCTTGAAACGGGGGCTTTGAGCGGGTTCAAAGGAGCACGGAACAAAAGGCGGGCTTTGTGGCTGCCCTCGCCCGCGCCTTCCCGGGCCCTTCCGCCACCAGAGACACCGTTCATGTGGCAAGGGGGAGCTTTTAATTGTCCAGCACAAACAATGCTGGCATATTTAGGCCGGCCTCATTACAGAGCCATCCGAAATGCTTGAGAAGCATTCCCACCGCTTAGCATAAATAGCAGAAACGCTCTTTCACCAGCAGAGCAGGTCCCATCTGCTCCCAGCCCGGCCTCACCTTGACTTGCAGTGGCAAACCCACAGGGTTGGCCCCTCTGCCCTGCTGCTCCCAAACTCTAGTGCAAAAACCTGCCTCCCCGCCCTAAGCCTCCCTGCCATAGGGTGCTCCCTGCACCCCACAGGAGCAGAGAGCAGGATCTTCAGGGATTTGCAGAATGGAATGCTCAACTGATTTGGCTGCTCTGGCAGCCCTGTCTGGGGTTTGCTCTGCCCGCCTGTTTCCAGCAGCTTGGCTATGGTTGCTGAGAACTTGAAGGGCATCATTCACTCCTCCTAATGGGACAAGGCAGTTTGCATGTGGCCCCACTGGGTGCTGGCTGATGTCCCCCACAGGGAATGAGACAGGGAAAGTCTTGGAGACCTTCCCCAGCTGGGCTGAGAATGACACAGATGTTTCCCAGAGAGACCCAAACCTGACTGAACAAGGGTCTGGGCTCTTCATGGCTATGACTGTTTCAGGTTTACACCCCATTGCACTTATCAAAGCTCCCTACCAGCTTCCCAGCTGATGCGTGGGTGCCCTGGAGTGAGCCGCCCCGGCAGTCTCGGCTCCTGGTGCAGGACAGCCAGGGCAGGCCGCCTGTTTCCACAGCGTGGGTCCTGGCACTGAGCCTGGTCAGCCCACAGAGATCAAAGCGAGCAGCGTTTCCTGACCGATACCTGATCCTGGTGCTGGAAGGGAGCTGGGAGGCTGCCGAGTGCCTCCTTCACTGTTCCCACCAGCACGCAGCACCAAGTGCACAGTGGGCTCCGCACCTCTGGGCTGCATTTTATGGTACCGTGGCTTCTGCCAGCTCCCTCTTCCTCCTCTTTTGCCTCCTCTTTTTTTGTAGGCAACCAGCTCTCCACACCCCACAGTTTATTAAAAATCCTGGGTACCTTGGAAGAGACAACACAATAGTGTACTTGTTACAGCTGCCCAGTATTAATGGACTCCCCCTTTTGATTTTAGAGTGGAACTTTTGGCAGAAAACCAGCATCCAAAAGGGAAAATTGCTGTAAAGCTCAGCAAAAAGGGGGTGGGGAGGGAGGAGAAACAGCCTGTAGCTTTGATCAGAAAAGCTTGAAGATGAATCATGGTGATGCCCAAAGCAGATTTGCTGAAGTTGGATTGCAAAGAGGGGAGCCAGGACTGGTGCAGAGAGGGGTCGCCAGAGTGGTGATGGGGCTGGGGTGGGAGGGAGCCCCGGCAGCCAGAGGTTCAAAGGCCTCTGCAGCAAAGAGCAGAATTGGAGGATTATTCACTTTCTATATTTCCACTTCTGCAGCACACATGGGAATCTAATTGGCCAGGATGAGAAATACAGCTAGACAGCTTACAAGTGGACTTGGGAAGACAAAAATATTTGCAGCTGCAAACCATTAAAGGCAAACCCAGCCTCGCTCTTACACTTTAATTACCCTGCTGTAAGCTTTCCTCCACGTACCAGAGCTAGTGTCAGCTCAAAAACCTTTCTGATCTTAAAAGGACAAGCACAACGCCTGGCCACACCAGGACAACAGGACTTCAGCACAGCAGCACTTCAGAGCACCAAGGACTGAGCACCTCGCAGGGCATCAGGCATCAGCTCTCGCCCACTGCCCCACTGCAACCCTTGACACTGCCCTTGCAAGGCTGATGGCAGCCCTGAGTCCCATCAAAGACATTAGCTTGGCTTTTTGTGGAGGGAGAGCATCCAGCCTTGTAGATTTGGGGCTTCCCATGCACCCCATGCTCTGCAAGGTCCACCCAAGCTTATCCCAGCATTGCCTTGCTGTGACAGCAAGTGGCAAAAGCCTTGGCAGTGATCACCCCTGTCCTCCTACAGCCTCCCCAGTCCTCCCTGCTGCTGCTGTATTTCAGCTGAGATGTTCATTTCCCAGGGTCCAAAATCACTGGTGGGGAGATTTCCCCTTTATTGGCACCTGGACTCACCCTGATGGCTGGAGGAGAAGGGTGATGGAATGACCCCATCTCCTCATCTCCACCACATGTCCAGGTGACTCTTGGCACTGCAGGCTGCCCAGAGGTCATGCTGCCCCTGGCCGCAGCGCAGCCAGCCTGAGGCAGCAGAGCAGTGCCTGCAGGGGGCTCTGAATTCGGTGAGGGATGATGCAAGGATCGTCACAGCCCAGCCTGCCCGGCCACCACCGTGCTGCTCCCAGTTCTTTGACGGCTCATTTCCTTTTCCCCTCCTGCACCAACACCAAAAATGTTATTCCAGGTGCCGGCCCCAGCACTGCTCACTCCCTCACATGCTTCACCCCACTTCTCCTGAAACCTGAGGAGAGCTGAACTCATTTTATGCCATTTTCTTTCAATGCTCTGAGGGTTAACCTTGTGCCAGGCCTTTTTAGTTCTGCGATAAACACAGGAGAGGAGAGGGCCCACAACTTTGCTTAATGAGCAATTTTTTACTGCCTATTTTGAAGTTTTGATGCAATCTTTCAAATGCATGAGCTTATGGGGAGAGGGTGTATGAGTCTGGACTCATTTTAAATTGAGATTAAAGTTGCTTGGCAGCACTGAAGGGGCATTGCAGGATATAGGCAAGGACCCCAGAAGATAAGAAAGGACCCTCAGAGAGAAGATCTGAAGTGAATATATGTTATTTGTACTAGTTTGAGATGTTAAACCCAGGTACACCCCTGGGACAAGGAGAAGATCTGCCTGGAAATAGTCACCAGGGTGTCAATTGGGATCCCCCTGATCCTAAGTCTCTACAACACCTGTGCTGGGGGGCTGAAAGAGCTGCCCTGCTCCTGGGGGAGACATTTCCAGGGAAAACAAAGTCCAGCAAGGAATTGCAGGAGCAGGGGGGCTCAGGAGCCCATCGCTGTCCTGGGACATCCCTGCTGGAGCCATCGTGAGAGGAACGCGAGGGTGTGTTCCAGGCACTGCCAAGGACTGATGGGCACAGCACAGCAAAGGCAGAATAGAGCAGGGACAGGGGGAAGCCCTGGCAGCAGCCAGCAGGACCCACTTATCTCTCTACTGCCCCACCCCTGCCTCCCTGGCAGGACAGGGATGTGTGCCCCAAGCCTTGCCCACCCGTGCCCAAGGACAGTGAGGGGGCAGCCACAGCCATGAACAACAGAACGACAGCTGGGAAGGGTGAAGCGAAGGCTAAATTAGGATGCTGGGCACTGCTGGCTGCCAGCCCAGTGCCACCTGCCAAAAGCCCTTTGGCAGATGAAAATCAGATCCTAGTGGGAAGACGATGCCTGGGGCTGGGCTAACAGCAAAGGAGTGATGTTAGTCCCTCCACAGGGTGCAGGCAAGTGAGGACCATTCCAGACATTGTGTC
Source organism: Cyanoderma ruficeps (assembly GCA_008694505.1). Classification (NCBI taxonomy): domain Eukaryota; kingdom Metazoa; phylum Chordata; class Aves; order Passeriformes; family Timaliidae; genus Cyanoderma; species Cyanoderma ruficeps. The sequence continues at coordinate 6,754,271 of VZDJ01000028.1, read as the reverse complement.
CTCAGCAGGAATTTTCTGTGAACTTCTCTCACACCCTGGTGGAGGTTCCCTGTGACCCCCAGGAGAGAACTGGCTGGGGGAGACATCTTGGGGCCAGGGAGCCAAGGAGGCTGCTGTGTGCCTGGGCCAGCACTGGGCTGCTCCCGGCTCTGCCCTGCGTGGCTGCTCCCAGCCCCTGCCGAACCCTGGGGGGCAGCAAGGGGGGGAGTAGAGGCTGCAGATTGGAACCACATGGAAGCACATTTGCAATGAATTAGGCTGGAAGCCAGCAGCTCTTGCTTGGCTGGGTGTGCAGCCAATCTTTAGGGATTGTCAGCTCCTCCCAGGTTTCCACAGCGGATGTTCCCTGGCCAGAGTGCAGCTGGGCTCTGTGCAGAGCTGTGGCCAAGGCAGCCCAGAAGGAGATGAGCACACGCGCAGGCAGGGACCCCCACCCACACACACACAGCCCCGCTGGCTCAAGTGGGCCCCCACATGCTCCTGGCCTGGGCCAGGCAAGGTTTCAGGGGCTGAGAATGCTCTGGGGCAAGGCAGTGGTGGTGCACAGGGGGGATTATTTGGCCACTTCCCAGCCTGGCAACCCCAGGGTGAGCATCATGTCTCCCTGCCTGCCCTTGCTCACCAGCCCCTCAAGCTGCACCCAGAATTAAGCAGATGGGGACCTCTTGCTCAGGCATTGGTGTGAAATCACATCTCGGAATACTTGAGAAAAGGGCAAGATCCAAAAGGCGGGGAAGAAAAGCTTCACCTGGCAGCCCTCTTGAGGGGTGAGAGGGTTAAGGCACTGGTGCAGAAAGGCTTTGAGTGTGCATGTCAAAGAATGACACTAACAACTCATGTGACAACCTGCCAGGAAAACTTTTCAGATCATAATTCGCATAGCGTTTGTATCATGTTCCCTTCCTGTTTAAAAAGGCAATATGGAAACCGTGCAAGGGGTTATTTGCTGGTCAGGCCGATCTGCTGCTTATGCTCCCTGTCACGCGCGTCCCTTTAGGAAGGGATGCCACCACGACAGACATAATTTCTAAAAATAACACCATCCCACACATTAGTCTCTAGTACCATTTGCTCTAATTATTCATTCCCAGCTAAAGAATAATGTCTAACCATTAGCACTGGGTGCATACTAAGCCCCTGCCAGAGCAGGAAGTTGGGCTACCCCTCACATGCCACCTGAGCATCTTCCTTGGTGGCATGTCCTACTGATGGCAGAAAACACAGAGGGGACACTGTCTTCTTGTGCCCAGCCCAGCCGTTTCAGCCCTCACAAACCAGTCAGGAGTATTCCACTGACCCTGCTCCACCTCTACAGGACAAATCCACCCAGAGTCCCTGTCCAGCCGCAAAGCCACAGCACGGTGCTCAGCTGGGTGTGTGTGGGCCCCAGCAGCACTGTGGCTCTCTGATAAGGCCATGCCTGTCTCTTGTTTCACGGGTGAGGGTATTTATGAAATGACAGGCTGCAGTGTTAATCTCTGGTTGGCAAGGGAGCATGCCAGCAGTGTGGCAGCTGGGCACAGCCAGCAAAAGCCTTTTGCTGCAGTTGGGGCAGGGAGGTGCTCAAGGAGGTTCTGGAGATCAGCCCATCTGCCAGTTGCTTTCACCTCCTGCACTTTGCACAGCCCCTGCTCCCTGACACCCATGTTGCTTGTGCTCAGCTCCCGGTTCAGAGGGGCTGGGGCAGGAGCTGCCTGTGTGTGGGCATCCCCACTGGGTTAGCTGACCTGCAAGCCCCCCGTGTGCTCCTAGAATGGCCCTGGAACAACACTGGCCAAAACGCAACTCCCCACGGGATTTTTTTATCACCCACATAACACTGGCGAAGGAAGGGAGGCCACCGCCAGGGAACATCTGGGCTCCATTGCTCATTGTCTGAGCAATGAGTGCTCAGACACTCATTAATTGATGTCAGCACTGAAGACAGAAGGGACGTCAGATATTAAATAAACACGACCACACTCTGCAGACCAAGCCAGTCCCCCTGGGGTAGGCGCACATTCACCCGCACCCACACGCTCCCCCGGCACAGCCCCAGCCCGGGCTGGGACAGAGGCAGCTCACCACACACACGTGTGAGCACAGCCACACGCTCGCCCGCTCCCACACAGCTCCGGTTTCATGTCAGCAAAGGCAGAGCAGGGTAAAAAATAGTCCTCCTTTTCCTTTCTGGTTTTCCAGCAGGCAGATTATCTGCAAGTGCAGAAACCGCCAGAAATTCTACCCCATGAAAGAGGGTGATGTGTGGAAGGTGGTGAGAGCCCTCCAGGGTGTGGGCTGGCTGATATCCCCCATCCAAAGTTGCTGCTTGGGGGTCCCACCTCTGGCCTGGACCTCTGGCAAGGAGCAGCTGCATGCCAGTCCCCATGGGTGGGCACATACCACATATGGGGCTGTGCAGCTGTGTCCAGCCTTTACTGGAGCACTCAGCCCCTCCTGCTGCCCCCAGAGTCCCGGCACAGTGCAGCATCCCACTGGTCTCTGTGCATTCTGTCGGTCCAGCCAGTGGGAATGGACAGTCCCACCCCTGCTTCCACTGGGCTGCGAAAGGCTGTGTTTCCCTCAGTCCAACTTCTGTGGGCACCTAATTTGTTTTGTCCTGCCCTTCCCTTGCCTGTGCTCTGAGGAAGACCAAGCATGGGAGCAGCCTGACCCCCAGAGAGCAGGGAGGCTGCCTGGCCACAGCACTGTGACAGACACGTGCTGCAGTGCTGCTCCTGTGACTGCCAGCCTGGGGCCTGAGCGAGCGAGTGTTTAGTTCACAGGGCAGGGCAGCTCAGCCCCACAGCCTGCCTGGTGACAGGCACAGGGTGCACAGTTGGGCCACTGGTCAAGCCCCAGCTCACAGGGCTGGGTCTGGAGCAGGACTTGAGTGCAGCATCACCCTGGGGCAGGCTGTGGCACTAAGCTGCTTTGATGTGTGTTTAGACTCACACCACAGCACTCAGATAAGCCACGGACCAGCACACGCTGTGCAGGTATGCAGGATACTCTTGACCTATGTCCACTGCTGCTGCTTTTGCTGTGTTGTTGGAGCCAAGTTTCCTCCATCCTATGGCATCTTCCATTGAACAGGAAACATTTTAGCAAGACACAGTCACCCTGCACAAATGTGGGGAAGAAAAGCAGCCCCAGCAGGTTGGTAGGTGCCCAGGCTCAGGCAGGGTGGTCTCCCATCCCCCATGACATTAAATTTGTGGGTCCTGCAAAGGGCAGTGAGGAAAGGGATGGTCAGTGAAACGTGTCCTGTCACACAGGAGCACGGCACCAGCCAAGGGCTTCCTGCTCCTGCGTGCGGCAGGGACTCATTAGCTCAGGGCTGGCTGTGCCTACTTTATTCTCTGGCAGCTTTTGTTCCCGTACAGAAATGTAGTCTCTCTCTCCCTCGCCCTTAGCCTCTTTTAATATTAAGGTCAATAGGTTGACGATTAAGCAGGAAAAGGGCATGAAGAATCAACCAAATTAAATCTTGTGGGCAAACAGGTGGGTGTGAAATTTCAATCAATGGCTGGTGTTAGCAGGGACCCCTGGGATCACGATTTCCCAGGGGAAGACTGGGAAGCCCCGGAGGGATTTGGGTACAAAAACTCCAGACATGGGAGAATAGAAAAAAAGTCTTCTCAAAAACCAATATTGACAAGGTTCCTGTGTTTGCACCCCGGCTTTCCTCGGCAGCACAAAGGGAGATGATTATCCCGGGTCCACTGGGAGGGGATGACGGGAGCTCAAAGGTGAGCCAGGCCCCCATCCCCCGGCTCCCCTGGCCCCAGCTCCTCCACTTAATCCCCCTCTTGCCCAGGCTTTGAAGTCGCCAGAGGTCGAATATGGGATGTAAATCACGTTAGACGCAGTGTGTGATCACAACGCCGCTGCGAGACAATGCCGTACTTCCCCCAGTGCCCGGGCATCCCGCCGAGCCGCGGCCGTTCCCGGCTATAAACATCCCCGATATCCCCGAGCTGCGGGCCACAGCGGGCACCGAGGGTGGGCTGCGGCCGGGAACACCCATTCCAGGCGGGACAGAGCCGTGCCGGGTGTCGGGAGCCGCAATGGGCACTGGCGCCCAGAGGCCTCGGGGCTGCCGAGAGCAGAAGGCTCGTCCCTGGGATTAATTAGCAAGGGCTGCGGCTGTGGAGCAATGTAAAACACGAGCCGTTCGCTGGGCGTGGGTTCCCGGGGCCGTCCCGCAGCGCTGCACATCTTGTAAGCATTAGCATCACGTAAGGGGGGCCTGCACAGAAGGACCCGGGGTTTATTGGGCTGTAAACTGCGTTGTTCCCGTTAGAGTAACGACGTTGCTGGTGAAGAGATGTGCCTTTAGCACATGAGGCTCGGGAACCAGGTGTGCCGGAAGGAAACAGAGCAGGGTTTGGAGGCTCTGCTGTCACCAGTGGGATAATAGAGAGAGAAACAAAGCAGACGTGGGAGGAAGCAGGGGGCGGCACCAAGGATATGCTACTCCTGCCCCCAGGGCTGCTGTGCTTTTCAGTCCTTTGCATTTATCTGCCCCAGACCCAACTGGCTGGTGCTCAGCCCCCCTGCTCCCTGACGTGGGGCTGCACACCCTGCCCTCCGCCTGGGAAGTTCAGACCCGGGTGCAAGGGGTGATCGGGAAACAGCAAGTGACTGCTGGCTCCTTGGCTCTGTTTTGATGGACTTTGCTCTGCCTTGCTCCAGCATTTCCTCTGTCTCCTGTGGTACCTGGGAAGATGTGACACATGGGGATTGCTGCCCAGAGCAGAACTATTGCCTGAAGGAGCAGCTCTGAGTACCAAGAGCTTCCTTGCCCTGTGGAAAAGCCATCCATGTTTAGTTTTCCCTTAGTCATGGAAGCAGTCTCCAAAAGAAAAGTGATAGTGGACCATAACAATTAACACATTTCCTATTTTCCCATTATCAAAAATGTATCCATGCTCTGCAGACAGCAGATTGGTGGGTTTAAGTCTTTTTTCACTCATTCACACCTAAACCAGGACTGTTTTTTCAAGACCAGCACCAGAGCTTACCAGGTATCACCATCTGGCTGCACAGACATGGATGAACTGCATTATAGGCATGTTCCCATTAGTCTGGCTCCAAATGGCCCTGTTTTCTCCCTGGAGCTGCCACCTGGTCTTGGTGGCCCTGGGAGACCTTCCCAAGCAGGTGCCTGGTGGGAAACACAGAACCTGTCATACTCTCCACCTGGTGACAAGTGACAGAGAGGGTGATGGTTGATGCCAGGGACCTGAACCCCACGGCATCAAACTTCTGCACATACCCACTAACAGGAGACAGGCACAGGTACCAGCCCATCTCACCCTCCCACCCCCAGGCTCCCCTCCACTGCTGTGTTCCATCCCTACTCACTGCTGCAGTGCCCAAGCACAGGACCCTGGCAGTTAGAAACTACTTGCTTTCAAAGCCTTTTTTTCTTTCTTCTTAATTGGGAGAATGGATGATTTTTTTTTTAAACAAAAATATGTTGTTATTATGGAAAATATCTTCTCTCCACAGAAAATGCCTTGCGTTTGCTGTACACATTGTGGACCATACCAGAAAACATCTGATGTGCTTCCAAAACTGCCGGGGCATTTCTTTTCTTGTTAGAGTGGAAATTTTCTTCAGGAAACAAGTTTTACCTAGTTTGCACTGACATTTGCTGCAGCAGAAAGCAAGCAGGCCTGTCCTCATCTCACCCCTTCATCTCCAGGAGCTGGCATCACAGGGGCATCGTGGCATGACCAAAACCTGCGGCACAAACCCTGGCATTGATTCAAGATTTGATCCTAGTCCTGTAAGCCACTAAGCACCAACCACCACCCAGGCTGGCCCAAGGGGAAACTGTAGTATCCTGGGGCAAGATGATATCTGTGTGAGAAACACTGAGGAAAACACATTATTTTACTGGTTTCTGGCTTGCAATTAGTGTTGATGCTGTACAGTCGTACTGGGTAATGTTAAATAGATATTTATCAAACAAAATCAAACCCAAATATTGCCATTTCAGTTTAGTATTTTGTATGATTACTCTACTGAACAGAAAAAAAAAAGAGAGAGAAAACATGCAACATTTTGTTCATGTCTTTCAAATTCATCTGTGATTAATGTAGATGTTAGGATGGTGATTACAACTCCACCCATTGGTTTTCCTGCTGAATCCATAGCACAATGGCAGATGCACCTGAGGATGACTGTTATGGTCCCTCCACAACAGCTCTGGCTGGGTCTGAGTCTGACTTTGTCTGCAAGATTTCCAGCTGGGGACTACTCCTTAGCTCCGTTTCTCCCACCAAAGCTGGACACAGCAAAGAAAATTGCCTGTGCCCCCTCACCTGAAACCTGCCTTACCAAGTGCTCCCCACCAGGTGTTTTTAGGTTCAACACCCAGTGGTTCCCCTTGCACTCTGGAGAGCCTGGGGGCTCCTTAGGCAAGGGCTGACTTCTCCAGAGACCAACCCAGGAAGTTGCTGAGGTGCCGTGTGACACAGCCAGCCAGGACACAGACATATTCTCTATTTCTTTGCTTTTTTTTTTCAAACAGATTTCTGAGAAAACATCTGCTGTGCCCCAAGCCCACACCGGATCTGAAGATCAAAATAAAGGACTTTTGTCTTTTTATTAAGCATTTTAGCAAACGTGACTATTACATTCATATTATATTTCCCTGTTTTGTACAAACACGTTTAAGTCAGCCTTAAGAGGATTACGTTTATGGTGCACCAATCTCTGCTCAAATGGGTTGACTAAGGAAACTCTTGTTAAACAGTATTTTCTCTAATGCCTGTTGCTTTTCTTCCTTGCTTTAGTGCTCAGACATCTATCCAGGCTCCCTAAATCCACCCTCCCCATAAGCTTTCAGATCAAGACTCTTCCCCCCTCTGCCCCCCTCCACACTCTTTAATACAGCTGAAGATGAACATTAGTGCTTGGTTCAACTGCACTGGAAAGGGAAAGGGCAGATTCATCAAAATCTTTATACCTCCATAGAAAAATGTAGCCTTTTGCCTTTCCTCGAGTGAATGTCTTTTCTAGAGGGTATTCATTAGGGGTTTGGTCTGTTTTTGCAGACAGCTCCACAGATGTTGACATTTTTTTTCTTCACTGGGTTAAGACGCCTTCTATAGGCTTTCAGTCTTCATTTGTTACTTCTTTATTATCCAAGAGGGGTTTTTCTTTTTTTTTTTCCCCCTGCTTTTTTTTTTTTTTTCCCTCCCTTTCTTCCCAAGGAGTTGACTCAGTTCTCTGAAGAGAGCAGTGGTAGTCAGGCTCATTATTATCTCGGGCCCTTTTTCATGGCCCCGGCAGGCCGGCCGGGGCCGCGGGGCCATTGTGGCAGAGCAGCAGGTAGCTGTGGCACAGCGGGGTCAGCGCTCCGGCCGGCGCAGCGCCTTTGTGTGCCCGCCTCGTGCTGCTGGCTCCGTTTGTCCGGCGGTGGGAAAGGTCAGGAGCATGCTGCTGCTCCGTACCTGAGGTTTTGTCTCCAGCCGCTGCTGAGAACTTATGTAAATAATTCATTGGAAAGCAATCGCCGGTTCCGGGGGGTGGAACAGAGGGAAGGGGTGGGGGTGTGCTGGCAGGGTGGTACCAGAGGTACCTGGGCCATCAAACATGCTCACCAGAGTCTTGGCCAGAGTTGTGGTGTGCTCAGGAAGCCACATTCCATAAGGTTTCATATCATCACTTCTATAGACCAAGACAGCTGGTTTCCCACTGCAAACTTCGCCAAGAGAGCCATTTGTGTGTGGAGGCTTAAGGCACAGTGAGGGCAGCAACCTGCACTGAAATCCCCACCTCTGAGACCGAGCGCAGTGCAGTTGGCTCATGACCCATTACCTTTGCCTGCAGACATACACCATCCAAATACTCATCTCTCTGGTACTCGGTGCCAGTACCTCTACCTCAGCTCCCACAGAAAATTCACAGTGTATCTTGAGATTTTTCCACAAAAGATTGGCGGTACAGATATGGGGACTGGCAAAGGCATCATAATTCAAGTGGTGCTTCAGGACCTGCTGTGACAGAAACCCGAGGTAAGGACTCCAGCTAATCCACAGCAGGGCTCATTGCGTCACCCTGTCACTGCGGGCCATGCATCATCTCAGGGAAAACTAAAGCCCTTCTGCTCTTCCTGAGAGCCCTCCCAGCCCATTCCCACACTGCCTGGAGTCACCAGTGCTGTGGAGAGCATGCAGCTCCCCAGCTGTGCTCCCAGCGTGAGCTGGTGTTGGGGACAGGGCAGAGGTGACAGGTATCTTTATTCCACCATGCAGGAGAGCTTGAAAGTCCTGCTGGCAGGAATTTGTTTGCAAATTTTCCCCCGTTGAAAGGAGTGAAGGGACTGATATGACTGCTTGATTATGGCAGGGACAGGCAAGGCAGAGGGATGGGGCAGCTCCTGGGGAGCCGCGCTCCCAGTCTTTAACCTCTCCTCCACAGCTGGATGATTTAGTACCTTAGTGGAGCATGTTGGCTCCAGCCACGGGGCAAGGGATGTTCTCCCAGTTAGCAGTCACTATCTGAAAGTTACTGCCTGTGGTTGGGAGGGAACGTGCCTGGCCAGCAGGCATGGCTCCCTCCTGCCCCGCAGAGCTGTAGGACTGTGCCAATGCCGGATGCCCACACTGAGTGCCCAAGCACTCCCCGGCTGCCCATGCCCAACCAAAAGAGGAGCAGGAGGGGAGCAGCTCCCCCCTGTCTGCTGCAGTCCCGTGCTCAGCCTAGGACACTGAGCTTGACTGGAGTCCACATGAGAATATTGATGGGGAGTGCAAAATCCATCACATCAGCCCCCACCAGTATGCTAAAAGCCCTTACCATTTTGTCTTTTTATCACAGCTTTAGCAGGAGAGCTCCCATTAGCTGTGCACATCATCCCTGGGGAAACAGTACTGATAGATGTGTGAGATCAGGCAGGTGGATTTTCTTTTCATCACATACACTGGAAAAGCCTTCCACTGCTTAAAGCAAGAGGAGACTGAGCCAGCTCTTGCAGACTGCTCACGATGCACCTGGAGGGTCATGGCTGGATTTCAGGTCCCTTGCTCTGCGCTGGTGCCTGGGTGCTGCCTGGTCCAGCAGGCAGGGCAGGATCTGACCTAGAACAGCACTGGCTCAGCAGGACTTTCCTTTGGGCTGTATCCTCCATTTCCCCCTGAATGGAGACTGCTCCTCTCCCAGCACAGCATTTCAGCCCAGCAAATTCCCAGCACAACCACTGACAGAAAGTAGCTTTTCTGTAACAGTGGAGCGATGGCATCCCTGGCTGTGCCTGCTCTTTGTCACTCTGCTGTGTTTGTGCTGGCCATTGCTCCCCCTGAGCACACCAATCTCAGTGGTGCTCACACACACTGACCGGCATCAGGGATATGAAGGAGCCCTGGGCACAGGATCCACAGCAGCTTCTGCATGAACATTACAAGTGCTGAGGTTTATAACCCAGAAAATCTGGGCTCTGAAGGGCTCTATCTGGCGGGGCAGGAGGCGTGCCGCCCTGCCCAGAGCCACTTTTATGCCATTGTGCCTTTTCAGCATTGCATTAAGGCAGCCAAAGAAGGGGGATTTTTAATGGTTCCAGGGGAACAAAGCAGAAACATTCGACCCAACTTCATTACAGAATCATCTGAAACGCTTGAGGAACGTTTCCCACTAATTATCATAAATAGCCGAAAAAAATCTTTCCCTCCCAAAGCAGGTTCCAGCTGCCCCTCTGTGTTTTCTCACCTCCACTTCCAATAGCCTGACCCTGCCCCCGCACAAAGGGGAGACCCCATCTCCGCTCCCCCCACACTCACGGGCTCTAAAGAAATACAAACAGGCAGCAGATTAACAGCACTTGTTTGCACCTTAAACAAACAGGAACTTCCGCCCCTCCGGGCTCTCTCACTGCACAAGGGAGGATGCACCAGCTTGTTTTTCTTGCCCTTGCTCTCATGCCCTGCCCAAACCCTGGATAAAAGCCTGGACAGTCGAAGGCACGAGGCAGACAGGATGAGAATGCCAGGGGTGTCAGCCCCCCATCTGCTTGATCCTCATCCCTCATGCTGTGTGTCCTCTTGCTGCCCCATCTGCCCCTGGGGAAGTCAGGCTCCTGCTGCAGTAAGGTCGTGAGATGCCAAGGGCAAGGCAAATGAAGGAATGTCCCAATTCAGCTCTTGCCCCGTGTGTCTCACAGGGCTTCTTGCAAGAGGCAGTCTGATATGGCTGGATGGGTACTGTGAGTGGATGTGGAGAGAGGGATGCTGAATGTGAAGGATGGAGGGGAGGAGACAAACCATCCAGAGGACACACAGAGGGGTGGTGCTGGTGTTCAAAACCATCACCAGCATCAAGGAAGCACAGCAGCACACTGAGCAATGACTGCCAACCCACGAAGCCATCTCTGCTGACTGGAATAGGGGATGGATGAGTGCTGCACGTGCACGTGCAGACAGACCTGAGGCTGATCCCAGCAGCTGCCTCCTCTCCCAGGGAGCTGCCCCAGCTCGTGTCCTCAACCCGCAGGTACTATGTTGCCCATCTCACCTCTCCAGTGGCATTGCCAGCATCTCCTTGCTCCCACAGGAACAGGTGTCAAGCCACTTCCTTCTTGGTCTGCCCACAGCACACAGAGAAGTCAGCCCCCAGCTCCCCATGCCTCTCAAACCACACCAGCAGCTTTTGAGACACTGCTCCCAGCACAGCTCGGCACATCTGGGACCGGCACACGAGGCAGGCACACAGGGAGGAAGCTGTGGCAGCGTGGCCACAAGCTGGGACAGGTTCCCATCGCAAGCCAGCAGTGAGACACCAAAGGCCCAGGCTTGCTCCTCACACGGGTTATTGTGCAAATCCCCTCATGCAGGTGTTAATTGCCCCCCTTCTCACAAGCCACAAAAAAGAGTTTTGCTTTCAAGCCTGTCCCCTGGGGTGCCCCAGGGACAGGAAAGGGAACTGAGGCAGGTGGCAGGGACAGGTCACCACACCCGCAGCATGGGTGGCTCCTGACAGGGCTGACATGCAGAAGGTTACAGGTCAGTGCTGCAGCATGAGTGACAGTGCTGTGGGAACCACTTCTCACCTGCACAGGGCAGGAGGAGAGCCAGCAGCAGCTGCAGGACTCCCAGACCATGCTGGAGACCCCTGGTCCCAGCACTGCTCAAGGACACACATGTATGGTGTCCTGTCTCTGCTTCTAACAATTGATCACGTGAGGCTGTGAAGATCTCAGGCAGTCACAGCAATTGGGAAGAGGTGTAGAGTGTCACAAACAGCCTGGAGATGCCACACGGGGATTTTTTTTTATTTTATTTTTTTTTCCCCCCCCCCCAAAGCAAGAACCAGGGGTATCCTGTGCAAGGAGCAGCAAGCAGAGGAAGAGCAAAGTGAGGTGATCTCTCATTCAGTGCATGGGCAATCCTGGGCACTCCTCACCACATGGTGCTGTGAATCTTACCTGAGTTCAGAGAAGCCAGAGAAATTCACAGATTAAAAACTACCAACCACTACCCAGTGCAGTGGCATGCTGAAAAGGGATGTCTGGGCTGCCCACAGCAGAGTGGAGAGAGTGTGCTGGGGACTCTGCACTCCACACCACCTCCCCAGCCATACACCTTCATTGCAGCAAGCTGTAGCCCTGACACAGCAAACACTGATCTCCCTGGTGCAGATCCCCATGCTCTGCCCCATCTTCATGTGCTCTCTGGCTGCTCTTGCCCAGCAAGCAGGAAACCCCAGGATGCTGCTCCATAGGCACATTGCCCCCAGGACACCCTGCATCTCTCTAAGCTCCTTCCCTCCTGGAGTACACTGGGGCCAACAGGGGCAAATGGGAACAGCTGCTAATTCCTCTCAGCCCAGACATAACCCTCCAAGGACTGGCCCTAAAGTGGTGGAGGGAACTGTGAGCCAGCTGCACCAACCTGGCCCCAGGAACACGCATGCTGTATTTTCATTGCAAATTACAAATCGATCATAGCAGGAAATTCCCGTGCTGAGAACACCCTTGGCTGTTATTATTTTACAGCACTCTAAAGCACTTAGAGGTGTTCTGGGCACTTAGAAAGATGTGGCCCTTTCGTGGTATTATGGGGCAAATTAATTTTAAAAGCAGCTGTAAGAATGTTGGCCATTTGGCTTCCAGAGCCGGATGGGCACAGGTGGAGGCTGCAGGGTTTTGTGCTGCTTTCAGATACAGCACCACCCTGCAAAGAGGGAACCAGCATGCTCCGGAGTGAACACCTCTTGCCTGACCCCAGCTTTATTAATAATCAGTAATTAATATGAGAGCGGAGGTGCCTTGTGTCTCCGAAGACCTTTTAAGATGTGATTATGTTGTGCTAATCTCACCCCGAAGTACTTCCCTGTTTAGACTGTGCTGGGCCATTAAATATCTGAAAAGCCAGCAGAGACCCCCCCTCATCACCTCGGGAAGTGCTCGGGGTCCGTTCCCCAGCAGCCAGGCCCCGCTTTCAAACCCTCTAAATCAAGTATTAAGCCGAGTCCATCTGGATTGCCAGAAAAAACACTCCCTCCCCCTCATCTGTATCTCATTACCTGCTGTGCCAGCCCCGGCCCCGGAGCCGCTTGCTCCATCCCGCCCAGATGTGCTGCCCCACGCTCGCCTCCCGTATTTCACAGCCGTCAGCAGGACTTCAAGGAGTAGCTGAAGGGCCTGTAACACTGCACAGGTTCTTAGCAAGGATGTATATCCAGGTCCCTAATGCATAGCTGCAGGCACGCACTCTAGCACAAAGCCCCTTCCCCCTCTCCTGGTCTTGCACCAGGCAGGGGAACTGGGGTCCTCAGGGCTCACTGGCCAGGAGGTTTCTGAGTTGCTTTCCAACTTTTCCTTGTGAAACACACATCCAGACTATTGCTTTTCAGGGACTCTTTCCCTGGGACACCTCCAAGCCAGGCAGCCCCTATGCCACACAACTGGGGAAGGCCACCCAAAGGCAGGACAAGACAGAGCAGGGACCAGCAGAAATGGCAAGGAGTTGAAGACAGACACCTGTAGAAACTGTGGTCAAATTTGGGAGCAGCTTACCTTGCACAGGGCAAAATCAAAATCTAGAGCTTAAAAAAGGTAGAGACCCAAATCAAGGGAACAACTCCTGTGTTCACAAGCTCAAATTCTCCTGGAATAAAGCTTCCCAGGAAAGGTTTCAACACTTTCTGTGATGGCAGAAACCACAGAGGAACAGCCACTTTTGTTTAAGTTTGGCACTTCCCTGGGCCTGGCAGAAGCCCAGGACTCTGGAGGTGAAGGCTCTCATCAACCCTTCCTCCCAAGTTTCCCAAGAGACCTGTTCCCATCCTGCAGCCAGGACTCAGCACCAGGTGAAGTTATGGTAAAGAAGCACAAGACCAGCTTCAGAGGGGCTGGGCAGGCAGCACCACAAAGAGGTTTTGGGAGACATGGGGTTTAAGAGTGGGAAGAAAAGCTTATCTTTCAGGGGGTCTAGGAGCCTTCCACAGTGCCACTGCCTGTGGAGGGTCAACCCTGCTCCTACCCCAGCACTGACTGGGCATCCCGCACTCCAGCAAGCAGCAGGAATCCACCACAGCATGTCATGGCAAGAAAAGCCCCAGGATGAAAGCAGTCTTCTCACCAGCCCATCAGACATGCAGGGGAGGCTTTAATATCAGGGAGGAGGAGAGGGAGAAGGGAAGAGGTCTGGGTATAATGGTTGTACAGACACAGACACATCCTGTAAAGTGGCACAGGGAAGAAGACAGGGTGCAGGGCAGGAAGCCTTGTGATATCTTTCCCCAAGGACTGCAAGCACTTTCCAGGGATGGGGGGAGATTCGGGTGGGGGTTCCTGACCCTACGAGCGAAGAGCGGGCATGTCCGCGGTGCGGCGGGGTCCCGGCCGGCGGCTGCGGGGGCTCCGGCGTTTCGGTGACCGCAGTCAGGCGTTGTCAGCCACTGCCTGTGTCGGGATGCCATCTAGTGTCCCTTGGCAGAAGGGCCGTCAGGGAGGAACACCGCGCATAGGCTTGCAGGCTCCCAGCATCGCCAGGAATCATCCCAAAACAGCCTGGCTGCTGGGACCCCCTGCACTGGGATCAGGCTGTGTGCCGGGACCCCCTTCCCGGGGACAGCGCACCCTGCGGCCAGCACGGCTGCAGACCCCAAGGGAGGACAACTGGCACAGTCCAGGTCATACAGGGGCAGCAAAGCTCAAGGTGGTGCCAGGGCTGGCTCAGGGGGCCCCGGAGCAGCCAGGGCATGAAGGCTCAGCAGCCTCACAGGTGGCCCGCGGTGGTGGCGAGTGTCCTGGTGAAGAAGGAGGGCGACCACCACTCCCAGCAGTGTGCAGGCTGTCTGCAGTGCCAGCATGGCCAGCCCCAAGGCCAGGGACACCTGGCACTGCCATGGGCTGGTCCACGGGGACAAGCCCCAGGCACGATGACTGCTGGGGCCCAGGGGTGGGGAGGCTGGATGGGGGCTCATACTGTCTGACACTGTGGGGACAGGAGGTGTTGGGAGCAGGACAGTGCCTGCCGGGGCAGAAGCGTGTTGGGGGACAGTGGGGGTAGGCTGGGCACCAGCTGTGGACAAGTCACATGTGGTGGAATAGTCCCATTCCCTGCCCGGGGCAGGAGCATGATGTGATGGTGAATGTGATGCCAGTGGGACTGTGCCCAGAGCAGCAGTCTTGGAGAATGGCCAGGGTGCCACGGAGGAAGCTGAGACAAGGAGGGTTATAGCTGTTCCCTGTGGAATGGTGGCTGGCCTCTCCCTGGGCTTTGAGAGAGCAGGAGGCTCTTCTCTGGTCATGATTGCCAGGGGGCTTGTTGGCACTGGTGTGGTGGCTGAAGCTAGAGTGGCTGGCACAGGTTTTGGGCGGGTGGCCCCAGGAGACTGTAGCCTTACAATGAGTGAAGTTGAAACAGCTGATGATGGGGTGGTGATGGAAGCCTTGGGCATCTCAGCTGATGATGGTGTTGTGGCAGTGGAGGCCTTTGGCAGCACAGTTGGTGATGAGGTGGTAATGGAGGTCTCTGACATCACAGCTGGTGATGAGGTGCTGATGAAGGCTTTTGGTAGCACAGTTGGTGATGGGGTGGTGATGAAGGACTTGGGCACAGTGGTTGTTGATGGTGTGGTGATGGAGGTCTTCAGCTTATTGGTTGTTGGTGGGCTGGCACTGAAGGTCTTCTGCAGCACAGCTGGTGGTGGGATGGTGACAAAGGCCTTAGATGGCTTGGCTGGTGACAGAGTGGTGAAAGCAGCCTCCATTGACATGGTTGGCAAGACAGCAGAGGTGACCACAGGTGAAAGAGTGGTTGGCAGTGTCCTGATGGGAAAGGATGCCAGTGATAGCATGGTTGGTGCTGCTGTGGACGTGGCTCCATGTGACAGGAGTGTTGACGTCCTTTGTGATGGTGTGGAGTTAAATGGCAGAGTACCTGGGCAAATCAGGTGTTCATCTCTCAGCAATGTTACTGCTTGCCCTGCCAGGTGGGGTGGGCTTTTGCAGGAGACTTGGGTGGACAGTTTGACCTTTTCCCTGTTGCCCAGGATCCAGCGATGCAGATAGCAGAGGTTGCAGTCACATCTCCATGGGTTACCACTCAGATACACTGAGCTGAGCTTCTTCAGGGGGTCTAGGAGCCCTTGGGGAACACTCTCCAGCTGGTTCTTTCGAAGGTTGAGGGTTTTCAGATTTGGGAGAGAAGCAAAGACCCCTTCATCCAGAGCAGAGAGCTGATTTGTGTCCAGCTGGAGGTCCATGAGCTTGTTGAGCCCAGTGAAGACTCCTCTTGGCAGGGCTGATAGCTGGTTGTGGGACAAGATGAGTTTGCCAAGGGATGTGAGGTTGACAAAGATGCCATCTGGAAGTGTGGCCAAACTGTTCCTGCCCAGATCCAGCTCCCGTAAGTGTGGCATGGTGTCAAAAAGGCAGCGGGGGAGCTCCATAATATGGTTTGAGCCCAGAGTCAGCAACCTCAGTTTGTTTAAACCAAAAAAGCCCTGAGGTGGGAGAACACTGATGAGGTTGTTGTCCAAGAGGACTTTCTCCAGGTGAGGCAGGCTCCTCAGAAGCATAGGTGGCAGTGCCCTGAGCCTGTTGCTCTGGAGGCTGAGCTCCAGCAGCTCCAGCTGACTGTCCAGCAGTCCCTCTGGGAGGTCCTGCAACTCATTCTCATACAGCCGGAGGACTTGCAGCCGGGTGAGTTTGCTAAAGGCATTCACAGGAAGAGTTGTGATCTTGTTTCTAGACAGGTCCAGAAAAGTTAGATTGACAAGAGAATCAAAAATGCCTTCTGGAAGAGAAGGGATTGCATTGATGTGCAGGGAGAGCTCTCCCAAACTTTCCAGCCCATCAAACAGGCCTTTGGGGATAGATCTGAGCTGGCTGTCTCTCAGCTCCAGCCTTTGTAAACTTGGAAGGTTTTGGAAAGTGCCCACAGATAGTTCTTCTAATAAGGCACCAGAGATGTCCAAATCCCTCAACTTGTCCAAATTATCAAAGGCTCCAGGTTCAACAGTCTTGATCTTGTTGCCAATGAACAAAATCTTGATCAGATTGGGCATGTACCTGAAGGCACCTTTCCTTATAGTCGTGATGCTGGTTTGGACAAAGATCATCTCAGAAACAAAGGGCTTTGCAATCTTTGGGATCTCTTTGACATCATTTTTTGTCCCTCTGTAGACCTCCTGGTAGTCTTTGGGCATTTCGTAGGGATCTTCACCCAGGGTTTTATCTTGACATTTATGGGGGTTAAAGGAGAGGAAGAAAAGCAAAAGGAAAAGCTGGTACATTGTCCTGAAAAGAAAGGCTTCAAAGATCAGTTATGAAGAACAAGAAATCTCTGTCCACAGCTCATGAACTGTTGTTCAGCTCTCAGGACTCTTCTCTTCACATACCATAACCCATTTAATGAGAAAGAGACTGGACAAGCAAACATATGCTGTATTTGCAAGAGTTCAGTGCTGTTGGTACCATGGGATGGAGAGGGAAAGCAAGCCAGCTCATGTCTTGCACTGGGAGATGCTCCAGGAGGGACAAGGGCTGGACAGTCTGTTCTCTGGCCCTTCCTCTCACATGTTTGAACTATAGGCTCAGTCTGCCTAGGTGAAGAAGGCAAAGTGCTGCTGCCTATTAGTGCTGCCCCAGTGGGTCCAGTTAGTCAGCAGGGCAACAGCCCATTCATACAACAACAGAAGCAGTCAGCCCTGCACTTGCTAATGAGGGATCAGCAAGGCTCCCAGGAGCCAGCCAAGACCAGAGGACCCTCTGTGCTTAGAATTTCCACACTGTGCTGGGTAGTTTTGCTGTTTCATTGCTGTTTCTCTCAGTTCAGGGGGCTGATTTAAAACATGGTTTCTAAGCATCTGTTTTCCAGGATTCTTGCTAATTGCACCATATTTTGGCCTTGGTTATGCAGCTCTGGCAAACAGAAATAGTTAACCTGTGAACAGCAACCAAGCTTTACAGCAAGGCTCATTAAAACCTTGGAATGTCCACAGATGAACTCTCTAACACCTAACATCTGGGGCTCTGACCTTGCAGGTAGGAAGTGAAATCACTGATGCGCACCTACTAGTAGAGCCCACTTCTTCCATGGAAACATTTGGAATCACTCAGCTAACACATTAACTGGGGTTTAACTGCTATGAGCACCTCACTGGGACCATATTTCCAACTTTTAATTCACAGCCTGGTTGGGAGCAGAGAAAAGAACTACAGGCTTCTTCTTGGGTAACCAGTGAAGCTGACCATGCAAAAGAACTTATTCTGGGAGGGTAAATCTGCTATGAAAAGTTATTTTTTTAAAGAATCTTCAGACATCAGCAAATAGAGGAGACTGAAAGACACTGGTTTGAAGAGAAATGGATGAGAGGTGACGGGTTGTGCAGGCTGCCCCTCAGGGCTCCCAGGGCAGAAGCCACTGCTGATCCCTGCCCATCCTCTCCCCAGGGAGACTCAGGTGGAGGAGCTGGGGCTGTGGCTGTAGAAGTGTCTGCTTCACTTCTGCTGCAGGGGAAGTGCAGTGGGTGAAATGTGGAAATGTCTGAGTGTTGGGGAATGAAAATAGACAGTTTTGAACCACAAAGATCTTTTAAAACCCTCACTGTGGTCCCATGCTTATGCCCCACTCCAGCCAGGCAGAGTCATGGAGAAATAGTCCCAGCTCATGGCACTGAAGCCTCCCCTGCTCCTTGCTGCAAGGAAATGACCAACAGCCCTTCCCACCACCCCTCCCAGCACATTTTAAAGAGTGAAATAAAGCATTTTGCATCACTTACATGACTGAGCACTTGCACACGAGTTCAGTCACCAGGAAGCCATGCCATGAGAGGAGTGAGGACATCAGATGGGGGTCTCATCACCTGGCCAGCTCTTTATCCATGTCCCAGGCATGGGACTAGGTTTCACGTGAGGTCAGGACATGTCTGTGTGGGGAGATAAGGATGGCCGGGGAGCCAGCAGAGGAGCTGTGCCCCCAGTGCAGGAGGCCACGGCAGAAACCCCTTGGGGGGGACACAGTCACGTACTCCCCAGGCATTATCTGCTGGCACCACTTGGCTCGGCACATCCAGGGAAAGCTGCAGATCTCCAGGCCTGTTTGTTTGCAGGCAATGGTCTTTGGGGTCCCATATCTCCACCAGGGTAACTCACCAGTTTCAGAAACACCACCCCCCCTGACACAACAGACAGCTGTTTCATTCCTCAGAATTTGCCTTATGTAGCTAAAAGTGCAGTTCTGAAGCCATTTTCTGGTGCTTATAAACAATGAAACATCTGTGGTTCAACAGATATAACAACACCCAGGCTCTGTGCTCAGCCCCACAGCTCTACACCTTGCTGGCCCTAGTGTTGTGTGCTGCACCCCAGTGCAAGTCAAAGACCCTCCCATGGTGACACCCAGAGCTTCTGGCTAGTGCAGGGTATCCTGTGGGATACTCATTTTGAGGCAAAGACAAACTGACAGGACATCCATCACTCCCCAATGGGTAATTGCACTGATTAAACTTCTTCCATTTTCACCTGCTCCTATAAAAGCTCAGCTTCTGCTTGCTGGGTTTCATTGCACTTTTCCAGGCAAATTTAAAAACAAACTACTGCACATTTTCAACAGCCTTACCCCTTTCCAATGTCAATGTCGTCGGCACCCATGTCCCCAGTGGGCGCCATGCTCCTGCCGTGCCCGCGGAGCCCGGTCCCGATGGCCACGAGATGGTGCCGCAGCACCGCCGCACCGACACCACGGACAGACAGACAGACACCGGGACATTCACACACGAGCACGGACAGACACACACGGACAGGCCCAGCTGACACGCACAGACACAGGGACACTCTCACACGGACACTTGTGCGTTTACACCCCTGTGTGCACCCCACTGGCCCTCCCAGGGGAGCACACACCTTACCTGTCACCCCTGGGTGGGCAGCGCTGCTGGGACTCTCTGCAGGTCCCAGCACTGCTGCCTTTTGCTGGGACCTGTATCTCCACAGGTCACAGAATCAGAATCCCACGATGGGAGAGGTTGGAAGGGACCAGTGGAAGTCATCTAGTCCAACCTCCCTGCTGAAGTAGGGTTCCCCAGGTACCCATGGCTCTGTTCAGATGGATTTTGAGTATATTCAGAGAAGGAGACTTTACAACCTCACTGGACAACCTGTTCCACTCACCCTCACAGCAAAGTTCTTCCTCTTGTTTATGTGAAACTTGCCACATTCCATCTTCAGGCTGCAAGGCTGCAGACCAAACCCTGACAGGGTAGTGGGGGGACTTGACTGTGCACAGCTGGGCTCACCCTACAGCCAGGCAGCTCATGGCCCTTGCTGGGCAATCAGCAGCACTCACCCCACACCTCCCTTGGACAACACAAATCCGTGTCCTGAGGTTTTGCCAGGCTGCAGCTGGGCTTCTCTTCCCTCTGCAGTGCCAAGGGAAGGTGGCTGCAGCGGGCAGAGGTGAGCACACCATGAGAACACCAGAGTGGCACCTACTCACCACCAGGCACCTGCACCTATGCCACACCATGCACAGCTCCTGACAAGATCCCAGTGTACCACATCGACCTCCACTGCCTCTCCCAGACACACAGACAGCGGTGGGGGAACAGAATGATTCCTCTCTCTGCCACAGAACTCATAGCGCAGAAATAATAGATAAATTTTAATTATATTTGAAATACACAGGAAACACATAGCTGAGAGGATAAATACCACCAGACCAGCTGCTGCGGAGAGCTCGGTGACAGCTGGTGACCATGGCAGCGGTAGCGGAGCGAGACGGAGAGCTGTTTATTTCCCAGGCTGGTTCAGAGCTTGCCAGAGCAGAAACAAACGCCGGCCCAAGCTCTAGGGCACCGTGGGGAGACCTGGTGGTGCGGACTCGTTTTCCCTCCGTGCTGTGACAAGGACACTGAGGTGCAGCGTGCCGCAGCGGGAGCGCAGCTCCCAGGCACCCCGGTAGGCCGGCCCAGCGCCCTGCTCCGGCCCAGGGGGAGGGAGGCGAAGGCTGAGCTGCTGGCAGGTCGTGGCATTGCAGGCCACGCTGACAGTGCCCTCGGGGTCGGTGTAGGTGCACTGCTCCGGAGCATCTGTGTCCCAGTCTTCCTCTGGAGGGACACCGTGTGCTCCTGGACACTCCAGCTGCCCACGGGAGACCTCCAGCAGGGACTGGCCCCGGAGAGCAGTTGGATTGGCACAGAAGGCTTGGCCGTGGATGAGGGGCTCAGCAAAGCTCTGGAGCCAGTGCAGGAGGTAGGAGAGGTGGCAGTCACAGGCCCAGGGGTTGTCAGACAGCCCCACACGCACCAGGTCATCGTTGGCATCAAAGAGCCCCGGGGGCAGGTAGGCCAGGCAGTTGTGGTCCAGCAGCAGGGCAGTGAGGAGGGGCAGCCCAGCCAGCAGCCTTGCCGGCAGGCTGGAGAGATTGTTGTGGCTCAGCTGGAGCTCTGTCAGCCCCGCCAGCCCCTGGAAAAGCCCAGTGGGCAGATGATCCATGGCATTGTGTGAGAGCACCAGGGTTTCCAGCACTGACAGGTTAGCAAAGAGCTCCTGGGGAAGTGTCTCCAGCTGGTTGCGAGCCAGCGAGAGGTGGAGGAGGCCAGGGGTGCCAGTGAACAGGATGGCAGGCACGGTGGCCAGGTTGTTGCCCTCCAGGTTGAGGACAGTGAGGTTGAGGAGACCTGTGAAGATGTCAGGGGCCAGGCTGCCCAGGGCATTGTGCTGCAGCTGCAGCCGCCGCAGCCCCCCCAGCCTGGAGAAGAGGCCCGGAGGCAGCTCCTCCAGCCGGTTGCCATCCAGGTGGAGCTCAGTTAGTTGGCCAAGTGCTCTGAAAGCACCAGGAGGCACCCGTCCCAGCAGGTTGTCACTGAGCTTGAGGACACGAAGGGCGACAAGTGGGGCCAGCAGCCCATCTGGCAGCTCAGCCAGAACATTCTGTGACAGGTCCAGGGCCTGGAGCCGCCGGAGTGGGCGGAAGATGCCGGGGGGCAGGGCCTCGATCCTGTTGCCTGACAAGCTCAGGTCCTGCAGGTGGCAAGAGGCCGTGAAGAGCCCCGGCTGCAGGGTGTGGATGGCATTGGCACTGAGGGAGAGCTTGCTTAGGCTGGTCAGCCCTGCCAGCATCCCGAGGCTGACAGCGGGTAAGGGGTTGCCCGACACCTCCAGCTCCATAAGACTGGGCAGCCCCTGAAAGGCACCAGCCTCCAGCTCCTGGATGTTGTTATTGATGAAGGCCAGCTTGGTGAGGGTGGTGCTGGAGCCCAAGTCCCCGCTGTGGATGCTGCTCAGGGCTGTCTCCACGAAGAATAGGTGGGTGGCACTTCCTGGCAGGCCTGCTGGGATCTCCCGCATTCTTTCGTTTGAGCAGAAGACTTTGGAGACGTCATAGCACTGGCAGGTAGGGGGGCAGGGTGGGGACAGTGCCCCCACCAGCAGGGACCCCAGCCCCAGAAATACGTAGATCACCAGCCTGCACTGGAGAAGGAACCAAGCCTCACCCCATGCACCCACAGACAGGCATTTCTGGGGAAAGGGCTTCTGCAGCCAAAAATGCAACAGGATCAACCCCTGAGACACCACCAGCACAGGCAGCTGCCCTGGCCATGGGGCATCCCTCCAGCCCTGCTGCCAGCACCTCCCCAGCACTCCTCATGCAGGAACAGGGAGCACTTCCCTCCCAGATGTCTCCCCAGGGTTTTTACTCTGTGCCCCAGCCCACCCTGTGTCAACTGGAGTGATGCCACCCTCACCAGAGGTGACGAGCAGCCACATCCTGCACAGCAGCAGCTCTGGTGGGACCTGTGTGGGTCCGTGGAAGTCTTGGGGGGAACCTGTACCCTCATCAGATGTCTCCACAGGCACAAAGCCAGGTTCTGGGGCAGGAGAATATGTGAAACACAGCGCTGTGCTGCACACACTGGGTGATGGGGACAACCCTGCAGGGCTGTTCTGAACTCAGTGGCAATAGAAGTGGGCTCCACCACTTGTATTTCTAATTCCCTGTTGGGTACTTCTTTTTCCACAAGGAATCAGAGCAGCATCAAACCTGCAGGAGGGATTTTCAGCCTGACCAATCGCCTATTCCCAGCCCACAGAAGCACTTCTTGAGGTGGTGGCCTCCAGAGCTCTGCCAGTCCCTCCCCAGCTGGGATACATGCCAGTGCTGCCTCATGGTGGGGGATATTGCCCACCCCACAGCAATGCCTGCCTACAGACACCCTGCACCAGTGGAGCTCTCCTGGACTTGCACTGGCACTTGAGAGCAGCACTGGGCTTGGCATTTCCTTTCCTCCACCTCGCTGGTGTTCACCAGAGCCAACAGTGGTTCCCACCCATCCCAAGCCCCCAGACTACCCAAGCAGTGTGAGCAGCACTTACCAAGTGTGGCATCGCGGGGATGGTCACCGAATCTGCGGCAGATTTGCAGGGATGCAGTTTGCTGAGAGGGGACAGTGTTTTCTGGGGCGGATGGGAAGGCAGCCAAAGCCAGGGATAAGCTTTTCCTGCTGGGGCGGAGCTGCCCCTCACTGCTTATCAGCAACAACAACCTGTGTCCTTGGAGCACTTTGAAAAATAACCCGGCCTCAGAGGGACTGGGGTGAGGGTGGAGGCAGCTGCCTGTGAGCATCCTGGGCATGGAAGTGGGGTTCTGACCCTGGACAGCCACTGATGCAGGGATGGTGGCAGGGAGCTGCTGTCACAGGTGGCTCCAGCCCCACACCAAGGTCAGCATACTTGCTTCCAGAAGCCCCCTAAGAGAATCCCAGGACTTTATTAAATCTCACTGGGAAATGGTGCTCAAAATATCTCTGCCATGGGAGAAGAGACCAGGTGCAGCTTAGCAAGGCAGATGAAAGCTGAACATGATGTTAGAGGTCTTTTCCAATCTTATGATTCCATGGGGAGGAGACCACTGTGGGCCCCTGTGCTCACCAGGGGTTTTGCATCCCAGCCAGGAGTGGGATGGCAAGGGACCCATGGCTCAGCTGAAGTCCCTGGGAGTTTCAACCTGCCCAGAGGAGCAGCACACACTACCATAAAAGCTGCATTGCAAGGGGCTGTGCTGGCACAGGCCGGGCTGGCAGCAGCCATGGAGGCACCCCCAGGGGCAGGAGGAGGGAAACTTTACTGCACTCAGTCAATCTCATGGAGCAGATGGTGACACATGGAAAAACACAGCTAACAAAATCCAGTGGCAGGCAGCTCTGAAGGGAGCCAAGCAAGCTCCCCCCACCCCAACAGTGGATTGTGCAGGAGACAGTCAGTATCTCCATTGAGAAGCTCACTGAGGGCTCAGCTTATTCTCCAAAAGCCCACCCACTGCTGTTGGATGGCTTGGCCCTCCTTGGTCCATCATCCCAGGCTGGAGTCCAGGGACCAGCAAGGGGTCTGCAAACACAGCCCTATAAATCTCTCCCAGCCTGAGAACCCATACAGGTTTTTCCTCAACACTATAAGAATCTCTGAGGAATGGAAATCAAGTGCAGCCCCAGTCCCTGCTGGGCCATTCCCCTGCTGCCCACCATGAAGGAATGAATAAACAGCTCTTGGCACTTGGAGTCGACAAAGGCACTTTAATGGGAAGGTCACACATCAGCACCCAACAGCCCCATGACACAGTCCTGTGTCTCCTGTTACCATGCAGGACTCAGCCCAGAGGAGTGATCCATCCTGCAGCCAGCACTGCAGGGTGGGTACCAAACACACACCTTGTCCCACAGCAGCAGTCCTCAGGCAGCCTGGGGCCACTGCAGCACACATGGAGGTGAGCTGACCCGCCATGGTTGTGCTGCAGCTGGAGAAAGCAGCTGGATACAGATGTTGTGGGGGGAGGGTGTGGTACCCATTTGCAAACTGCAGAGCAGCCAGGACTTGCTGACCCTGCGCTCTGTGTTGCCAGCATCCCCCCTGGCTGAGGTCTGCCACCAAGCAGGGCACTGGGCACACACAGGAGGGCACTCAAGAGTAAGAAGAGGATGAAGAAGCTTTGTCAAGCAGAGCAGAACCAGGTTGCTCACTAGCTGCTGGAGGGTGTTAAGGAAATGACAACCAGGAATGGGGTGCAGTAGAAGCAACCCAAACATGCTCCAGTAGCCCAGGAGCACAAGCACAGGAGCTTCTCACAGCCCCTGCAGACACTTCACACCCATTGTCCCACACCTCTACCCTCACAGTGGGGCCAGTGCAAGCCCCTGGCACCCTGTGGGGCTGAGGCAGAGCGCTGCAGGCAAGAGCACAGCCACAGCAGGGTCAGCACCAGTGTGCAGTGAGGGCTGGGGGGCTGCTCCTGCCCATCCCTGATGCCATCACCCTGTCCCGTGGCTCTCCTGGCTGGAGGTGCACAAGGAAAGCAGGCAGATGCTGGGAGCAGGAGAGGGTGCTGGCTGTGCTCTGGCCTGCCCTGCCTGCAGGCAGGGAGGGCAGCTGGGACGCAGCTGAGACACTCAGGGTGTGCCTGCCTGCCAGCAACCCAGCAGCCCCACGGGGAGCCCTGCCCAGGCACCGGTGAGTGATGGAGCAGCAGAGGACATGCATCTCTCCTGGGGCGAAGGTGCTCACTCGGCTCCTGGCCCAGCATGATGGCTCACACTGCCTGTCCAGGCAGGAGCAAGGGGGGAGGCATGGTGGGGGCAAAAGGTGGGGAAGAGGGGCTGGGCAGGGGTGAGGGCAGCAGGCAGCATGGGGGCAGCAGCACTGCAGGGAATGATGCAAAGGTGAAGGATGGGGAAGTCCTGTTTTTTGGGGTAAAGCACCATCATGGCCAGGCTGTGGCTCCTGACTTGAGAGGTCCCTCTCTCCATCCCACACCTCAGCTGCTGGACCTGGGCAGGGAATGAGCACAGAGGCTGCACTGGAGGCAGGAATGGCTGGGGATAGTGGGCAGCCGTGGGAGGTCACTTGGTGGGGAGGCCCTGCTGCAGAGCAGGGGGCAGGGCAAAGCAGAGCAGGACAGTGGTACCTACAGCACACACAGTGATGTTGTCCCATCCCAGTCAGCAAGGGCAGCTGATGCAGGGCCACTGTCATGTCCTTTGACCCCACAAGCACCTCTGCCCTCAGGGTCTGCCAGATACTCAGGCTTCATTCGGAGCCTTCATCCTCATGAGCACAACGTGGCTCTTCTTCCTACAGCCATAGACCACCAGTGCCACCAGAGCAGCCAGCAGGGCCACACACACCAGCACGATGACTGCTACCACCACCCCACTCTGCAGGCGTGTCAGCCCCCACTGCCCCCTCTCTTCCTCCTCTTTCTTCTCCTCCTCCTCCTGTGGGGAGGCTGGCAGCCCGGTGGAGGGCTCCATCGAGGCATCTTCTTGTGATGCTGCCTCAGAGGTGTCAGCAGGGAGCAGGGTGCTGGGATGGGGGGCAGCAGTGGGGGGGTGGGGGTCACGGAACTGGTCCCGTGGCAGCTCAGCGATGGGGATGCCCTGCAGGGCAGGAGGCTGGGCACACAGCGGGGGAATCTCACCCACCTTGTGAGGGTTCTCCTCCAGCCAGCCCTGTAGGGGCAAGATGCCCTTGTCACAGCGCCAGGAGTTGTTGTGCAGCCTCACCTCTCGCAGGGCAGTCAGCGGGGAGAAGATGCCAGCAGGCAGGTACTCCAGGGCATTGGAGTGCAGCTGCAGGTGCCGCAGCCCAGGGGTGGCCCCAAAGAGGCCCCGTGGCAGTGCCTGCAGCTGGTTGTGGTGCAGAGAGATGTTCTGCAGCTTGGGCAGCCCCTCCAGTGCCCGGGCATCCAGACGGCGCAGGGCATTGGAGTGCAGAGACAGCTCCAGCAGCTCTCCCAAGCCCTGGAAAGCCCCTGGTGCCACCGACCGCAGCCGGTTCTTGCTGAGAACCAGGAGCTGCAGCTCGGTGAGGTTGCTGAAGACGGCAGTGGGGAGGGTGGAAAGCTCATTGTCATAAAGCCAGAGCTCCTGCAGGTTGGGCATGGGCCCAAAGGCACTAGGGGAGATGTCCCGCAGGCGGTTGACGTGCAGGGTGATCTTGGCAAGAGCGTGCAGGGGCAAGAAGACGCCGCTCGGCAGAGTGGTGAGGAGGTTGTTGGACAGGTAGAGCTTCTGCAGGTTGGTGTTGTGCACAAAGAGCTCCGGGGACAGCGTCTCCAGCTGGTTCTGGTGCAGCCCCAGCTCCTGCAGCTCCGGCAGCCCATCAAAGGTGCCCACGGGGATGTGCCGGAGCCGGTTCTCATAGAGCCGCAGCACCTGCAGCCGCGCCAGCCGCTCGAAGGCCCGGGGCGGCAGGTGGTCAATGTTGTTCCTGGCCAGGTTGAGCTTGGTGAGGCTGGTCAGCTGGTCAAACACCCCCTCCTGCAGCTCCTTCAGGTTGTTCCCGTGCAGCTGCAGCTCCTTGAGGTTGCTCAGATGGGCGAAGTGGGAAGGCTCGACCTGGAGGATTTGGTTGCTGGAGAGGAGCAGAGACTCCAGCTTGTCCAGAGGCTCGAAGACCTGCACAGGGAGCTCCTGCAGCTTGTTGCTGGCCAGGCTGAGGTAGCGCAGGTCGGGCAGGTTCTGGAAGGCCCTGGGGCTGATGCGCGACAGGGCGTTCTTCTCAACGCGCAGCCCAATCAGCAGGGAGGCGTTACCGAAGGCGGCATCACCCAGCTCAGCGATGTTGGTGTTGATGATCTGCAGGGTCATGGCGTTGGCAGGGATGGGGCTGGGGACCCTGGTGATGTCGGCACCAAAGCACTCCACTTGGGCACTACGGACACACTGGCACTGTTCTGGGCACTGGCTACTGGCCAGCTGGATGCCCACCAGCAGCAGCAGCCACCGCTGCCAGCCTCTCTGCTCCATTGGGCCTGCAGAAAAAACAGAGGGGGCTTCCACTCCTGCAACTGGGCCTGCAGAAAAAACAAAGGGGGGGGTTCAACCCCTGCAATTTCCCAGCTCCCAGAGCCACTGCCAGGGATGGCTGCTGCTTTCCGCCTGAAAAAAGCCACCAAGGCTGTGGCCATCCTGCCCCCAGCACGGCAATGAGGCAGAGAAGGGCGGGCAAGGAAGGCTTGGGGCCGGAAAGGCTTGACTCAGCCCAGGCAGGAGCTCAGAGCAAGACAGAGCTGGAGTCCACAGTGCCTGGCTGCCATACCACAGCTATTAGTGGCATCCCTGGCATCCCAGCTCTCTTGGCTCCTCTGGCAGCCAGGAGTGTGGTTTCCTGTTTTACAGAGTGTGCCGAGCTGCTATCAGCAGCATTGGCCTCCTGGCACCACCAAAGAGCCCAGACCTTCACCAGAGCTGGCTCACAGCACCTGCCGTGGGCCCCAGCATTGCCCTGGCACCCCAAGCACCCTCCTAGCTCTGAGCTCCTGTTGCAAAGTCAAGAGCAGTGCCTGTGGATGCTTTAGCTCCAGTCCTGCAGGAGCCGGGGTTAACAGGACCCTTGCCAGCTCCCAGCACAGGCTGGGTACAGGCTGGCCCTGTGTTCCCCCATCGCCACCAGGAGGTCTCAGCCTGGCCTATTTTTGCCATGAGTAGGGTGTCTGATGTGGGCACGTGTATGCAGGCTGGTCCCAGGGGTGGTGCCCAGCAAAGTTCTCCATTACACCATGGGCACAGAAACCATGGACACCCTTTCCTCTCTCCTCTGGCCTGGGAGCTTCCTCCCTCCCTCCCTAGATGAAAGCAGCAGCGTTGTGCCAGGCTGGCATGGAGCAGCCCTCATTAACAACTTCATGTGGCACAAGGGACGGAGAAAACCTGACACTCGTGCTCTGAGCACAGCTCAGCCAGACAGGCAGCTCAGGCAGCACAGGGGTGTGGCCACAGTGCCCCAGCTGGCACCCAGGAGGGTGTTGGGGAACAGCCCCTGCCCTCCTCCCTGCCCTCCCCGCAGGGAACACTCTTGCTCTCAGGCAGGGAGGGAGAAAACCTCCACAAGCCAGCAGAGTTTATGTTTCCCATATGGAAACAATCTGCATCCAAGAACAGCTTTGTTTATAGCAAGACATTTATAAACTTCCCCAAAAGCTCAGCACATCAAAAGCCCTGCTCATGTCACTCCCTGGTAAGGCAGCACTTAGAGCACCCACAGTGGAGCAACCTTCAGGAAAGGCAGCTGGAAACAATTGATCTCTCTTTTTCTTCTAGGGATAAAAACCTTAGAGACCAAGAGGCTGAACATTCTCTGCTGCTCAGCCCCTCAGCCCCCCCAAAATATTACTTTGCCCCACTTATTTTTTCTCTGTTGATCATAGTCTGGGATACATTGCCTCTGTAACTCTTTCAGCTCCCACACCATCTAAGTGGTCTCACTTTTTCAGAGAACCCTTGCAAGATAAACATCTCCATCAAATAAAAAGGTGCTGAACGTGCAGATCCCACCACTCCACCACCATCCCTCAGAGCTGCCCTGGGAGTCCCCAGAATCTCTGTCCACTCACAGGGGCAGTAGGAGAAGGAGACTTACCCGAGTGTCCTGCAGCCACGAGCGCCGAGCGAGCACAGCTCCGTGCTGGCAAGAGAGCAGAGTGTGGTTCATTCTTCCCCTCCCAGTATATAACCCGTCCAAATCAATGAATCAGCACAGGGGCAGTGGCGGGGTTAGGGAAAGCGCTGGAGCAGAGCTGCTTCCAACTCCTATTTCCTCAGCAGAGCAAGCATCTCAAGGATGGAGTTTTGGGTTTCCCCGTCCTGAACCTCAGTCCTCTTGTAAGAAAACAAGCAGAGGGCCCTATGAACATGCTGCTCATGTCAGCCAGTGCCCTGGCAGCAGCTTGGCCCTGGGAGTCGCCCTGGTCCCCAGTGGGACACAGCCACTGACCCATGGGGGCAGACAAGACAAAGCCAGACCCCTGGGCACAACCTTGTCCTTCCCTGGCACAAGTTCACACCAAGGCTGCTCCATGGCACTTCCTTGGCACAGGCACAGCTCTTGTTTCCCCATCTTGTAGCTCCTGTAAGTGTCAGGACCTCCGGCTGTGCCCCAGCCCAGGGCCACCGGTGCAGGCAGACCCCTGGGACACTGACCCTGCCCAGGTCACAGCTCTCATTCCCCCCACAGCCACAGATGCCAACGGGACACGAACCCACGAGCATCCACTGAGGGCTGTGTCCTGTGGGCACCACAACCAGCACTGCCAAGAAGTGAGCACCGTGCCAGGGTCAGCAGCTGTGTGGGTGCCAGCCACAGGTCAGGCTGCTTCGAGAGCCCTCAGGAAGCCAGTGTTGCCCACAAGCCATGAGGAACACCTTGGCACCGAGGAACCCCCACTGCAGGCATCTTGCAACCCCAGAGGAGCACAACTGCTGTCTCCCAGTGGCTGCCCCTGCTCTGCCCCCTCAGCAGTCCTGACACACAGGTGGTGGAGCCTGGTACCCAGGGGTGTTTGGAAGGCATCCATCGACTTGTTCAGGGGCACCTGCTGCCACCCCTCCCCTGCCCCCTCCAGCACACACGGGTGCACTGGGGTGTCCTTGGGTCCCATCACCCAGCCCAGGTCTCCCCATCTCGCCCACCTCCTCCGGGCAGTCCCAGTCCAGCAGCTACCGGGAACGGATATTCGGGAGGAAGCAGCTAAGGAGAGTCAGTGTACGTGGCCCCTTTGGGCTTCCTGGAGAGCTGCTGCAGTCCCCTGCTAAGCACGGGGCAGCTGGAACCTCCCTGACTGCCTCTAATCCCGTCTCAGCCCACCCGTGCTTCCGCCGATTGCAGCAACCTCTGCTCAGGTTCCGGGGGCTCTGAGGAGCTGCTCGGGATGGGAACAGCATGGGGCTGCTGCCGGAGAAGGGCCAGGAAATGTGTCACGCTGTGAGGAGTGGGAGCATGCAGGGCAGGGAAGGGACAGCTGCCCTCTTCAAAGAGGAGACCAGACCAGGACAAACAGCAAACTGCAGGGAGGGAGAGCAGAGTCCCCAGACAGTCTCAAAAGGAGACAGGGATCGTGGGAACATGGTAGGCAGGGGGACCTCAGCTGGAGGCCACGGCAGGACTGTGTCAGATCACATGGGAGGCCCATCTGCCACAGGACATGCTGGGTGGCCACGGACCCCTCTCTCGCTGGAAAGTGAGTGCGGAGGCTGAAACTACCCCTGGCCATACTTCCTGCCTGGTCTGGGGCAACACCCAGGCATTCAGGAACAGAGAATGGGCGTTTTGAAAACAGCACCCACCAAGTGCTCTAGTTCACGCTCTAGTGACACAGCAGTTTCTCAGAACCATACTTCCCAAAATAATCTCTCCACTTCTGTGACAGCTCTGCAGCTGGAGGTCAGGCACTGGGCTTGGGAGCTGCCTGCTCCCTGCAGCCCTGGCATGAGAGCAGGGCTCTCACAGCCTTATCACAGCTTTATCATGGCTCTGTCTGCCCACTGCCAGTATTGCTGGGCTTCTGCCCGCTCTGACTCATCCAGAAGCTCACAGCTTTTCAGTGAGGGAACACATAAACTAAACCTCAGCACTTCTGATAAACCACTGCCCCAAGCCCAGCTCATTAGAGGAATGTGGAACTCGCCTCCTTCCAAGCAGTGCTGCCCCAGGGCAGAGAGGGATGTCGTGGTGAGTACCTCAAACATTCTGCCCCAAGGGTTGGGGGGGATCAGATTATGGCCCCTACCATGATGGCAAAGTTTCAGAGCCGTCCAGGTAACAACCCTGACAAAAACTGGCCTGCCTCTACCCAGGCCTCAGGAAACTGACTCTGGCTTCTGGCCGGAAAAGATTGTTATTTTCAAGACATTGCTAGAAATAAAGCAGGGCTGAGTTAGCAAATGGCACATGCCTGTGAGCTGCTTCCTCAGCCACTCCCCGAGGTTGCCCCAGGCTACTTACAAGGGAGAGAATCAGAGGGTGAGAGCTTGGGGCAGCAGCATGTACCCACCCCACACATCTAGAGGGGAGAGGCAGCTCCTGAGACAGCAAACGGATATGATTGAGGGTGAGATTAGCATTTTGTAGGGAGAGGCTGTTCCACACAGCCAGGAACTCACATGGCACTGGATGGAGTGGAGTGGGTCTCATGCTGCAGGAAAGCCCCAGGTTCAGCATTGCCTGGTGGACCTTTCCCACCTCCAGCTGCACCAGCCAGAGGCTGAAGCCTCCCTGACCAAGCCCTGGACAGTGTGGAATCACTGTTGTGTCCCTGCACCTTCAAGGAAACGATGGAGCCCCGGAACAGCAGCGTCCCTTATTGCTGGAGCTGTCTGCCTTGCTACAGGACAGCAGGACACTCCTGTGTCTGTCTGTCCATGCTGGCACCCCTCCAGCACATCCCCGCAGCCAGGGTGGTGGATGCAGCAAAGCTGAGTGGCTCTGAATCACCAAGGGACTCGAGACTGCTTGGAAAAATTCACGTAATCGCTAAAATTAGCAGCTTATGGGCTTGGCTGGGAGAGCACATTGTTCATCTGCCAAGCAGCTGAGCGTGCTCACCCACGCCATGCAGACCCAGCTCCCCCGTCAGCCCCTGCTCCCTGCACACCGCCAGCTCCTGCTTGATTTGGCACCCTGGGCAGGATGGGACCTCCCCATGGCCTGCTGCACCCTGCAGTGCAGAGCTCGGACCCCCCAGTTACTTTACAGTGCTGCAAAGTGCCCACCCTGCTATGAACCCCTCCGCCCCCGGTGGCCCCTGGTGTGCACAGAGGCCAGCTGGTCCCAGGCAGCAGCCAAACACTGCCGAAGCGGAGGAGGAGGGTGGAGGGCTGGGCTAGGGGCCACAGGGGGAGTCCTCCCCGTATTCCAGCACAGGGAACACCTCTGGGCCTGAGGCCTGCAGCAGGACCCATGGGTTCAAACCACAGCTGAGGGGTGAAGGAAGGGGCATTAGACCCTCAGGGACTGGTGCTGGGGCCACCTCCACTCTTAGAGAAGCACCAGCAGCCCCTGCCTCACCACAGCCCACCCTAGTCCTCTGAGGAGCCCAAATGAGAGAGCTCCTCCATGAGGCCAGTGATCCAGCCATAGTGACATGTCCCCTCCCTGCTTGCAGAATGCAGGACCAGGGCTGCCTCTCTGCTCATGACTAGATGATGCCCTCATCTGCCCCAAGGGATAGGGAACTTTGGGTGGGAGCAGCAGCAGCAGCTTTGGTCCATCGAGGATGGTTGGCAAGGACGGCCATCAGGCCGACCTCCATCCAAACACCAGCACCAGGCCCACCACAGCCCTCCTGGAGCTCAAAGAAAATGGCCTTTAGGATCTCAGGCTCCAGTGGGGTTCACCCCAGCAGCAGAACCGTCTCCTCCAGGCTCAGCCCTGGCCCGAGCAAGAGCAGCAGCACGCAGGGCTTGGCCTAGGCTCAGGCGGCGCTGGGCTGGAAGGAATGCGGGCCGCAGCCAAGTCCGCCTGCAGAGATAATCCGAAGCGGAAAGAGCTTGTCCGATGTGCGCTGTGAAAGGGGGAAGGAGCAGCTGGAGCTGGGGGGTGATGGCAGGGGGCTCATACACTCAGAACTGTTTCCTGGATCAGCTTCATCTCTGTAAAGCTACCTCTGGCACCACAAAGTGTCCCAGAGACCTCTTCCCAACACATAGAGGGGGAAGGGGCCTCATTTCTTCCCAGGAGAAGCCAGCAGAGGAGTGAACAGCAGACTGCAGAGCTGCTGCCAGCCATCACTGGCTCTCTGCCCTGAGCTTTTTCCACACAGAGAGACACAACGGCACAGCTGGAAGTCTGGCATGCCAGTCCTGCGGCAGCAATTGCACAAAGGCTGAGGCCAGTGGTAGATGGGTCTGGGTGCTGCTGGAACAGAAGCTCCCATCCTGTAAGTGAAGTGGGACTCACCCCCCTTAGCTCAAGTAAGAGTGTACCAGGGCTTATCCACCCACAGGTGAGTATAAATCTAGATTTTGGCTACAAAAGTGGAGAAATAACACCTCCCTAGTTTGCCACTCCCTAGCTGGGACAAACCAGGTGCTTCAGGCCTTCCACTCACTGTGAGTCTGTAAACACTCGTGCCTTGTCCAGGGAGAACGTGCCTTGGGCTGCGTCTCCTCCCAGCTCTTCCCACATCCCTAGGAAATGCTCCCATATCAGGGCTGCCAAATCAGCAGCCCTAGGCAAGCCGTGCTGGTGGAGGCCTAGAGGAGACACAGCCAATGCTCCATGTCAGGCAGAGCCTCCCAGGGCTCCTGCCTTGCAGCCAGCAGCTGCATGCACTCCTGAACCACAGAGCACTGCTGGGGTCCTTCTCCAAGCACATCTGCCATCATCCTACCTCTCTTTGACATCAGGACAGGGAAGATCTGAGGTGCAGGCTCGGATCTCGCTGCTGTGCACTGGAGGACTGAACTGCATTTCACAGGCAGCTGCCCAAGCTCACTGCCCTCTGCAAGCAGATGTTGACTGCAGAGGCTGGGAGTGTCCCAACTTCAGGGACAGAAAGATGAGGCCAGCAGCAGCAGTTCAAGGGAACAAACTCTTTAATTCAAAAATCTGACTCCATTTATATACATTTGTACAAAAGTCAAGAGATTGGCTACACAGGTCGCCACCTCTCTAACCTGGATGGTGGACATCACCATCAATCATCTCTTCTCTCAGAGAACTATGTAAGCATTCTAAAAATACACATTGTTTACATGAAGCTGCGTGACGATCTACAGCACCAAGACAGAAGTCAGAAAATTCAGAGCAACAAGCAGTGACAAAGGCACTCCTGCAGTTCCTGGCCTCACAGGGCAGAGGTGGTGGGATGGAAAGGACCAGGACACCAGGGACACAAGGAAAGGATTTGTGTGCTGGTGGCTTGGAAGTGCTTGCTGCAGTGGCTGTGCACTAACAGGCACAGCTGTCAGTGTTTGTGGCAGCAGTTCATTCAGTTCCCCACCTCAGCATCCTGTGCTTTGGGAACTCTGTGGATTCAAATCCCAACAAGCAAAGGAGAATGGCATTTGTAGTGACATCAAGCTGGAAACACAATGAATACTCCCATAGCTTGGCAGGGTAGGTCAGAGCTCCCACTGCTCCAGGATTTCATAAACAAAAAGAACAGGAGCAACTGCTACAGCAACAAGCATTTGAAGGAACAGAGTGAGCTATGGCTGGGCTGGCACAGCTGGCCTAGTGGTGAGGGACCCAAGCACTCCCAGCCAGGATGCAGTCCTGGGAGCAGGTCCTTGACTTGGAGGTCTGGATTACATGCAGGGCCGTTAACCATGAGTCTGCACCCCAATCAGGAGCCAAGAGAGCGGAACCAACCCCTTCGGCCACTGTACCCAGATGTGCTTTGCATTCACCTCTTCCCCAGTATCAGGGACCCACTGGATCAGGGATTAGGTACCTCCAGTTTCTTCCAGCCCACTGTGTTCCCACCCAGCCTGGTGCCAAAGGCTGAGCAGTAGATGATGTAAGTGTGAGCTGCAGGGACCGAGAAAATCCTTGCACACAAGGGAACAGTGCTTTGAGGCAGCAGCAAGGCAGGGCTGCCCAGAGAGGGTCTGGGGACCAGCCTGCTGCCTTCCTGCCTGCCACAGCTGCTTCATGCTGACCTGGACAATTATCCCTTCTCCAGGAAAAACAGAAATGGTGTATGTGCATTAGGATATCCTCGGATTTCTCAGGCCAGGGAGTTTTTCAGGAAAGGCTGAGCTCCACTGGGCAATGAAAGAAACAATGAATCAGAGGCAGCTCAAAACAGGACACCTCAGAGGAAAAGTTAGTAAAGCACCCCAGGCACTCATTGCTCATCTTTTGTTGTCTGATGACTTCACTTCCCCCGTCTGGCTCTAGCGTGGGGAAAGCCCGATGACAGCATGTGAAGAGGAATCATCCTGGGAAGAGCAATCATCCTCATCTTAGCACATGACTGTACACAGCTCTGTGCCAGAGCCCCCACGTGCCAGAGCTGGAGCTCAGCGACTGCACCGGGAGCCAAGGAGCAGCCTGGGGGCCCAGCTGGCTGCACTGCAGGGTCGGGGCAGCCAGAGGAGGGTTCAGAAAGGTGGCAGCTGGTGCTGCCCCACTGCCCTCGGGTTGGACAGCAAGATGTTGTACCCATACCGTGAGCAAACAGGTGCTTTTCCTTAGAAATCAGACACTGTGCATCCAAGTGCCCGGAGCACACTTCCTTCACTGAGGTAACAGTCACCAGCATGGTTTGTAGAACCATTTCCTCACTAGTCCTGATTACACTGATCTGCCTGCTGCGAGCAGATGCCTGCGTGGCACTGTGCAACAGTGCTGGAGCTGGCACAGCACTAAGTGGTCATTACAGCTGTCCAACCAAGAATCTAAATTTGTAACAACTCTCTCTTCTTAAACACTATATGCAACCACCCAGAACCACCAGTGAGAAAGCTCATTGCTGGTTCTGTGCTTCTCTCAAATATATTGTGATAAATATTCTGGAGCCTCTGTTTATGATTTCAGTCACAATCTGTTTTGCACCACTTGCAGTCACTTGCATTTCTGCTTTTTCAGAGATGGCTCTAACTCCCATTTAGCCAAGTTTGCTAAATTTTGTTAAACCTCACCAGCAAGACAATGATCATTTAACAGTATAGAAGCACATTCTCTCTTTTCACAGGCTGGAAGAGGAATTTAGGCCCAGCAGCAGAGCACCCTGAAACAAAGCAGTCACAGTTTATTCTCACTGCCTACAGTAACACACAGCAGGGAACCAACCATAAACCTGCAGGAAATTCAAGTTTTCAAGTCTGTCATGTGCATTTAAAGGGCATCCAGGAAAAGTCCCTAATAGCAAGAAAGTACCAAGGTTACAAAATGACTCCTGGAGTAGAGGCTCTCTGGCCCAAGGAGCCAGGGAACCACACCCAGAGGTTTTTAAGTACATCAAAGCTTTTAAGAACAAACTAAGTCCCTAATGTAGACAAAAGCTGATAGTTAAATCCAAGAGCTACTAAAGCACAGGCAGTCTGACAGCCACCAGTCTACTTACGAACTAAAATATTCCTACAATTCAAAATACTAATAAAATGTTAGTATAAAACCAAAACCCGTACTATTGCCTAGTAGTTGTCTTTGCACATCAACACTGGAAAGGACTGGAAGTCAGGGAATAGTAGTATGTAATAAGATAAAAAATAGTGAGACTGAAAATGCAACTGAAAACTCAAAGTTGATGAAGCTGCATATGTTCCCCAGCCAGTTTCAAAACGGAGGTGACACTTCAGGGCCCTCAGTTCAGGGAGGCTCCCTGCCCCTCAGCTGCATGCTGCCGTTTTGCTATCCAAGCTCAAGAAAGGTTATTCTTTTCTCTCCCAGCCCAGTCAAGATCAGCTCTCAAACCAACTCACCCCTGTGGAGCCCATCCTCAGTCCTGGGCATCCCTGGTACTCTGGTTTCAAGATTCCCTGCATCATGCAGCCAGGAACACCTTTTTTTTTCAGACCACTGGCCAAAGATTAAGGATGAAAGTGTTTACTTAAAATTCGGAGTTGTAGGAACTTTACAAAGTTTCCAGAAAACCTCCAAGCAAACAATAAAATACATCAAGATTATACTTCCCAGCTCAGCATCTTCCTCTGCTGTTAGCTTTAATTGGTACTCCTTCCTCGTGCCACATCTTGGAAAGGGGCTGAGGACAGAAAGCAAAAAGACACTTGCACAACACCATTCTGCACACATACCCATTGTTTAAAGGTCCTTCTCAGCAGCTCCTCCCAAAAACGCCACTTGTTTTCTCAGTAAGGAGACAAAAGATTACAGGCAGTACAGAGCACAATAGTATTGGAGTACTTTGTGCAATCTCTAAAGCACAGTTGAAGCCACATTCCTATGTAAGAGTTGATGGCACATTGATGGCACTCCATCTGAGCAGTGAACACTCAGCAGCACCTCTGGCAGGGACAGGGCTGCACTCCGAGGCAGGAAACCCACAGCACACATGTAGAGGTGACCACAGACACTTTCATCTCGCCCTCTGGGTTCATGCACCAAGTGCTGTAGCAATTGACAGTGATTACAGCCACTCTTGGCAAATGCTGTGAGGTGCATAAAACTCATTTCCATTATGTTATAAAGACAAGGTCCTTATGGTCTTTGCTATGAAGATTTGTAATCCAGATCTGAATTGAGTATTAACTGCTCAAATATTCAAAAAGCATCCAAAGCAACATTTCCAGTTCTTTCTTGGGCTAGATTTCTCTATCTTCTTAATATTCTTATCAGAACTACAGGCTGAGCAGGAATATTTCTGGAGTGCAAAAGTTGCCTGGTGTTACCCATCACATATAGACTGAGTACAATGACTACAGTCTGGAGTGTTAAAATCAAACTGTGAACATACAAGAACAGCTGGCAATAAGTAACTTTGGTACTAAAATAGGGTTTAGCACTGCTGTGGGCTGGAAACTCATCCCACCAGACAAGAGTAGTTAAATCTGTCCCTCTGACACTGTTGGTTCGTGCTATGATGCTGGGAGAAGTTTGGACTGGAACATCTGAGAAATGTAACCCAGGTTGTCCAACATCTTCAACATGGGAGTGTGTAAAACCTGGAGCTGCAGGAGGAGTTGACGTGGGTGTGCTGATCATTTCCATGTTGGACAGCACTGTTACAGCAGTCTCCTGAAATAATGTGAAGTGCTCCGTCACGGGAGATGTCAAAGTCTGGAAATAAGTTGAGCTGAATGTCTGAAATTTCATAGCTGTGGTTGGCAGGCACTCTGGGTCATCAATGCTTACAGACACAAGAGAAATATTTTGCAGTGCCATTGGGCTGTGGCACATTAGAGATGGCACATTTTTAACTACTGTTGTGCTCTTTTGGAGCCATTCTTGGAAGCCAAGAATTTGGCAATCGCATTTCCAAGGGTTGTCATCAAGGACAACTTCTTCCAGCTCAGGTAAAGCAGTGAAGAAGTCTGCAGGAAGAGACTGCAGGTTAGTACTATTCAGGTAAACTTTCTGGAGGTGCTTGAGATTATGAAAGAGGTTTCTAGGAAGAACTTCAAGCCTTGTACCAAAGAGGGAAATGTTCTGCAGTTTCTGAAGGCTCAGAAAGATTCCCTCTGGCAAACTGGAAATATTACTTGTATGGAGAGAAAGGCTCCGCAGTTCATTCAGGCCACTGAATACATTCCTAGGAAGAACTGTAAGCTCTGGGTTAAAACTCAGCACAAGAAGCTCTAAATTTGTCAAATTACTGAACACAAAATCTGGTATTGTTGAGAGCTTTGTGTGATACAGCCACAGGCTACCAAGATGCCTCATCTCTCCAAACAGTACTTCTGGAAGAGACGTCAGTGGGTTTCCATACAAGGTCAGTTTAGACAGGGCATGCAAGTGCAAAAAAAGCCCAGAAGGCAAAACCTGAAGCCTGTTTCTGGAGAGTGTCAGGGTTCTTAGTGTACGAAGACAATGAAACGCATCAGGGGCAATGGAATGGATATTATTGGAATGCAGGAAAAGCTCCTGCAGCTCCTTCAGGCTATCGAACATACCAGACTCTATTGAAGACAGCCTATTAATATACAGCATTAGCCTCTCAAGCCTGGCAAATGCACTGAATATATTTCTAGGCAGTGCTGCTAAGTAATTTCTTGACAAGTTCAGTACTCTGAGTTTGGCAAGTTTTTTCATTACACCACTGGGAAGTGCTGTTAGTTGGTTTTTGTTCAAGTAAAGCTCCTGCAAACTCGCCAGTTTGTCAAACAGATTTTCATCGACAGATTTCAAACTGTTACTTTCAATGATCAATTGCTGAAGCTGCACCATGTCATCAAATACTTCTGGGGGAAGTTCAACCAGCTTATTATCTAGCAGTTTGAGGACTTTTAGCCTTCCCAAACCTTTAAAAGCCATTGGTGAAAGCAGAATGATGTTGTTTGAAGACAGGATGAGATGCTGTAAGTCCACCATCCTAGCAAAAACATCTTGCAAGTACGATATGTTAGCGTTTGTTATGTGAATTTCCGTCATGTTGCAAGGCAGATTTAACAATTCCAGGTCTTTTATGTGGGGGCCAGAGCAATAAATTGCATTTTTTGAAGAGCAGTCACACTTCTCAGGACAAATAGATGCATCCAACTGGAAGAAAAGCTTGATCATCACTGACAAATGAAACACCAACATCCTTGTTGAAGTGCCAGAAACATTAGCTGTTACAAGAGATAAGAGAGAATCAGGATTTGGTCATAGGTAATTTAGCAGCTCACAAAGATGTGTGATTGTATCATAAACCTGCAAATGTGTGCAAAATTTCCCTTGCCTTCCCAAACTACCAGACCTTGAAAGCGAACTTCAAAATCTTTTATTATTGACTGCAAATATTTCTGAAGTGCTCAGCTTACACTGAGAAGTAGAGATAAATTAACTTTTGTAAATCAAGTATTCCTTGTTTGTATCTGTACCAGTCAACTATAATAAAAGTATACAAAAATCATGATGAAACACTTAAGTAGCCAAAAGACATGTATTTATTTGAACAGAAAAGCATTACAGAATCACAGAAGGGTTTGAGTTGGAAGGGACCTTAAGGATCATCTACTTCCAACTGACAGGGACATCTTCCACTAGACAAGTTTTAGTATATTATACTAAATTACATGCCAAAAATATTTTCAAAGATTACCAAAAGGTCGTGCACTC
Organism: Cyanoderma ruficeps; assembly: GCA_008694505.1. NCBI lineage: Eukaryota > Metazoa > Chordata > Aves > Passeriformes > Timaliidae > Cyanoderma > Cyanoderma ruficeps. Next base: position 6,714,337 of record VZDJ01000028.1, on the reverse strand, counting down.
ACTGTGTTTTTCCACTGTAAGTTATCTGAGGCTTAAAAATAAAGTTTAGCCTTCAAAAATAGACAATGGAGGTAAAAAGGTTGCCCTGTACTTTAAGTGGTGAAAAGCAAAACAGCACCGTCCAGTTAAACCCTGTCTCAGCATTTTCAAGTGATGGCTTCTTGGAACAGCCCAGGAACACACAAGAAGGAACAGGCTATTTTTGACACAGCCTGAAATAACACAGAAGACCCCATGTAGCACAGGACAGCGAGCCTCTGATAACCAACAAGTGTCATTTCAACAGCTTCAGGCAATACCGAGCTATCAGCAGTGGTATTAAAAGTTCAGTGAAATGAGAGGAAAGAAGCGCATGAAATTAGATGGGAAGTTGTAGCAGTAAAGGTACATCTGCAAGAAACACACCACAAAGTTGGAAAGCTGCATACATTTCCAAACAAACAGGAAAGCAATCATTGTAGGTATAAATGGTAACATTTAAAAGAGCAAGTCAAACAGAAACTCACAGTCTAGAAATACTTCCTCAATGAAATCATCAAGTCCAAGTGTATCAGAAACCTGGATGTCAAGCACATGGCTGAGCAGCAGAATAAGCAGCAGCTGGGACAGCTGGAATAGCTACACAACTCCCACAGATGTAACTGGGATAGCTGACACAATGCCAGTCTTCTGCACCAGGAACATGGCGGGAGAGGAAGGCTCCATCCCCACACACTCCTTTTCAGGGGCAAGGATGACGCTCTCCCATACCAACCCCACAGACACTGTTGGGTACAGCCCTCATCACTTAAAGAGAAATCAGGAAGGACAGCAGAGCTTCTCAGGCACCTGAACTGCTGACAAGAACGTACCACAATGGACCCAAAACAGCTGCATGTCATAACCAGCTACTGCATTAAAAAAAAAAAAGGAAAAAAAAATAAAAAGGGAGTGCTTTAAAAAAAAATAAGAATTTTATTTACTTAAGTCTGGTAAAATCTCTAACTCTCTAACTCTCCCTCAAGAAGGAGAGGACATGGCATTTAGTGCTGTCAACAACCAGCAACATGGTGCAACAAAACAAGATCTCAGTGGGCTTTTCACAACTCATTGAATGAGACATATGCATCACCAAAAAACAGCATGAGATTTCGCTCTTCTAAAGGTCTTTCACATGTCAAACAAGAATCTTTCAGAGAATTTCGCTGTCCTAGTAATCTTCCCCACCCCAAAACTTTCTCTCATAAGACAGTGATGCTTTTACCTCATTAAATTTGTAACTCAGCCTGCTCCTGATCCTACCCATCCTCACAAGCAGAGCCCTCCATCCAGAAGCACATTAAGAAATTTCTGTTTCAAGCCCTGACTGGCATCTCTACCTGCACCAACTTAACTCAAGACAGCAGGAGAAGTACAGGATTCAGTGAGATGAGAGAAGCAAGGATCTAGAGAACCAAATGGAGGGGAAAAAACCTGATGCGGTTATGCTAGCAACTGCAAATGCAGGTCCCTTGGAAGTTATGACTACAGACCACTCTGTAAAATCGGAAACAGACTAATACTAGACTGTAGTTTCGTGATGTCTGTTTTCCTGGTCTTATAGCAGAAAATAAGAGAATATAGAAGAAGAAAAGGTTAGATGCTCAGAAATGCTAGAAAACACTAGTTTTGACAAATAAAGAGCAAAATGGTAGAAATTCTTTGCAAGATACGAAGGCTGTAAGTGCTGCCACTAGAACAGAACAAGCCTATGGCTCTCATCTAGAGCTGCTAACAGTATTTTTAAAAAAAGAAAATTTAAAGATTTTAACAGTACAGAATACAGTAATACCCACAATAAAGATCAAAATTATACATTCCCATGCATTAAAATTCTCTCAAACCCTCACATGAGATACCTGGCATTGCAGAAAAGGCACGAGCCTGGCTGGTCATTTACCAAAGTCTGGTCTACAGCCTCTTTCCCTTTCAGCCCCCCCTTAATATTTCTCGAGACTACAAAAGGATGCAGAGGCAATACATTAATACTGTTACTATATCAGAAGTCTCAAATCAGTTTTGAAGTTACAGAACACTGAAGACATGTATTGCTTACAGTGGTGCTTACCTCTTTTACTGTCTTGCAAGTTCCTAAACTCATACAAGCATGACAAAGGAATTTTGAGCCGTACCTTAGAAACTTATCTGCTTTTTAAAGGAACTTACTAGGAACAGAGCAGGCAATCAGGCTTCACCATGACACTGCACTTTAAATGGGAAGTAAAACAGCAAAACGCATCCTCTAGATAACACTTTCACCCGTATTTGCCCAGATACTGAGACAGGCCAAAGGCCAAACAATATTTGAAGCTTCAGAGCAGATTTTTGCCTACAATTGTTCAAGCAACCAACTTCCACAGGTTGTAACTCCACAAGTAGGGCTTGAAGTCACTCACATAACAGGAGAAAGTTTTAAGTTAGACACGCAAAAGCAGAAAACCCACTTGTAGCTTCTTTGGCAGCGATATTGGAGTATGTGTGTCAGCCAACCCAAAACAAATCTGAGTGAAGTCAGAAATCTACATTTCAATGTGAGATGTGAGCAGAAATTTCAAATTTGTCACCAGTCTGCTACACAGGTTTTGAAGGAGTGGACACATCCACTTTAAATCAAGTGCTCACACCTTCACAAAGCTGCTCTGACTTTTGATTTCTTATAGGATTGGAGTCAAAGCAATTTCAGTAAGGAATGAAGGGGCTTTTTACTTAATGCTTTGGCTAAGCATTGCAAGGTTGACACATTTAGTTTCTGTTTTTTCTCAAAGTCTTCTGGAGTGGCAGGCCAACAAAGCCTAAAACCTGAAAGATTTTGAAAGACAAAAGCTAAATTTTAAAAACAGAAGCTTGAAATTGAAAGACTAAGTTTTTGTTATTAAGTAAAAAAGTATTTTAAGTATCTTGTCTTCAAGTTTAAAATAATGAGCTCCACCAATGGCTGTTTCAATGGAAGGTGAGCCACAGGATAGAAAAGATGTTGCCATTTCCGCATGACTTCTCTGAAGATGACTGTGACAATGGTGACAGCTCAGATCATACCTCCCACATGTCCAAACAGAAGAACATCTGAATAACCGAAGGTGGAAAGAAATTGCTCACACATGTACAAAGTCTGGCTTTAGAATGGCTCTCACGAGCCACCAGGTACAGCTGCAGTCAGTGTGATGCCCCTGCAGAACACTAACACTGCAGCCACCCTTCCCACACCCAGCTGCAAAAATACAGAGGCGCTGAACAAACATATCCATGAGGCAGTATGTCTGTGTTCAACAAGCTTTGGATCTAATTCTATAAAGAATAATTAAAGCAATTTCATGAAACTAATGAGAAGAGTTAAAATATCCATTCCTTTTAATTTTATTTTCAAAGAGCTTCAGTCACAAAAATGATTTACAAGTCTATTTACAATTCTATTGTACAGTTATTTATGTATGCCTCTTGACAACAGGGTACCATTCTAGAGCAGCAATACATATTTTAAATACAAAGATGTAGTATCATTTCAGATTCAAAAATAAAAGGAAGCTGAGCTTCTAGAGAGCGCTGTAAGGATGAACATTTTAATCTGTGTTAGGCTTGAGGAATTAATGACAAACTAAATAGTTTCTGGTTCACGTAATTATTAAACAAGCTGCAGTTTGTTGAAAATAGTTTTAAAAACCTGAAGCTTTAGTGTATATAAAATCAACATATTCAAGACTCTAAAAATTGTCAAAAACCCACAGCTTTCCCTTAGACATACAAAACTCTAAGTTTACAATTCAGAATTTCATGGGAGAAATCCTACAGGACTTGAGCTCTCTCATTTTGTGATGACCAACATAAGCATTAAAAATTTGCAGCATAAAAAGGACTCCACATCTGCTTAGTATCACACTGCATATACAGTACAGGATTATTTACCCAATTTGGGATGACTGTTCAGCACAACCTTCATGAAGAAAGAAAAAATAAATAGAATTAAAAATCCATCAACTTTTTAAAAAGTGCAACAGTAAGAGTTTCCAATTTAAAGTTACAATGAATATGGACAGTCAGTTCTGTGGGTTTTTTCAGCCGCTTCTATTCAAGCATTATTTGCAGCATTTTCTTTTTACAGTAGATTTAGCTCTATAGTACATGAAACTAGAGTTACTGCTAATTGAATCTGAGGGAAAGGAAGAAAAAAACTTTAAAAATAACCCTGAGGGATATACAATTTCATGATCTTGTAATTTATTTCTAAAAAGTAACATTTATTATTTAGCAATTGCTTTTCTGGATAGACCAGTCCTTTAAGTATGTGCATAAATAATATTTAAAAATCAGTAATATTTACAAATCCTAATACATCAAAATAAAATACGTACAGATTGAAGTCTGCATACACAAATAATTTAATAATAAATCAAACTCCTCAACATAAGGCCAAAATATACAGCAGGAAGAAAATGTCTACTCAGTATCTAGTGGAGCTCACTAACTTGGTCTGTTCACCTGAATTTAGATTTCCAAGATGAACACTAAGAGATTTTTTTTCACTACAAATGAATTTCATCTTACTTCAAAACAGAAACTGAATACACTAGTGCAGATCTAGTTTGCTGCATTTCTGAAAACCAGAAAAACTAAACTGGTCAAAATGAGAAAAATTATAGGTGGTCAAATTCAGCTGTTGGGCAGGAAGGCATAAATCCCAATAATCGCAGAAAATGCAAAAGCCTATTCTGTGGCTGAACTTGCAATAACAAGATGAATTCTCAGAAAAGCTGATTTATTATTCTTGACTAAGCGTCAGAGCTCAAGCATGCAACCTCAGGAACATTTACCAACCCTGAATGCAGACCTGGAGGAAACAAGCTGCCATTTGCAAAACATTCAAGTTTACTATGCTCATGAGCCATTAGTCACCCAGTTAAGTGGAGACACTTGGCAATTTCTGTTTTAGCAAGAGTTTCCTAAAATGTTCTCCAAAGACAAGCCCACCTTAATAAGCTGTTTCCTCCTCACTTTGTAGGTAAGTCTAATAAACTAGAATAAGACTGAAAAACTAGCTTCAGAAACCAAACAAGCTGAGAGAAATTATCAGTCTAGGGAAAGTATTAAGCAAAAGCATATAAAAGGGAAAGACACAAATATTTTCTTTCAGTTCTCATGAAACAGCAAATCTAAAATGAAATGGAAAGCAGAAGCTTATGCGTTTAAGGATAAGTCACAGCTCCCAGGTCCAAGATGCATAGCTTCACAATATTTTTCAACTAAAATATTATTTTTGTTTAGATTTGAATACTATTTATGCAGCTAAGAGTTATTCTTCATCAGTTATTCCATGCTACAAAGGTTTTGTAAATTCAACATCGGCAGAAATTAGCCAGCTGACTCAGGTTCATGACTAATTAATATATCCAATGTTTGCAGACCCTTTAAAAGCTACCAGTGTTGTTCAATGTTTATGACCTTCCGAGCCAGGATAATAAGAACATCGCTCAGTTGAATGAATGCTAAGAAAACCACTTCCCCCTTTCCCCCCTGCTCCACTCCTCAAAAACAAACAACAACAACAGAAATCAGGAAAAGAGTTGACAGCTGGACTGGAAGATAGTACACTATATGCAAACTATTTAGGAGGAGCAATAACTTCAACAACCAAGTTCTAGGAAAAGGTCTTCCAAACCATTTAGCACCACTTTTAAATTCCCTGTTGGCACAGTATATTCAACACTGCAGAAACCACAACATGATTGACATTAACATGGTTAATGGTTGGACTTGATGATCCTGAAGGTCTTTTCCAACCTTAATGATTCTATGAGCAGCAGAGCACACTGTCCATACTGCCTTACAGAACAGCACAAGGGAATTAGGCCTGATCTGTAAAATTCTGCTTATTAAAACAAGGCTGGAATGCAATTGTCTCCACAGGAATTTTAAAGAACAAAACAACCCAGGAAAAAAAAAGAAAAAA
>VZDJ01000028.1:6696763-6708369 GCA_008694505.1 Cyanoderma ruficeps | reverse complement strand
AAAAAAAAAAAAACAACAAAAAACCCCAAAAAAGTTTTAAGCCTTGCAAGTCAAAGTGCTGTCTGCCTCTACTGCTTTGTAGACCTATTTTTCTAGTGGTCTTGTGTTCTGATACTGCCACATGGCAAAATGATGTATGGCTACCCCTAGTGCTTAAGCAGCATTAGTGGTGATACAAGCTTTTATTTTTTTCTTTTTTTTTTTTTTTTAATAAACAGAATCTGCATAAGCCTTATAGTTCTGCAGCAAGACAGACTTCAGCTCAGTTTTCTCTTGATTTTGTTTTGTACAGCTACATGTAGCGCTTAAGACACCGGCAGACTCTTTGAAATGCCTGTGCTCTTAACATGCACAAATCCCACGTGTGGGCATGTGACAATAGACCTCCCTCCCACTCCCATATCCCTTGCAGCAGTAACTCTGGTCTTACTACTTCAAGCTATATAGGAAAATTATCTTTAGATTTACAAATAAAACATGGTCCACAAAGGGATAATCCAACCCTTCTGCTGGAAAAAGCAAGGTCTATGGAGAAATGCATAGCTAAATGTAATAAAACATGACATAGAAGAAAGTGTTTAGATTCTCCATCCTTCTTTCTCCAAAAACTTTAGAGTGTAGCCAAATGGCTCCTCCCCTGGAGGCCACCTGAGCCCTTCCGTGTGGTTAGCTAGAAAAGAAGTCAAGAATCCACATGAAAGCAATGTGCTTATTTCTAAAGGACAGAGCCTATTGCTTCTACAGCATTCCCAATTCCTGCTGTGGCAGACTAAAAAACTGAACTTAGAACCCAAACATTACACCTGGAAACACTCCCTACTAATAGCGACAAACTTAGAGGTACACACACAAAGTTTAGAACCGTTCTGAGGCACAAAACTTTTCATCATTCAAATAAAAACAAACTAAAAAAAAAAAAATCCAAACCAACCAAAAAACAAACAAAACCCCACCTGAAACCATGACAAGGTTATTATGCACCTCTAGTACAGCCATGAAACCATCACATCATAGGGTTTACATGAACACATGCCCAGATAAGCAGGTTAGAACAACTATTAAGATACTCCAGGCAAATAAAGTGAACCTGTTTTAACTGCTCTGCAGTTTAAACCTTCAAATGCATCTCATTTAGGAACAATGAAATCTGAAAGAAGGTGGAATCAATAATTTTTGTTCTGCCTAAGGTAACTACATTTTTAAAATGTATAGCCATAAGACACCTGGCTCTGAATTTTGTATTCAGAGAGACAAAACAGTTGGAAATATCTGCATTAGAATTTGACATTTAGCACACTGCAGTTTCAAATAAAGCCTTAAAATTACATTCTTCTGAATACTACTAGATACATGCCACCAAGATCCACTGCTACGTTACAGTGATGATTTGATATGAACCATTTTCTTGGGATGGTACTTTCGCTTCTGTTGTTGTCCTGGGTTTTGGTGGCCATTCTGGATCGACCAGCAGTTCCTGAGCTAGGTGCATATACTTGGCTTTTGGTGTCTTCTCTCTACAACCAAACAGGGAAGAAAGCAAACAGACTCCACAGCAGTCCCCAGCCTCCTGCAGAAGTGAACAGATTTGAAAATTACATTATCATAACAACAAAAAAATGTCACAGTAAATCACTAGAAGAAAAACTATTATTTCAGTCTTTAATTTACTATTTCATTATCACGTTGGATTGGAAGAAACTCTTCTGTTGTCATCTCTTCTATACTATGGTAGTAAGGACATTCAAAAAACATTAAGGAAACATTTCACATTATTGTAACATCTAAGACCACCAACAGTTTTTATGCATATTTTATAATCATGTCAATAATCACAGATAGATCAGGGAACAAGAAATGAATTTACTGTGGGAGAATAAATGTCTGGTCTAGAAAAACCAAATTCCCAAAATCCCAAACCACTTTTTAAATTGTGAATTGTTAAACTGAAGGCAGCCAGTCAGACAAAAGTAGCAGAATTTAACTTACTGGTATGTGAAATCTAAATACTGCAGGTATTAACAGGTATTAAAAAAGACACATTATTAAACTTAAGTTTCCTTCCTATGTTTCCTCTCCCAGTGTTAAATGCATGTAATTTAATTAGCTGGGGAGGAGAAACACCATTTCTCATTCTTGAGACTGAATGTGTCTCATGTCTCAGAGAGCACCTATAGTCTGGAGGGCTGACATTTTAATGATAATATATTCTATAGTTTTCATCATACTCTAAATGTCTATCAATTGGTGAACTGAACCAAATGTGAGCCTTGAGCAGTTTCCATTCTTCACTGAACACAAAATAATTTGTTCTACAACAGTCTCAAAAGGACAAATGTAAATCTGAAGTGAATACATTTAATAAAATTTATTTAGAGAAATAAACCACTGTAATTCTAGCAAGCACAAATGTACAATCAGCCAAAAGTAACAAGCCAACAGGCTTAAAGTAGAGCTGGTTTTTATGGGATTCACATAGATTTCCTTCATGTAATAACAGCAGAGGGGCAGACCAGACCAAAATTCATGGCCACCTGAAAAATCTTTCAGTGTCCTAAACCATCTGAAGTAGTAATAATGTAATTTCATTTGCCATCTTGTTTTGTTTCATTTGTACATGCTGAATATTACTGCTCTCAGACAATGACCTAAAACTCTAAACCAAAATAATTTATTTTAATCGTTTCTACGCAAATCAAGATGTTCCCAGTCCTAGCATGCTAACTTGTGACACCACAAATAAAATATGCTAATTTGGAAACTAAAGATGAAGTGAGAAAAGTCTTAAAGCAATACTCTAGGTTTGTTTCACAGCTCTTGCGCACACACTAAACTCTTTAAGTGTCAATACAGAAAAAAATACAAACCCAGAAGCCTTTGCTTTTAATATTCCAGTTACAGAAATCTAATTTAAGCAGACTTAAGCTAAAGACAAGGCAACAGACACTTATCTATAAGAGACAAAACCAAATTAATCCACATGCACTCAAATGATGACAGCAAAATACTCGTCTCCAACCTGAGGCGGCTGGGGTATGGTGAGGCGAGATTCTCCTTGTTTGTCTCGATTGAACACAACCTTCCAAAGGATCATATCAAGGAGGACATTCTGTGAGACATTACAGTGAGTGGGAAGAGTTAAAGAAACTAATGATCATTTGTTGTTAGTGTGCACATTACAAATAAAACCCGAAACAGTGCGTTAGGCATAACTAAATCAGTGGCAAGCAAAACAGAGAGTTTATGCAACTTGTCGGTACTTCAGTGATAAGCATTTTTATTCTTAAAGTGCTCACACAAAATTTAAGAATATGAACGTGTACTCTAAAATCAACAGCAACAATGACCAAAACTGCATCCATCAATATGGATAAAAACATAAATACACATGTGTATCAATACTCTAAAAACCTGTGAAGCGCTACGCAAAAATATAACTGCTTAGAGCAGCTTCCCCATAAACTATCTTTAACATTACAGTGCATTTCATTTTGGAGCGATGCTTTTTATTGTTTTAAAACAGTGACATCCTCAGAGAAGTGGCAATAGGGTGGCAAAGCTGAGCCACCATCAGGAATGAAGGAATTTGGTAGGTGTAATTCCAGATTTTTAAAAGAGGACAGAACTTGAATAGTATGTTGAGAACATCTGGTTATCCTCATACAGCTGCATGGGTGGACTCAGGAGCTTTGAGCAAATCTGACAACACAGGTGTGAACCTGTACCTTCCATGGCCTTGAGCCTACAACTCTGTTCCTTGGACAGATTCCATCTCTAACATCTGACTAACCTCTGCCACTGAAAATGGGGAACTGATTAGTCAGACTTTTGTAACAGATTTTTATTATGCTTATGATTTTATAATATATCAGAATTTGATAGTGCTTTTAAAAAGCATCGGCCAACAAATTTTCAGCTTGTTAAGATGTTCGTTTTTGAAGCCAGTCTGGTTTAAGCATGTCTATACCAAGCATCAGGGGTGAGGAGGAACAGCTGCTAGGATCTGCCTTTGTTGTGCAATATTTTCTATCATCTGGTAGAAAGAATCTGCATGCTTTGTGAACCTAGTCTGGCACCCACATGGAAGGAGCATAAGCTTTTCAGACCATTTCAGAAAATAAACAGAAAACAACCACAGTCAGAAACTATTCCTGTTGTAGAAGAAACGACAAAACTACATATGATCATAGTGTGACACAAAAGTGTCACACTGGCAAGTGTGACTAAAAAAGATCCAATTCCTCATGTAATCATAATTGTGAGACATTTTAAGAGGCAGTCCCTGAGGGATAACTCTCAACAGAACAAACTCTAGGTGAAATACAGGGTAGCTTGTTTAAAGATGGAAAGAGCTGCCACCAGTGGCCTCTCCCAGACACTCAGAATGTGACCTGTGGCACCCACTAAGTCTGTAGAGAAAAGCGCAGGGAGCAGAAAATCCAGCCAGACCCACAAGGAGAGAAAGACATTGAGCTCTACTGGATGTGAAGGAAAGAAATAGCGTGGGATTTCTACACAGCACACTGGACCCAAGGAGTTGGCATCACATGACAAAGCTTCAGGGAGTGTAGAGTGACACTGCTGGAATTGGGCAAATGCAGTTCAGGAGGTGGCTGAAGTTATGGAAGGTGAAGTGTGCAGTGTGAAACAAGGTTTAGGATTTGAGGATCACTAGACAACAGTTCTGCTGGGACACTTGCTGTAGAGTAAAACAACTCTATCTGCCATAACAAAGCATTCAACTTACACTTACAAAGTGGAAGAAACTTGGTTTAAGACAAAGCATAACAGCCCAAACAATTAGTGCCAAGAAGTAGGTACTTCTATTTTATTACTAAAGTAGAGGCAACAAGACAAATAGGGAAGCCTGTTCCAAAGAAACGTGCCAAATCACCCCTGCAGTTTTGGTAATGAAAGTTAAATGACTGAAGTGTAGAAAGATGCTAACTCAAACCTGCAGAGGAAAAAGAGTGGGGTGAGGTTTGAAATACTGGGTGAAAGAACAGTCTGCAGGTAATTATATTGCTTAGGTGATGCTTAGTAGAAATTCACAAGTCTTCAGGCTGATGTGACAACCAGCAAGGCCCAGAAGTGAACACTTATTTAAACCACAGGAGAACCATTTGTCCTCAGGAGTCACACGCTGATAAATGGATTGGGACACTGCAGACTTTCTACTGGAGCCCTTACACATCCAGAATAGAAACAACACCAGATTCTATAGAAGTTTCAAGATCAGTTGCAGAACAAAAGAGCTTTCAAGCAGATGGTAAATTTATTTCTCTCAGTAATCTTTATCACTGGAAAGAAGACTGAAATTGAATAGGAATATATATTTCTGTCTAGGAGGTTTGTTTTAAATTTATCAGAAGACACAAAAAGCCACTATTCTGAAGCTTCAGAATAGCTGCTTTGTTTCAGTGGTAAAAACAATATACATATAATTTGACTTTTTACAAATCAAAGGAAGTTAAAAAAAACCCTATTAAGCATTCCCTAATACAAAAGAAAATGGAAGAATTCAAGGGCATAAAGGAAACTCATCACAAGAAAAGTTAGAGTACGTACAGGATGACATAAAAAAGGCATAGGAGCTTTAACAGTGGATAAACTTGTTAACAAGACAAGAGGCCAAGAAAATTAGTATCTACTGACATGTTTTGGAAAAGACAAGTTGTCACCTGCCATGTGAAAACATAAAAACATGTTCCAATAGACAGCAACATGAGAGGATATTTTGCAAATTCTATTTGGAACAACATTTTAAACACAATACCTTGATAATTTTGATTCAAGTATCTGAAAAAAACCTTTGCTTGAGTTAATTTTTACTAGGTCACAAATAAAGGGAAAAAACACGTCAATTGGACAGAATATTAACGCTGTAGTCCTCTTTGAAGGCCAAAATTAAATGATCCAAGCAAGTATTATGCTGGTTACATTGAAAGAAATCCCTCACATTGTAATGGAAATACTGATTAGAAGCTGTAGAAAATGTTACACAGTAAAAACAGATAATTGTAGTGTGCAAACATTAGATAATGTTGGAACACTTTTTCATCTTGCAGGAAAAAAAGTGACTCATGACTGCAACCAAAACCCAAACATATTCAGGTTGGAAATGACACGTCACTTAACAGGGAGAAGAACCACAGGAATAAATAACTGACTGTGAATCCAGACTTCTTTTGGAACATTTATCTGTCCAACTTTGATTCTCGGAAACAAAAACAAGGCACCTGGATGAAAGGGAGGGCATGTTTCTGCACACATTAACTCTGGAATTAAAGCAGAAGAGGTCAACAACCAGAGGGACTGGCTTCAGACAAGCTCAGTGATGGAAAAGCAGATTTGTATGAATATCTCTACTTCTGGACTTTTACCATATCAGACAATTGAATTACATAGACCTGCATTATTCTGAACAATAACCTATGTGTATGATCCAAATGAAGGAAGGGGGGCTCCTCTAAGGAGTTTATACAGTTCTCTAATATGTTGTTATTCTGCAGTAACACAGAAAATAAAAATGGAGTATTTTAATATGAAATAGTTGAATTTTGAAGTCTTTCAACTTCCTCCCTGCTCCCAATTTTTAATAAAAATACTTTAAAATTCCACTTTAGACACAGAAAGTCTCAACACCTTAAATTCAGCTTACAAGGACATTTGTAGAAATACACCCTTAACAAGAAAACAGCAGCCACTCATACTGGCATGCTGTGAAGTGACCTTCTAAATAAAAGACAAACATGCACCCTGAAACAAGAAACACTTAGAAGCATTTTTTCCATGTGGATTTCTTACCTCTGTCAGCACGGATACAACTGCATTTAGAATAACAATGATGACGATTCTTAGGCGCCACTCAGGTGGCACACACACAAGCTGTGGAAACAAGTTGCAGAGCTCAGAAACACACATGTGAAGTAAACGCACATTCAAAACAGACTCAGCATTATAAATTCTCCCTTCCCCACCCAGTGATGTAAAGCTAAAGCTCTGCAGGGGTCACACTTGCCCCAAAGGCGGCCCATTCATTCCCTGAGGAAACTGACACACCCACAGATCTGCTGACTCTCACCTCAAGAAATTCGTCAATAGGTTCAACAGGATGCAACATGATGAAAAATATGAAGACATAAAGAACTATAACAGATAAAACAAACAGAACTGTAAAAGAAGAAAAAAAATATTTTAATTGAACCATCTCACAATCAAGAGTTTTCGACAATTTTAGCATGTATCCTGAATTCATTACGGCCTGAAAACAACCTCACTTCTCCCTCTAAACCCCTTCCAGGCAAATTTGGGCAATACTAGTTGTGCTGATAGCCATAAAGAGACACAAGGCCTGACTCCTTCACACTGGCTCACTTGTGGAGCTGAAATACGGAAGTATATACACATATACTTAGACAAACAAAGCAACTATTAACACGAATTTCTCCATACAGTTTAATATTTCCTTACTTATAGCTGTGATTATTATAAAAGGATAATTGCACTATGATCTCCTAGGAACACTATTGCTTCTGAAGTGGCACAACAGAATTACCAACAAGTACACAGTCACTTGGGAGTTTTATTTGGAACTGTATATACTAAGAAAGGACTTACAGTTTTTGTAGCATGGTTGTCTAAAGGGCTTTCCTTTAGAAAAGACAATTGCCACTATGAGGTACTGAAAGCTGGATATAAAAAACAAAGTTGTGTTTTCGTAATTTTGAATGTAATGTTCATCATGAATAGTCTCATTCCCATGGTGTGCAGAGCTGGTGTTCTTGGCATCCAACACATTACAAGCACTACAACACAACATTGAACACAGAGTTATGGACAAGAGGCAAATAGGGCCCACTAATTTACAAAAGTAATAGCAGAACAAATTGCTACAGTAGTAAAAAGCCTAAACTTGAGAACACATTACAGGTAGTGAGAAATAACTAAGAACTGTGGCAGAGAGGTAGCAATTTTTGTGAATTCCGAGATTCGAGTTCTGTTATGCTGCCAGTTTGTAAATTATCTACATAAACTTCTTAAAACAAACTATTATACAGACTTCAGAGACAGGTAAGGAAATACCGCAATCTAACAAAATAAAATTAAAACACCTCTTCATTTTCAAAAATATTACTTTGATTTACTGTAATTCTACCAGGAAAGCAAAGCTTTATAATATGAAAGAGATAAGATAGAGCTGAACCATAAATTTCAAATTTCTACCTCAACTGTCCCAAAGTTGAAGAGTCATTAGACCAAACCATCTGACTCTGATACAATTTTGCTCTTCAGCCACTGGGTAGCTCCCATATATTAGTATGCTTTTCACAGAAAATGAGCAGACTAACAAGGTGCCATACAGAAGCTTTATTTTCAAAGTCCCCAAAGGGGGGTCAACAGAAAGAAGAGAGCCATTATTGCCTATAGCTTTCCAATCACTACTGTACCCTGCAGAGAGCCACTGAAACACTTACTCAGAGTCTGGTGTCCAAGGCTCATACCAGGACTGCTGTTTGACCCAAAAGAACCCCAAGGTTTGGAAAGCAAGGCAGATGATGATCTGAGACAACACGGAACACAGAAGTGGACCTGAGATAAGACCTGATGGAGGCCTTCGTGCAACAAGCTCTGTCCAAGCAGGGTTCAGACTCACTATAAAGAGAACAAAAAACAAATAACACATTGCATCATTATGGTTTTCAAGAGTTATCCTGTTCACATTCTGTGGGTTTGGAATGGCTTGCTCATGACATCACTTTAAAATTTAGTCCAGAACTGCAAATGTGAAACCACCCTGAAAAGACCATAGAGCCCTAGAACAATGCCACAGTGCCTTCTACAGGCTGGCTCCCCAGCAGCACAGCATAGCAGGGGACAGTAGCAGCCGTGAGACTTAAGGAATTAGCAGTGTCTGGCCAAATTCCCTTTGTCTGGCACAAGGGCTTACAGCTTGCCTCCACACTTTTGGACTGCCATTGCTTCAATTAAGATGTTTTTATTAAATTTGAAAATGGAATTCTATTGTTAGCCTGTGAATTGAATGCTAGGCTCATATGTGGAATCAAATGTTTCACTAGGCATACTTTGAGTGTAACATTTTGTGGACAGTAGTTCAAAGTAAGAATCCAAGGAATCAAAACATTTGAGCAAGATGATATTGCAATGACTCCTGTTTTCATTCCAAAACCAGCTTCCTGTACTGGGAAGACTTAGTTCCCCAACCTGCTTCTTGTATGAGGACATTTCACAAATTTCAGATTAAACTAATTCAGTACACAGTAGTGGTTTGGGTTTCTTAATGCATAGATGTAATAGTCATAGCATTTTCACTGCATGTCACAGTGTTTCCTTGAAACATGTAATTAGATATTAAAAAAAAATCTGACCAAGCAAAAAGTGCTCACAGAAGTGCCACAATGGTAATTCACTACAGTACTTACTAGTGAAGACAACCACCAAAATGATTGCCAAATCAATGAAGAGAAACTGGAAATCTCCCAAGTTGCTCAGGATCTGGAGAGAAATCACAAATGTAACATTGGCAATTTCTTTACACAAAATATTTATACTGACACTCTCACAGCATTAATCCTATGAATTTGATTCTATTAACAAGAAAGTGTCCTGTTGAACTGGCCTCCTTTACCTGTAGGAGTCCTGAATATTCTACAATTCACAGAACAATTCCTGAAGTACCATGGTATGAAACAATTTCCTTTTCAAGATGGACAAGCTATTTGCAATTGAAATTTGTCTGTAATCAAAACGATACTATTGAATCTTACATACCAATGCAATAACAGCTCAGGCCTACAGTTCTTTAAACACCATAGCCCTACTGTGTACTCATACAACTGTCAAAATTTCCACCTCAAAGGTCCTTTAATACTCTGCACCTTTAACTTGCTCAGAATAAAAATTAAAATACAGGATTTCTATCACATGCCACTGTTGTGAAACCAATCATATTAACAGGAAGTATTCCACTTTGCTTCCCCTCCCACCCAAATCAGTACTTCCAGTTTCTTTCAATTGTAACATAAAAAGAATGCATTTCCCTTTAAAATAAGTTAGGCTATTTCAAAATGCTGAAAGTTTTTAAATAATTGAAACCTATATTTGGTCTTCCAAATAAGCTTATATAGAAAGCAAAAATACAGGTTTCAATTATTTAAACTTTCAGCACATATAGAAAGTCTCTCCACTGTAGAGACTTCCTTTTCACAGCCATTGGTTATTGCCTTTTCTAAACAGATACTACCATGTATTTTGTAGAGTTAATGTGAAGCCCCCCCCACCCAAAAACACTAACAATACTTTTAGTCTAAATGTATTTTTGAATGCATGTGTTGTACTCAAACGGCCTTGCAATAATTTGTATTAAATATCTATGAACTTGCAAATCTCTGAATTATGCTGACACAGCATAGGTATTTACTGAATACTTACAGAATACAGCAAAGTAACAGTGATGTACTGGATGATGCTGTATAATGCCATGAATTTAAACACACAGAAGGAAGTTATTAAAGCAGCACGTCCTTCCCTGTCAAAACAGATGCAGTCATGTAACTACAAAAATTTCTGTGCAAGCAGTTAAGTTCTGCCTACCAAAATGTTAGCTGCAATTAAACACACCAGAAAAGCCCTTGATGGACAGTAGGCTACAGACATGAGAGAAACAGGAGTCAGAATGGTACACTTCCCCCAACACTGAAGTTGTGGGCATGTCTTCTGAACTGAGCCACCACCTAACTTCCTCTTTGGACTTCATGTGGTTTTTCAACAGAGGTTTGAAAATGGAAGTCTTTTTACAAAAGCATGTATGGAGCATTAGTTTACTGCATGGATTGAATGAACACACAGTCAGCCACAGAGCTGCTGACTTCAGAAATGTTTCTGATAATGCATTACCTCATTAGTACCCCACAGACCCCTAGATGCTTCTTTGGCTGACCTTTATCCAAAATCATTAACTTCCAATTCTAGAGTCAAAAAATTGGTCAAACCCTGTTTAGAAAATTTGTCTTCTACTTTGTATGGTGCTGAGCAATTATCTGAAGATTTTTACTGCTTGCAATTACACACAGCCTTTATGGAAACTAGCAAAGTTACTAAGACAAAACTAAAGACTAATGTGTAGAAGCTTGGTAATGCTTTGAAAAATTAACTTTACACGGACAAAGGACTCTACAACGAAATAGTAAATCACGCTATGGCTGGGTTTTGCTCAGAGTACCTTCAGAAAAGAAACAGAACCACTAAAATGTACAGATTGTTCTGTAATTCACACTGGTTTCCTACAGCATCAAATAGATACTAAAATAGAGCATGCAAAATGAGTCACACAGACACATTTAAGTTCACAGTCAGCACCATCACCTGATCAGCTTTGGCACACAGGAAATACTGGGTGTCCTGGAAGTGAATGGTGATGCCACAGAAGCCTCAAGTTCAGACAGAGATATACCACCGTGTGCCCTCTTTAGTGCCTGCCAGGTAACATTGAAATACAGATCATTTTAGAACTTGCCTTCAGCTGTACAATTTAACTGAATGGTTCTGTATGGAAAATAAAAATATACTTACCCCACAGTCATTTGCTC
>VZDJ01000028.1:6656369-6696755 GCA_008694505.1 Cyanoderma ruficeps | reverse complement strand
CTTACCCCACAGTCATTTGCTCCATCTCCACACATGCCCACATAGTAACTATAAAAATCAAACACACATCAGCATTCTGGACCATTCTCCAACCATGGTCCATTTAGCTTATTTCATTAGTTACTTCTACATTACTTTGAGTTATTCAGGGTTTGCATAACAATGGGTGATCATTAGTGCTGAAATCAATTATTGTTGCTGTTATGCATATAAGGAAGTAGACAGAAAAGTAACATGACAATGACAGGTCAACCAAAACAATAATGATTAACTAGCTCTCTATCATCCCAAGGTGGTCTAAAGAATCTTTGCTCTAGGCAACGACACTTTTGTAGTATTTTGTAGAGCTGCAAGGCCTGACACCAAGAATCACATATTGACCAATGTGAAGAGAAGTCATCCTGATAATACTTCTGTAATACGCAGAACACATTTGATGGGTTTGTTTCATAAACCAAGTAACTGCATTTATAAAATGTTAGTTAGTTTATGCACATATTCCTCACTTAAAACTTCATGAAAAGCCTGAAACTTTCCCAACTAGCCAGCAGATGGTACTACTCTCATTCTGTTAGCTCAGCTAATAGGCTGATCTAGCAACACATGGAGTTTTATCAGCCCAGCATTTTCCTTTAGGCCAAACAGCTAGCAGCATGCGTAATTTTTGCTTCCTATGACACCAAACACATTTGGCCCTCTTACTTTCTGTGCTTAAGCAAATACTTACTCTACATTTTGTAAAGCTTCCACCAACTGAGTTTTCTGATCAGGCGCCATGCGAGCAAACACAGTGCCATGTAGCACGAGCTGCAAGACAGGAGAGTTCTTAATGCTCACAGGGCAAAGTCTGTTCACCATTGAAAGTGCCCATACTCAAGTAAAATGCTTACCTTGGGGACCAGGTCCTGAAAATGTTCCAAAATCACTGCAAATGACTTCCCATTCATTGCAAAATGGTATTTTGTCATCTGGAGATCCTCAAGGCTTTCATGGACCAATTTAACTGGAATATCCTATCAAAAGTAGTTTAATACTCTAGCTGTAATGCATTTACATAGAACCTTGCCATTTCAAGCTAATACTCAGAGGGGTATTCCTAGAGATCCTACACAAGACCAGGTTTATAAGAATGTCACTTAAAAAAAAACCCTTATATAATAAAACCACTTACATACTACTAAGAAAATGTAGTTTAATGTTTCAACTACAAGCAGGTAGAGAGGTTTAACAGATTGAAATGTTGGGGAAAAAAACCTTGTCAAGTGAAATGTCAAATGTCGTATCGCAGTTGAAAAACTACCTCCCCCAGCTGCTTTACTAGTCTTTGGTATTTGAAGATCTGAAAGTTAACCAGTATATCAATTCTGAACTGACACTTAACAGCAGATTTACGATTTAAGGGAGTATCATAAAAAGAACAGTAAAACTAACTGCTTACACTCTAAGGGCATAATAGGGTGATATTACCTCTGAGTTTATGGCTGGTGATGAACTAGTGCATTTTGCGAGGGTATCTGCATAATGCCAGTTGATCCTGGCAGCCTGCCCATCCTTTGGAGGTAGTGCTTCAGCAATAATGACCTTATCCTGAGGTAGAATCATTCCACAGTCTCTGGCCACAGAGATAGCAGTTAACATGTTATCCCCTGTTAAACAATTGCATTTAAAAGGGTTTCAGTCAGAAAAGAATCAAGATCATACGCTGTAAGAGAAAAGCTAACAAAGCCTGTATAGAACTAGGAGGACGACTGCCCCACACACCAGTGCAAACCTCAGAGCAAATCAAGCCTACAGACAACATTCAGGTAAATGAATGTTGTCTGTAGGCTTGAATGAAACGAAAACAAGCCTACCAGGTGAAGCCCCTCCCCTAGAAATTCTGTGTGCTGCTTGGAGCTATAAAGATCTGTCATTGAACCAATCTTAATGTATATGGAACATTAGGCAGAAAACAGGCAGCCATTTAAAATACTGCGTTTTACACAGTCACAGAACATATGAACACAGAGCTGCATTGTTAGCCTAGCAAAACATTCCAAAATTACAACACCTGTGATTTAAAAAGCAAACACATACTGTATGAAAAACACTGAGCACAGACACCTAGCATGCTTACAAGGACCTAAGTCATTCTCCCAGAAAAAAATCCAATACAAAGTGACTTTTCATAGTGTAAATCAAAATGGTAGTGACCCTCAGGACATCCAGTCCAACCTCCTGCTCAAAGCAAGTTCAGTCATAAAATTAGAATAGGACTACCACTTAGTCCAATTTGGAAGACTTCTAAGGGTTTTCAGCCTCCAATTCAGTATCAAGTAGCTTATACTAGCAACTAGGGAGAAGAAACTACAAAGTAGAATTACAGCCTCTTCTGGTTTCTCTGACTTACCAAAGCAACTTGCACTCAAAAAGAAAAAAAAGGTGTCTGAAGAGTTTAGCAAGTTTCTAAACTTCCCTGTTGCTATAAACACAGTGTAAACTCATTGACACTAAAATTTGACTTCATAGACATAATTAAAACAAGACCAAAAAGAGATGGATCTTCGAGTATCAATGTTTACATGCTAACCTGTAACCATGACAGTGCGAATGTTGGCTTTATGCAAATCTTCAAGTACAGCAGGGGTTTCTTGCTTTAACTTGTTTTGCATTATAATTAACCCCATAAAATCCATGTTGCTTTCAATAGCATCTCTGATGAAAAAGAGACAAGGAAGAAAAGATGATAAGATTTACAATTATTAGATGTAGCTTTAAAAGCCCGATTTTCCGTTTATCAAAGTAAAGAGGAATGTGTATTTTTAACCATGAAGTAATTTGCTTTATAAAAAGTGATGTGAAAGTTATCATCACAATAATTTCTACTTATTTCCCTTTTTTTAATTGAAAACCAGTGCAAGAAAATGTTGTTTCCTCTCAAGCGCAATTTTCAGTTTCTTCCACGAGAATGCTTTCTAAAGGAAATTACAGTCTCAAATAGGTTATAGCTAGAAAACATGCTCTGAAACTAACTGCATTCACAGGCCAAATATTAAAATATGTTTAGAGTGCACATCTATTTTCCAAATTAGCTGAACCTTACCATAAAAGCTACCACACAAAGGCACATAAGATTAATAAGCACTAGCTAATTAGGCAGAGAAATGAATTCACTTTGGTTTACATTAAAAGGCGATGTATTTACAGGTCTTGGGTATTCTACTGCTGTTGTAGATTTTCACACCTAAAACTGAAAAACTCATTTCTCTGCTTGGCCAGATGTTCACCTTGTACACAGGGCTGATACAAAAGAGCACAGTCAAAGCTGGCGTTTTCATAGCTGCACTACACATTCAAGCACTGTGGGAAAGATGACATTATCCACAAAACTAGGCTCAGCTGAAAAATAATTCACAGGAGATAGTACTCCTTGAAGGAAGAGACCTATCTACCTTCCAAACCTCTGCAATAAGAAAATGGACATGCTGCCTTTAGGAGACAAAGAAACTGCATCAAACATGCATAGGAAGATTTCCACTACTTGCCATTATCCTTAATAAACACAGATGATATAAGTATGTGCAAGTAAAGAAATCAGATGAGGTTTTCTGCCACAACAGTGTACATTAGACATCATGAAAATAATTTCCAGTTCATTTCCAGGTTAAAGCTCATGCTCTGAATTCACTTCACTGCAGAAAAAAAACTTCCTTATCTTATATGTCCAGGGCACAACTAAAGGATTCAGAGAACTATGTATGTCAAGACAGAAAAAAGCTAAAGAAGAGTAGTAATTGATTTAAACAAAAATACACGTTACATATTGATTCAAAGCATGCAGCTTTTCAAGTCTGTTACTTATGAAAAAAGTGAAGTCACTCTTACCTGTTAATAGTCTGGACTTTGTGCCACGTAAGCTTAGACTCCAGTTTTCTGTGAGCAAGAGCAATAACTCGGAAGCCCTGCTTAGTGTATTCTTCCAGGACGCGCTCAAAGTCAACAGGTACTTTAAAAACATCAAGTTTTGAGTTATTAAAATATTCATATTTCAGCTGAGCTACAGAAGCAATAAAAATGATTTGCTCCTTTACCTGTTTCCTGTTTACACAAGCTGGCAATCACTTCTGGGGCACCTTTCATGTAAGCATCCATTCTCTTTTCCCCTAGAACCCTGGCTATTACACACATGCGCTGCAGCACTGAGGAAAATGGAAACTGGCGCACAATTCCAATTTCATACCCGGTCTGTGTCATACAGGAAGGAAGGAAGAAAAGGGTTACATCCACATACACCTTAAGAAATATAGGTATGTGCTAAATGAAAAAGCATACTTACCGACAGCTCAAACAATTCCTGAAAAACAAAAAGAATACAGTCACTCTAAATATCAACTTTAATTATTTCTTCAGCTACAAACTGTTTCTACACAAATCAGTAAATGAATCTGCACAGCATTCCTGAAATCAAGTCATATTTTCAATGGATTATCTAAAAGCTGAATACAAATATACTGCAGCTATTTGGTAGCTTTTACTTAAAGTGAGACACAGTACAACTGTAGAGCTTGATTTCTTGATTAGAATTTCCAAGACCTTTCACAGTCCAAACTGTCTGTTTAGCCTTTGTAAATGACTAAAGTACTATAGTGTCTCAGAATGAGACCACATATCCCCCCAAAAAATAATGTAGTAAGTTTCAAGAATGTTCAGATATCAACTACTGCACAGTGATTACTGTTGTGCATGTACACTTGAGCTCTGAACAAAAGAAAGAAACACTTCTATCTACCACAAAATACGACTCATACAAATGCACTAACTTGTTATACTCTCCCACTACCCTACTCTGTGATAATCTGGATATACATGCACATGCTTACAATTTCCTTCTGCAAAATATTTAAAAATGCTTCAAAATACAGCTAGAAGAAACCTTTAAATCTGCTAAGTACATTTTGTTTTTTACTCAGCACTTAGTATTATCTCTAAGGTACAAGAGTGGCAAGAATTCCACACCACACGGTGACATTTACAAATGATAGTTTTAACTGAAACTGCAAGGTGAGCACACCCAAGTACTTCATTAAAACAGAATTTGGTAACAATACAATATTAAAAGGCATAAGCTCAAAAAGCATTACTGTACTTTATAACCAGTCTGTAAAGGTAATAATGCTGACACTCAGCTTTCTCACCTTCAAAGTGACATATACTGAACCACTACCTTCAACAATGGTTTAAATATTGTCTTTGCCATCAAAAACCTCAGAGTTCTGATCCAATTTCAATTTTATCAGCCAGAACCTCAGCATACAGTAAAATGTGTTTCTTTAACTCAAATCAATTGTTTTGAGCTTTTATACCATTTCTTGGTCTGTTGATTGCTTGGATTCTGGGGAAAGTTGTTTTGAAGGTCGAACCACTGTTGGCATGATTCGATTATGAAGGGCTGTTTCCTCTTCAGTTGCTTCTTCTAAAATCTGTATTTAAAAAAAAATCAACTAATTTATACATTCATTAACTTTGACTTGCTCATAATGCAATAGTCAGGGGAAAAAATGCCACTTACCCATCCTATTGCTTCAAACATCTTCAAATCAAGTGGATCCCCAGAAAGCACCCCTTCAATTTTTGTAAGGGAATGACAAGTTGCCATGCAAGCAACAAACTCTGACTTCAGCAAGCTCTCACTGCAAGCCCTCTCTTCCGGCAAAAGGAAACTGAAACAATGAAGTAATAATATACTTAGCACTATAATTATTTATTATGAGCCACTTCAAAAGGTTTGTTTAGATTAACAGAAGAAAACTGACTGCACAAGTCCCTTCACTTGCATTTTCACACATCACAGAAAACAAATTAAGAGTCTGGGCTGGAATCTTCAGAAACTATCACAACTTTTTCCCCCTTTAAACACTCAGTGGTCATTCCTTTCCTGTCTAGTTTGATGTCTCATACAAAGCCCTCTTATCACTTACTACTTAATTAGCTAAGTCATTTCAGCAGCCCAAAAAGCCATCCCTCAGGAGGACAGAATTAAAGAAACATGTAACAGTATCTGCAACAGTTTTGCAGTATGACCATGATGACTCAGACTCTCATAAATAAAATTCTACCTCAGCTTTGCTGTGGAGTTGTAACTTCCATGACACCTAAACCGCAGTTTAAGTGGCATTCCTACAGCACATTACAGAAATATCAACATATATGAGCTCACATTGAATTTTCTATTCTATTCTGCTGAAGGTGTTACAGTACAACTGAGTATCATATTTGCTATGAGCTCTGAGCTCATCCTTACCGAGCATTTTCCACCCGTTGAATTCCCCAAAGATCCAAGCCATCCTCAGTAAGTGTGCCAGTCTGCAAAACAGACCAAGGGGCATGGCATAAAGAAAAAGCCTTCAGAAACAAACTGTCTTTTGTCAAAGCAAAAATTAACAGCTATTTTAAAAAATTACACTTGAACAATATATTTTCTTTTGTTTTCACATCTAAATCAAGGCTTTGGGAGAGAAAATATAGTATCTCCCTTGGTTTTTGCTACTAATTATTTCCAAACCTGTTAAATAACTTTCAAAAACATTCAAAGCAGTCATGCTCCTCATTGGAGACAGGTCAAATGAAACAGACCCTTAAAATCCAAAGATGATGGCACATAATATCAATATTCAGGGAATGTGGACAATAGAAAATGGGTACTAAACCATTAGTACTATTTTACATAGTTGAAATAGCAGCTGACATGTACTTATAGTTGAAATAATACCGTTAGTATTATACTTATTATTTGAGATAAAATCTAAGGAGGAAAATAAATTTTATCTAGTAAACAGCCAACAGCAAGGAATTCTGGCTAGCACCATTACTGTCTTTTACTCAAGTTTGGTTAACCAATAATAACAAAATATGTTCACTCAGCTTTTCATTGAAACTAATGAAAAGGAGAAAAAGTCTGACTTCACACTTGAGTTTTTCAGAAGCTTGTGTGCTAAATAAAGTTCTTAGTAAGCTTCAACTCTCACATTTCCATGGTGCCAGTAGTAAGTTAGGACTTGGGAGTCTTGAGATAAGAAAGCAGCTCAATTACAACATCTTCTTAGAGAAGATTAAATTAAGAGTTAACAGATGGTAAACACTGTATACCTGG
Organism: Cyanoderma ruficeps; assembly: GCA_008694505.1. NCBI lineage: Eukaryota > Metazoa > Chordata > Aves > Passeriformes > Timaliidae > Cyanoderma > Cyanoderma ruficeps. Next base: position 6,689,626 of record VZDJ01000028.1, on the reverse strand, counting down.
AAGCTAACAGATCACAAATGATCTAACTTATACAAGAAATTACTTTTCCTTTTTTTTCTATACAAACTCTCTTTTCTGAGACAACGCCCATCCAGGCAGCAAGGTTTCAAAATTCACCTAACCTTATCAAAACAAACAAGATTCAGCTGGCCACAAATATTTATCCTTTGTGGGCTGATGCAGAAGATGCCAATTTTTTTCAACCTTCTTTGTGCATAAACGATGCCAGCAGTCATAGCAGCAGGGAGTGCTGGAGGCACCGTGATAGTGATAATGTCAAGAGACTCGATGATGATGGTACGAGCTGGAACCTGCAGTAGAGGTCAGAGTTAATAAACAAGAACTCACTGCTTACACATTCACTATCCCACTGACGTGGGCAAAACCACACATTGTTTTCCCCAGTACAGTGTGTTCTGGACTGCCCAGAAATTTAGCACAATCTTCACCGACCATCAGCAATCACAACAGTCCAGTCCTAAATTATCCACAACCCATAACTTCTAATTTGCACTATCCCCCCTGGAAATATATTACTTTAAGACATTAGCTGAATAATGCAAAGAATTTTAAGAGGGGGAAAAAAAAACCCAAACCAAAAAACTTAACAGTTATCAGATTATTCCTTGATAAGGATTTTTTTTGCCTGCAGCAAGTTTTGGATGTGCTGTATCCTCTTTCTTCCAACTGCATATAAGTCAGATGGCAATCTTACATAAAACATAGATAAAAATCTAGCAATTAGAGATAAGAGAAATCAAGGTAAACTCAAATTTCTCTAGAAGATATTCAAATTCTGCTTCTGTGCTGAAATTTATTCTCACTAACCGTGTCTCATTTCATTGATATAAAATAGAGCACAAAAATATTCACTTTAAATCGAATTGTTTCTCATCATCTGAAGTGGGATGGAATTCACGGTCACCCTTTTCTAAAGTAAGGCAGTTCTGGACCAGAAATGAAAACATACCTCATTTAAGATGCTATTGACAATTGTGTAAAGAAACCCAATGCCTGCCACCACCACCAGAGACAGGAGAAACAAATAGGCATCTCTGTAGAGCTTAAAATCAGTTGGCTTTGGATACAGTATGGAACGAACAAGCTGTCCTTTAGCAGTACTAAAGCCTAGAAATAAAAAAGGAGTAAGTTACTAAAAATACAAACAAAAGCAAACCTATTCACATATATTAAAAACCTCAAAAGAACCCTTAAGCTACTAATTTCATTACAACTGTTTCTCAATATCCATAGCAGATGTTTTGCAATACTGTAATAAAGGTGCTTTAAAAAATATATGTGTACATCATACTAGGGGCTTCTCTCCTATGGCAAGGACATGCAGCTGATGCAAACAAACCCCTCCTCTGCAGCAGCAGCAAATCCTCACATGGTTTGGCCTGGCAGAGTTTGTTGTACTGCATTTTATTCCTCACAGTGCAGAGCTAGTGAGTATATTTATTGTCTAATTAAGCCAGTCCTCGCAAAAAAGAAAATGAAGATATTCAGAGTCCAACATTAAATACTTAAATGGCAAGTCTCGATAAGGTCCCTTGAGAGCCAGAATGAAAGATTCAGAAAAAACTGCAGTGCAGGGAGTCATCTTCTGGAGAAAGGCACCTCCTGATGACATTTTGACAACTAAACTAGGAGACTACCCTTCTAAAGGTCTTACAGTTGAACAACCAACAGATATCCCAAAGTCCTACTTGAACTTTTTTGCCCTGATGTTTGAAGGGGCCAACTTTAATGTCCAATCTTGTGCGCCCAAAACATCTTCCACCTGCTTAGACTTCAAAGTCCATTTCTACAACCTCAATGTCAATGCCAGGTCTTCTGGCATTAGAGACAGCTCCCTGACAGCTTCTCAGTCTGCAAGCCTCCACAGCAAAGGCCGAGCCCTCCACCTGGACATTTGGCATATAGGATTCTACCAAAACAGAGCGACTACAGCATCACTCTTAAAGTGGATGAGCTCATCACAAGATGAAAAGCCATGAAGCCTCCAGGCTTTAAATTTGCTGCTGCAGAATATGAACCATGGGCCTGTTCACAGAAGCTCACCACGTCTGTATGTACTTGAGTATTTAGCAATTCAACACAGTGGTCAGCAAAAACAAAAATCAGAATTACTTTCTGGTTTTTTTTCCATGGTTTTGGAGAAGGTTTTGTAGCTACACAGGATAGACAACATCAGGGTAAAACAATAATTGAAAACCTCATGGGGTGTCTTTAGAACACACTGGATATACAGATAACTTTAGGGGATAATTCTGTTCTCTAAAGCAAAATAACCAGTTTTGAATTCTTTTCAATTACAAATAGGAGCCACAATGACATCCATCAGTTGAGTTTTAGGAGGAAAGAAATGAATTCATTTTATTATATTTCAGCTCTAGCATTAAACATGTTAAAGGCTTAACTTGAAGAATACTGTGAGTACAATCCCAGCAGATCAATCTTATATCCTGGTTTATGACAAGATTAGCACTACATGCCTTTGCACACAACCATACTGAGTTCTGTTCTCTTAAGATTTTTAAAGGACTAGATTTTTATGTACCTTCAATTTTGTGGCATTTCTCTCCCTTATATAAAGGGATTTTTACTTGTATCTCACTGTGTGAGAATTACTTTAGTTCTTACTATTCTTACTACTTCTTGCTGTTAGGAGATAGAAGCTGCAAGTGCTGAGACATCTATCCTGTTCTGTGGAGACAGAAATTCTCTCTTGCCTAAGAACTGTTCCTGTGACAGGAAGAACAGAGAATTTTGCATCACTTTGCTTCTCTCTATACATAGCCACAGCAGGAAAACCACATTTGTCCATACATGAAACCTGACTAAAGCCCACAGAGCTGAATTCATGCTGTTTACAACAGGAGCTAACTCAGACCTGCCATGGGCAAAGAATATTTTACAAACACAACTTCTGATGTCAGGGCAGTAAGACTCAGCGTGTTGGGAGCAACTGCAATGCTCCTTGTAAGAGTTACAGACCACAGCATGAGACTTCAAAACAAGAGGTACTATCCCTCCTGCAGAGCAGGAGCAACACAACTTCAGCAGTTCATTTCTGTTGCTGCATGGGCTCACCTTGCTCACCATGCACACCAGCTGGGCACATGAAATTTATGTAAGAAACAAAACAAGTTGAGATGGATATTCTGAAAGATGTGTTCAAGGGAAGGAAAATACCTCTTTGAAATAAACGACCAATAAAAGCCTCAAGAAAGAGAATAAAACAAAAAATCAGAACTTTTACTGCTAAAGCAGACTAACAGAAGATGAAAAGAATACACCAGAGTAAAAAGCAGTGAATTAGGATGAAGTTATTTGTTGGAAAACTTGCTTTAAGTAGCAGTCTAGTCAATGCAGTCCAATTTCTTCTATCTAATTCTATTGTACCTTGGATCATAGCTTGCATTCATTTATTTTGTGGTAATTTTCTTAAGATGATCTTTGTAAAGCAGAATCCCACAATTGTATTAGCTTGTGCAATTGGTTTTCATAGAATATCTGTATTATTTAACCTCAGATCTCTAACATATGAATTAGCATTTTCATAGATAGATCAAACTCCTTTTTTAACTAAATGTTATGCACTTTGAAATAACTGTAGGTAAAGAAAAACATTTAGCATTGTGAATGACTCTAAAATCAGCTAAAATCAGCTGGTCCCCACTACCCACCCAAACCTTTTCCAAGAGGCACATGCAGTTGAACCAACACACTGCAAAAAAACTTCTAAAGGACATGAAAACATATTCGAGTAAGTTTTAAATTGATGCTGAAGACTGATTCACTTTCTTGCTTGCCAACCATTAATCTTCAGACCATCACCTAGTTTTCTTATTGTTTTAAGACTTTTATCAAGCTATTTGGGGTATATTCCTTTGCCCAAGCTTAGCTTATCAGCCAGTTGACACACACCTACAAAAAGATGTAGTAAATTAATATGGGATAAACTTAACAATCAATACCTGTTCTCACCACCAGAGCTTTGACCAACTCTCCAGTGTAGAACCGGGTCTGGATGACATTGGTTCCACAGAACAGCGTGTGCCGCTTGTGCACTTCAGGACTGTAGATCTCATCCCCCACTGCTTTTGGATATTCTGAAGGATTTGGCAGATTAATCTTTGTGACAGGAACACTTTCACCTTAAAGGAAAGAAAGTCTCTAAGCAAGATCAGAGAAGAACAGACACTTTTTTTCATTCACAACTACAAGTAAAATAACATCATCTCACTTCACCAGCACACAGGCAGACTTATGGCAGTAATCTTCCTTTCAGCGTGTTATTAGGTAGTCTCTCACCAATTAGCCTCAGCTCAGCAGATTCCTTACCCAAATGCTATTCAACTCTATTCCTTACAGAGGTTTTCTGCCCCTTACTTCAAGCTGTATAGATGTAAAACAGTTAATTAAAAAAAAAAACAAACCAGGACAAGCTTCCTTCTCTTGCTGAAAAGCATCACCCCCATCTTTACTTAGAAAAACTAGAAGCTGAAGAAAATTATTCTCAGCTCCTTTGGTGACTCACTCCACTCCAGCTAGGGGTGCAATCAATTTTTATCAGTTGCTAGCAGCAGCAATTCAGAAAAACTGAACATTATAGAACACATAATCTCTGAACTACAGTTTTCTAAGGGCTGTCAATTTGGACAGATTATCCTAGGAATAAAAAGTCCATCCTAGTCACTGAAGCCGTCCTTTAAATACATCAGATCCCTGGTTTTCAACATACGCAGCATATTACTTTAGATAATAGTTTAAATACAGTAAAACATTCTACTCACTACCTTCATTTTTGGAAGAAGCTAAAAAAGTTTGGGCAAAATTTTTCTGAAGAAGCAGACTTCAGAACTCCATCTGCACTGAGAACACCAAGTCAAGAGGCAGGAAGACAAACTATCAAGAAGAATCTTTTTAACAAGAAAACATCACTCATTTTTGCGAGTTTCCAAGCAGTACCAGGTAGCTGTTCCAGATAAGCAGGACATAAGTACATATGTACTTCAGAATATGTCTAATTTTAAGAACATACATATTTCAAACAAAATAAACATATCCATTTCTGTTAAAGCATACTGCAAGTAAGTATGCACACAGGTATATGCAGCACTGTGTATCAAATTTACCTGTTAGCATACTTTCGTTTACAATGCAAGTACCACTGAGCAGTACTGCATCACAGGGCATAATTGTCCCATTGGATGGAATCAACATGGTATCTCCAGGCACGAGGTCAGTGGAAAGGATTTCTTCTATTTCTGAATATTGGAACACAAACAAGTTTACTTGAAAATAGCCACCACCTATAAAACTTGATAAAGATCCTCACATCCAAGATCCAAGTGGTGACAAGTACAACTATTAACAAAATGAAGTAAGACTTCATTTCATTAAAGGAATGAAGAGATTTTAAAAATATACAGAAAAAGCCATTGATAAACCCCACATTAAACTCCAGAGCACATGGATAGAGTGCATCATGACAAAAGAAAGGAATCAAGTTTATACAAAAGATAGTAACAATTAGCTACAGTGTAACTTCAGTATAAAGACACACGCCTAACACAAATGTATGTCTTAAAAACAATATCATGCATCACAATCTTTTGGATATCACACCTTTAACTACTGTGGTATCCAAATGAGGGGAAGTTCAGAAATCACCTTGCAGCCCTTGTTGAGTAATAAATTGTTGTGGAGACCCAACACATGCATATCTTTAAGTCAGGAAAGAAACTATACTAACAATTACATAAGTGGAGTGGCAGAGAATGAGAAACAGCAATAGGACAAGCATCTAATCTAGAACAAACCTGATACTCACTGAAAATATCATCTAGAAGGTTAACTCTGAATGAATTACACTATCTAAATTCAACTCTGAACTTCTTTTCCCATGCAATTGTGCTAGGAATGCAAGCATTTCAAGCTGATCAAAGAAAGAACAGATGCAGACCTACTTTGCACTCACACTTCATGAGCAATTTAAATTCAACCTTCGAGGCCACCTGTGAAATTTACCTTGGTTTCCTCTGCAGACAGAAACCCTTACAATGCTGTGAGCTGCTACCATGTCATGTAACATAACATATTGCTGCAAAGGAGAGAAAAGTTCATTATTCAAAAGCACAGCTTGTCTTCTTCTTTCTAAATGCATATTCTACAGTAGAAGTGATGAGATTCTCTACTTTAACAACAAAACACGACTCAAAACATTCTCTTAAACATAATTTAGAAAACTTATGGGCAAATAAAGTTTGAGTGCTTCAGTTTGTACAGGCTCCTATTTTTAACAGCATTCTGGAAGCAAACATACACTGTCATGCAAAATGTTATAAAATCATTCCATCATTAGCATACAAAAGTAAAAGCTGCAGTAGTTGTGTGAACTTGAATTAAGGTAGAAGTTGTTTGGGGTTTTTTTTGTATCTGGTCTGAATTCAGAGATTGCAATTTAAGGATAATTACGACTTTGATATCCATTAACTAAGTCTACAGAGAAAACTGAATCACCGGTTTAACAACCCATATATGCGTCACTGGTGCTCAGTTCTGCAGGGCTTTTTCAAACAAGGAAACAATGCAAGATGGAATTACTACTGTCAATAAAACTTGGCACATAAACTTGTGTCCGGGTTTTGTTAAGCAAGGTAATGTTTCTGGTACCTGAGGCCAACCTATAGATTCATCAGCATGGAAAGTCTGCAAAGGTCTCAAAGAAAACTATAAATCCAAATTCTTCAGCTCAAAGAGGGAAAATGCATAACAATATTCTACCTGTGTAAGTCTGAAAAATTCTTAAAATTTGTAAGCAATTTCACAACAAAACAAGGCAATCAGTAAAAAGCTAAAAAGATGCATCCATTTTCTTTAAACTTACCTTTCTAATGGTGTAGAGTGAGCTAACAATGGATATTACAGACATAATCACAATTGCTAATGCATAGTAGTGATACTCATCAGTGATCCACAATATCACACTGAACAACTGGAAAATGTAAAAAGGGTTGAGAACCTAGAAGAGTGACAGAACATTCGAGTTACAACAAACGGTCACATGGGTTCTCCATCAGAACAAAGCTGAAATTATCCTCCTGCAGGGAGAAGACAGTTTCAGTTCTTTATACATAGTTTTTGTTTAGTTTGCCAAAATGATCCTTTTTTTCCACTCCCTCCTCAGCCCCTCAAAAGCACAGTTCTCATTCAAATACTACACAAATATAGACTTTGAAGACTGCATGCACTTTCCCCTACACCTCAAAACAAGGTAATGGGAATATCTGATGCACCTTAAGTGATAATTCTTAAAGCAATTGGGATGTTATTTTCTATTTATTCTTAATAAAGAATTCTGACATGTTTTCTAATGTCCTTACTAAGGCACGAGGCTGTGAACTCTGGAGAGCTTATAGCTGAGATGTCTTTGATCTTTTGCACTAAGGAGAGCTGGAGAGCTCAAAAGAAAAGTCCATATTGTTTTACAATGCTGGGCTCTAGGGGGAAGTTTCCAACAGTCTATAGTCATTGCACTAGAAACAACTTTCAATGATATACTTTTTTTCTTTAATTTGTTAAAGAAAAGATTTTACCTCCTTAACTAGAAGCTTAAAAATGGAAGGCACTTTCACAGCAATTTCATTTACTCCATAGAATGCTTTTCTGCATTAAAAAGAAAAATACAAAAATAAGTTAAGATTTTTATTAGGAGTCTTATTGATGTCAAAGTAATTCCACTAATCTAATAAAGTATAACATGTCCATAAATCTGTGACTCTCTTCTTATTTACTATAGTTTCAAAAAGCGCTTTTCAGAAAACATTTACCTAGTGAGATGTTCCAATACAAAGAAAATTATTTTATACTTCAATTTAAACTGTACCTTATTTTTTGATTCTTTCATAACAAGATTTCTCTGTAAACTGTATATGGGTCCAATGTTATTAAATATGTCATTCTGAAAGCCAGTATGTGGTTCTCGTTAACTCAAGGTTAAACAAGTGTTAAGTCTTTCCCAGCAGCAGAACACTGTTTTCAAGGTCCTGTATCTTAGTTTTATTCTTAGAACAAAGAAAGGCAAATCATGAAAGAGGAAGCAAGAAACCAAGCTCTGATGGGATCAGAGTTGGTTAAATGACATTGACATGAAAAAGCTCTTAAGATGATCTGAGGGGAAAGGCATTTATATTAGAAAAAGACATAAATTATCAGAAGATGAACTGATAAGCAAGTAGATGCTCCCATATTTTAACCTGTATGAAGGTCTGATTTTCAAAAAAATCAAGACACTGATCACTCAATTGTCTTCTGGGCTTTTTAACACTGAGCATAGGTAATGAAACATAAACAATTCTTCCCTCAAATACTACTGCAATATTACCTGTAATCATGCATTCCCTTGGTCAGTCCTGTGCTGTGTTCATTATGAATTGCAGAGCAGAAGGTAGATTCATCTAGACCTCTAAATAAAGGAAAAGTCAACGAGTTATTCAAAAAATCTGATATATAAAATTAAGTCTTCAGTGACTCAAAAGAGCTAGGTCTTTGCCAAGAGCTATACACTGTTTTAAAAAACAACATCATCTATGGACTAATGTGTTCTTAGCTGGTTTTGTCACAATTACAAATACCAATGACACATGAAAAGCAATCTTTTTGATATATCTTATTCTATAGAATAGTCATAGTTATCCCAATCAAAATAGAGACACTTAAAAATGAAGTAGAATACTAGCATAACTAGTATTCAAAGGCTTCCAAAAAATGATCAAATTTTATAAAACATTACATGAAATCAATGTGGATTAACATTTCTTCAAATTCTCTTCATTTGACTCTAGGTAGTAATGGAAGTATTTTAAAAATAATTATTAATCAATGTATTAAATAAATCTGTACCACAGCTATTTTGCAGGATCTTACTATCACAATGTTATTGATGACAAGGAAAAATACATTCTACATCTTCAGTTCTTTCTCATCACCAGAAAACTCATTTTCACAGGACTTCTCCACATGTTGTGAAAGCCAATGCTGTGCTTTAGGAAATCTGCACATGATCTAAAACATCATTATGTTTACAGCTATGGGATTGTGTTATCAAATTCAATAAATCAGATATATGCTGTCTAATATCCAGGTATTTTCTCATGGACATACTTAGGATGCACAGGAAAATATCATCACCTTCCAAAAGGCTTTCACAGATGCCATGAAAATGCCAAAACCAGCATTATTCCACACAAATGGTTTTTTATATTGGATATATATTAAGTTATCTATCAAAAAAGATTCTGAGTTGTCCCAGTGGAAGAAAAGAAAAACCCCAACTCTTTATTGTGCATATTTAGTAACAATTACTTCCATTCTCTAGAACACAGGGAAAGCTTTAAATATCCTCACTACTGCAAAGCCTAGGATCACGTTTCCACCAACTGCTTGTACAAGAACAGAAGATCAAAATTATGTGCTAACCTGGCCCTAGGTTTAAAAGGTTTCTCAAAACATTTTTAAGTTAAAGGATTTAAAAAATACTATTCTAGATTAAAAAATACACAAAACTCTGTTAATAGTTAGGTCTGTCCTCCCACTCTATCATGAATAATTTTTCTTTTCCTGTAGGAAAAGAAATGTAACAGTGGATTTAAGGAGGGTCCCTAAATTTAAGTGCTCTATATGCAAATATGCATACCTATGTGTGCAATGTCCATGCAAAGACAGAGCTTCTAGCACAATGTTTTCTGATTTTTACACTACTGCTACAGACTGAATTCCCAGGGCATTAAAAAGAAAAAAATAAACCCTGTGCGCAGATTTATTATATAAAACACTCATCAACCCACTCAGAAATTCAGTTGACAGTAGCTAAAACAAAACAGACATCCAAGGTCAGAGTTGCATCCTCTTTGGCTTTGTGACCAAGTCTGACTTAGTCCAAGAATAATTACACTTGCATTTCCTGTGTTTAAAACAGTGATCTTAATATTATGGTAATATAAAAAGAACAATGATATGAAACTCAAGCTCTCATAACTGAATTAGTTGCCCAAGAAATCTTAATTTGCCCCCCTTTTGTGTTGTGCTAAGCCTTTCCCTATGTGATCAAACTGTTCTGTCTCTGAGTACTTGCATAACTGGCAGCCCAAAGTGAATGCTCTTCACGATGCAGTGTTGTGCTCAGATGACAACTACAAGCATGCTGCCTGCTTTAAAGGTTTTAGTATAAAGACCTCTGTCTCACAGACTGTCTCTTTATAAATATTAACTTGATTCTCTACCACATTATTAGGTAGTATCAATTTTTGGTTTATACATATAAACTGAAGAGCAGAATAAGAAAACATCTTGGAGAAGGACAAATTTTTCAAGACTTCTTTTCAGAATATTTATCATTCACAAGCTCAGATATTATTTTCACATGGTATCTAGTACTTCATACATGGCCATAAACTTTAGAGAGAAGTTATAACAAACTAGCATTTTTATCTGACCTTGTGGAAAAGTGACTTAGTGCTCTAACAGTATCCAGTATGTCTCAGATCCAGTTCCTTCTCTTTATTATTCAATAGCTAAATAATCCTGTCCAGCTCAGCTACTGTACCTGACTAAACAAGTGGCCAGGCTCAGTCATGGGTAATACATCAAACAAGTGAAAGTTTGGCTTATCAACAAGAATGTGATTGAATAAATGCACACATAACTTCACAGGCATATCTGAGATTTTTCCAGGGCTTGTAAATTGGCTGAGTTATCACAAGAACATCAAAAGGCACAGTCAAATAGCCACAAATGCCAAGTTTCAAGTCACTGCTCTCATGCTAAGGAATATTTTTTTCTAAACACATGGAGTCATGATTTTTTTTCCAATACCTGGTCTTAACATACAAGCACAGTTTCTTAATCTCATCTGTGGGAACTATCCCCTTCGAACAGTTTAAATTAGGAGCATACAGGCATGAAAACAGGAGCCTGCAATGCAAAATGATGAGTGTCACTACCTGCACAACTGCAATTCATGAGAGGCTTAACACAAAAAATGTATACAAAGCTTTTAATTACTTACTCCTGAACTGAGAAATAAGGACACAACACATGAGGAAAAAGTATTCTTACCGTACAACATCAAAACTTTGAACTGAATCATTCCAAAAATACTTCACACTGTGATGCGTGAAATAACGGATCTGTAAGGGCAACAAAACATAGATGTTAAACTGATACCACTTAACAGCTCTTTTCTGACTGACTTTATTCTGAGAGGTGACAGAAAGTGAATTTAGAAAAGCGTCACTGAAAAATGAATACTTTTCTTTCAACATAATCTTTCAAGCTTTCCACAATTTCCAGTAACAGGTTATTGAGGAGATTTCTGTTCCACCCAAAGAATGAGTTAGCCTTTCAAACAAAAGCAATAGCTTGCATGTGCTGTGCTGTACGTGTTTATTCTCAATAGCACTTGAGCTACTTGAGAATTAGCCAGCATAGTATTGCAAATTTACTTACAGGCAAATATTTTTTCAAATCATTTTTATTCTCTTCTGCAGCAGATTCAGAGAAATGAACAGCATGGCCATTTGAAACCTTGTGCACGATAGGCTGAGGATTCTGTAAAGGATTGGCTCCCAAGGAAGGCATAATGCGAACCTTTGCACAAAACCATATCTTGAATTCGTCCTTAAAAAGAGGGGGGAAAATGAGTTTGCTGAAAGAGCACTTAAACAGTGTTTTACTAGAACAGCTGTAGCAAAATCACAGATCATAGATTAGCAGAGCCCATACAGTATTATAGAACATATCTCCAAGTTAGTATCAGCTACCTTAAGAATAATTTTCTTTACACAATTCTAAAAGCATATTTTGGCACTTGGGTCAGCAGTTACAGCTTCAAAAAAATGTATCTTTGCTGAACAAAGGAGGGGAAACCATGTTTCAACTTATATGAGCAAGGTATTTGTTCTGTAACTGTTGATGACAACAGCATTCATGTATTTGATTCTTAAAACTGAAAGACAAGACTATCCACTATGCCCACTGCAAACAGCTGTCAGTCTTCCCACAGAGGCAGCAAAACTACACAGTCCCCAGGAGCACAGTTCTGCAGTGCTGTAACACAGTCATGTCTACACTGCAAGGCAAGGATTGGTGTATTGTGGCAAGCAGAAGGAACTGCAAATGGGGAGAGGCATATCCCCCTGCACACTCACAGTTGTTCTCAGCAGAACCACCTCACAGTCTTTAAGCGTCGTCCTTTTGCACGTTGCTTTCACACGCCACTGGGGCATCCAGTAGAGGAGGAGGAGCAGAAAGCCACCAGAACAGATCACTCCTAGAGTAACTAGCACCAACTTCCAGCGACACACATCATAGCCATAGATCTCCTGCAAGGAAGCAGAAACAAGTAATGATGACTCTCTTAATTACCGTGGCTCGGGATGCCGACATTAATTTTTCATAATGTGCAGTATTTAAAGCAAACGAAATTTCAAAGCCATTTCCTCTTTCTTCTTTTCTAGAGGAAGGAAAGATTTGAAACACTTAATACATGGTGGAAGCAAAAAGGAACATTGCTTTGCTTTGTCAGAAATATAAACATCAATAAAAGCCTGACAAAGGCAGATCATCCACACTGTAAAACATTTCAATGCAAGACTGTCTCCTCTCTGCACAGCTCCCTAAGGACTGAGGTTGCAACACAACCTGCCTTAACTCTCAGTGAACAATTCTGACCATGACATATCACAAGTCAGCTGAACATTTAAGAGCAAAAGCACTGTCAAATGCTGATTGTACAGCACAGCATTTGATTAGTTAGCATCCACCGTTATGAATTACTACAACAGGCTGAAATTTATACATTCTTAAAAAGGCCCTAAATATATCAAACATCACTTTTTAGTAGAGAATTTTGCTTATTTTGCCTGCCATTTAACAAGAAATGCTACTTTACAAACTCCAAGCCACACTCAAAGCTTCTGTAACTTGCACCAGTTAGAAAAATCCTTCTCCCATGAAAAAAACTCCAAACATTCAGTGTGCAAGCACCAACTTAACTTGATGACAGCCAGGAACAGAAAAAAATTTAGTGAATTACTGGTCACTGTGTTACATTCCTGAGTTTCACATTACATCATTAGATTATATTTCCTGCAGTAAAAGGGCAATGAAGTTTCCCATTGAGTCCCGCCCATTGTTCACATTGACATGAACTTCTTGGATTTTTTTTTTTTACTTTTCATTAAACAGTGTTAAAAATCGTTTAAGCTCCTTTCTTAAGAAAAGGCTTTTCAAATTTTGTTTTGCCACCTTCTTTGATGACAAAAAGCAGAAATAAGACTTATCTTCTCTTACCCCCAAAACATTCTTTAGCAATAAAATAGGAGAGTGAAGGACAGTGACAGAAGTTAATGGTTCTTTTTAGGACAAAATGAAATTATTTTCTAAAAAAACAAAATTAATTTTACTGATCAGACCATAAGCATCTCCTGTTCTAAGATACATCTGCTTACTTTCTGTATTGGAGGTGTCTGGTGAAGAACTTTTCCAAGCAGTGTGCACAAGGACAGAAGAACTTCATTTCACAGAAAACTATCATTTTTTGAAACAAAAATCCCTATATATACACCAAATGGACTAGAAAAACCCCTATGAACCCCAAGTGGGCTAGAAATTGAAAAATTAGCTGCTAGTACTTTCCTGTCAAAGCTTATGCTTTGAATTTAACCTGTTTTAAAATACAATAAAAAATCTCCAGGATTTGGAGGGAAGTAACCCCAATTAAACAAAGAACAACAAAATAACAGTAATAATAAAAAAATCAAAACACAACTCACTTTGTTTCCATTTTCATGAGTAAAAGTAGAAATGCTAAGCACCAAAATGTGTTATCTATTGGACTGACCTTAACAAAAGCCTTTCCTATTCCAAGACTAATTTCTTAATATTGCCAACGATAATCTTATAAAATTGATTTAAACTGTGACAATCCACTTCCTGATATAATATGCCCCCTTTAAACAGAAAAACCTGAAAATGTGTTTCTTCCATTGTATAAAAACAGATTAACAGAATTCATTACCATCTCATCTTCCTCTGCTTTATTGACATATTTCTTTTCTTCTTTCTCCATGTTTAATATGATATGGAACTTCTCAACTTGAGATATGGAAGACCTTCAACAAGACAAGAATAAAAACTGAAGCACCATTACTGATTTTACTCCTAAGTTTTAGGTCATTTCAAGTTAATTTCAGTAAGTGCATACATAAAACACAACACTGATAAAATATTAGTATTTATCTTTAATTTACACTGTTACTAGTTTCTAGAAGTAACTATACAAGGTGGTCTATAAAGCTTTATGACTGAATATCAGATGAATACAAGTGAAATACTGCAGAAACATCAGGCTTTAAAAGAGGGGTTACAAGCTTCTACCAGTTTAACTTGGCTACATTCTACACGCAGCAAGCAGTTTTTGGTACATTCTACAAGCTTCATGATGAAAATGTAGATTATTCCTGTAAAAAAACCCTTAAAAGTAGGTCAATATTACACATTTGTATCACTCTATACATAAGAGCTCAAATCAGATGCTTTCAGAAGTCAGGCTACCCTTCAAGAGGAAAGGCACAGTACCCTGAGATCTACACCTCTCATCTGAGCCGAAGAATAAATACATCTTTAAAAACATTTAGTCCCCAGTTCATAATTTCTAAATCAAGACATGCTTTTTGGTGAGCCGTTCCCTTTCTTCCCAACTCCTCTACTATTCAGTTTGCACCAAAATCTCTCACAGTTGCTAATCTTGAGAGGTGCTTTGAGGACAGATTACGATCACAATTTTCATGAATAAGAAAAGGCATGGAAAAAATATGGCACTGTCTATGAGATGAATGTAGTGCACACAGATCCCTACTCCAGAAGGGGAGAACTACAAAGGTTACAACATACTGTGAGGCTTATAAGAATTTTCCTCACCACATAAGCAAGTAAAATTAAAAGTACCAGGTCAAAAAGCCAAATTTTTGAAATTAAAACTGCATCTATCCTGCATTTGGGCACCCCTGTACATGTTAGTTGTATACAATTTATAATTAATGCATAGGAACAAACAACTAACACAATTAAAATCACTGAATAGCCAGTGCTCATCTGCCAAGACATAATTCATAACCCTATGATGCTTTGCACTGACATGTTACAGCCTTCAATTTTACTTACTGCACATTCATAAATCTCTTGGAAGACAGCACTTACTACCACAGCTTATAACCAGTCCTCAAGTATTAAGTCCCAGCACAAGCAGCTACTCTAATTGTCCTTTGTCAGGCTGTTATTGGTATTAGGTAGCACAGTAAGTACAATCACTATCAACTTCTCTGTCATTAATTCCCCAACATTTTCACAAACCGAATCACCAGACTCCAAGTCAGATCCTCTCAAAGCCAGACCCTGGATCCATGCACTTACATTCACCAGCAATGCCAGCCTCAAAGGGCCCCTCCTCCCATCTCCTGCAGCTTATCCACAGCATCACATCTGCATGTGTTTTCTGCAACCTACCATCTCCTTCCCAGTTAACCCAATAAATGAAGAAGGCGAAGTAAAGGTTTCTTTTGCTACACAAAAATTGCATCTCCTGAGAAATCTATTCCCACTGCTGAATAAGGTCCTAGTAGAAGAAACACACTCAAAGGAGAGAACTGCATCACAGCACAGAGCTGAGTCTCAGGTGAGAAGCAGCTCAGTACTTCATCAATTGAGTGCTTGATACAGCTGGCATTTTGTTCTGAATGTAAGGAATCTAACTTGGCAGCAACTGCCTCCTTTGATTGGAACATCAGCTCACACTTCCCTTGCCTTGTTAAGCTGAGAATTTTCTATTGCGATACTATAATTTTACTGCAGATTTATTTGGAAATTAAGCCATACAAGTCAATAAAGTTCTAAACCACGCTTATGTTTAAATTGCCACTTTTCTTAACTAAGGAGCTTTCTGCCCTGGGAAAGACATAGATAATACATAAAACCAGTTAAAATTTGTGCTAAACCTACACAGGACTGCTGAGAAAGCTCCTGAGGACAATCTTTGAATTAATCACATCAAACAACTTTATGTACCTCATACAAATCACATTTTCAATCAAGAAGTCATGCAGCTAGGAAAAGTTCTGTGTATTTACAGAATTATACTTCTAATAGAGTTCACAGCTCCAGGAAAGAATTATTAGGTTAATCATACTTGAACTAGTCTGCTCTTAAACAAACACACACTTTCCCACTATAATGTACAGTAACATCAAAAAGGGTGCCTGCAGGCAACTCTCCAACCTTGATGGACGTATCAAGCCGGAACTTGGTACAGGAAAGCACAAGGCAGAAAAATAAATGCAAATAGCTTCCAGATCAATGGATCTCAACTGAGATTTCCATATGGCCAATATGTCAGCACAGGGACATCATGGCAGTATGAGAGAGAAGTGCAATTGCCTTCATTTAGGGTTGTTCCACTGCTGGGAAGGAACATCAGGTTGTGGGTCTGAAGAAGGATGAAAGGAAATCTCAGCACTAGCAATAATTCCTGTGATTCAGTAAGCTCTTTGAACAGCTGGGTAGAATCAGACAGGGAATACATGAGGAGAATTAGGAGGCTATTTCTGACTCACATCATTAGCTCCATCTGCATTATTTTATACAGACTCATTTACTGAACAACCTTCAACTAACACACATTCTCAACATGGCACATACTGCTGGTAATTTTCCATATTAAACCCCAATTCAAATCTCTAAATTTAAAAAGCATTATAGGGATATTTTCTTTGTTAATGGGTCATGAAAATTATTCCTATTCTACAACAAAGAACTGCACTCTTCCCCCTATCATATCCCTTCTGGCATACCATCAGCCCAAGCATATCATCACGAGTTCAAAGGGGTAAGTTCTTTGGTTTGTCTCCCAGTGCCTTGCTGAAAGCTGGGGTTGAACAACACCACCTGGACTCCCCAGGGCTGCCTCCTTTGGTGACTTCAGGCTGCTGGGACAGACTGAAAAAATCTAACCAATTCAGAAGAGACTTTAGCAATCTGCATTTGAGCTTTATTTCCTTCCTTCTATCATATGATGGGGAATTAAACATTTCATTACTTTAAACCTTTAATGAGAGATTTAAATATAAAGCTTGGACTTTTCAGACCATGAGAGAGTATGACATTTTACTAGTACTCAAATTGAAGTGAGGTAGAAATCCACTTGCAATAAACAATATGAACATGGGAATATCCAAATATAATGTGCCTCTGATGCACATTACAAGCTGCCACTCAGCCTCTCTCTGGCCCTGGAGTGAATAGCCAGAGAAATCATCTTCCCCTTTTAACAAACTGAAAATAGCAACTTTTTAAAGAAAAACTTATAACCAATGGAAATGGTGAAAATTGCTACCACTCCACTGATAATTTTTACTTATTGAGTTGCTATTGTATTGCTAAGCATATTCTAGAGTCAGAGTAGTAGGAAGTATCAAAAAGGTCTGTAAAAGAAAGTGCTGTTTGCCACTGAGAGTAGGAGAACCAAATCATTTGCAACATTTTGTAACAATGTAGGTGTAAATTTAACAAATGGTCTAGAGATCAGCTGAACAGTGTCTGAACTGCAAGTCCTTCTAAGAGCATACATTTGAGTCACAAGCTTAAACAGTAAATCTGCAACTTTGCAAAACACAGTATATCAAAATTAAGTTGAACAGCATTTCCAATTTGTTACTGTCCTGACGAGTGTGCAGCTGCAAGCAGGATAGCACCTGCAGCTTCAGACTGAAGTTGATACTATTTTGGAGCGAAAATAAATCACAAATTGCATCACTGAAAAAATTACAGCAGTGTACAAAGCTTAAAACTATACACATCCCTCACAATGAAGAAAATGCTGCACTTTGTCTCAATTACTACAGCACTCCCTATTTGTTCATCTATCCTGACTAAACAATCAGGATACCAAGCAGTTGTACCAAAATATTTGTAAGTAAATATTTGTAGCAAAAGTATAAAAGGTGCAAGTGAAGTCATGGTGTATTTATTAAGGAAATTGTTCTAAAAGCACCAGGGTAAGTCTCCATCAGTACAACTGAAGAGTTCTGCAAGCCACTTTTGAAGGACTACTGGCTTACCTCAAGTCAATTTTTCAACAGCTGGCATAATTAGTAAAGTACTTCAGTGCAAATTTTACCCTTAGAGTTTGAGTTTTGGGGTGGGAAGCAAAGACAATCTTCCCTTTGTTGGCTTCAAAATTTGTCCCAATTCCACAATCCTTAAAAACTAAATAACACATACCTTGCTGCTATCCATTTTTTCTTCCAGTTTTTCAATATAAGTGGAAGTTTCACAGCCTCAAGAGAAAATTTTTAAAGTCTGGACAAATTACAGCTCCAAAAGAAGAAACTTTTGACATCTCCTGCAACCACTGCATAATTTGAACCCCAGACTTCTCAGATTAAAATGTAATTTTTAAAGCTGAAGTCTTTAATAAAATCCATGTATGGATAAACATAAAAAATTATCGAGTTATTACTTTTGCATATGCTCTGATCATCTGTCTGCTTAAAATATGTGAGTAAACTTATACATTTGTATCTTAAACACTCCCTACTTTATTCTTTTCAAATTTTTGTAAAAACTCCTGTGATAACTAATAGTTTCTCTTACCAACAAGCAGTCCAGCAGCTGTCCTCTGCACTTGCTTTTGTTACCATGAGTTAGCGAGGAGGCAGTTCTTAATAACGGAGACCCTATCTACAAGGGAAGTCCTGACAAATGAACTATTTTGTCTAAAATCTAAAAAAAGTCTCCAAGGGCTTTTCAAACTGTTATCAAAAGATTAACATATCAAAGAAAATTTGGCACTGCTTGGAATGCCTTTTTTTTTCCCTCTTCCCTCCAGTGTGGCCGAACAATTGCAAGACTGTGGCCGGGCTGGCGCAGAGGCTGCGCTTCCAGGCATCAGCAGCCCGGTCCAGCTCCTTCTATTCAAACAACAAATGCCTCCCCAGGAGCCTGCAGACACTTGCAGGGCTATGCACAAGCCCTGATACTATCTGCCCAGCTAAAAGCATCTATGCTTCTGACCAAACCCTTCCTTGTATTTACAGCGGTTGTGAGTGAAGACAACAACATTCATTTTGAGGAGCTAAAGGCAGTAGGTCAGAAATGCACACATTTCTCATTCTCAGCATTTTGCAGTTTATCACAGGGCATAATGAAGCAATCACACACACCAGAGATCAGACGACCTTTACTTACAGACTGAGTGCTACAAAGTTAAAAAAGTGAACTTTGTCACTATCTGAACATCACAGAAACAAGCTACTTTTCTGTACAAGGCTCAACCAGCTCTGCTTTAGCAAGAACACAAAAGGCAAACCAAGAGATGCAGCAAGGCAGACAGAAAAAGCAAGAGACACACAAGAGAGGCCAAACTTCAAATTCACTTCTGTCCAAAGATTAATACAAGTAAATCTTTCAGGGCACCCTACGTAATCACTCTCAATAAATAAATCAAACAAAGTAAACTAATACAGGAAGAAAATTAGGAACAAAAAAAAACCTGACTGACCTGTCTAGAAAACAATCAAACACGATTCCTATTCCTGATATCTGAGCTATTTTCCTAGCAAGTGACTTGCCTGGCTCCCCTGGGTCCAAACAGGCTACTAAAGGACTAAAACTCCTCTTTCAGAACTTATTTATAACAAGTACATCCTCCAGTAAGAGCCACCTTACACCTCTGTTGTTAAAAACTAAGTTTCTAAATAGCTCAATGTCATGAAAAGCCTTTCAGATTTCCAAATAAAAAACACCTTGAAAATCATCTTCAACTGTATCTAGACTAGCTGCCAAAACACAAGAAAGAAAATGGGGGTTTTTTGTAACTTGAAAGCCAAATATTATTTAGTCACTCGGAAATTCAAAATTTCTGCACTTCAGAGCCATACTTTCAACAACTTACCCCAAGAAGAAATCAGCCCTACAAGGGAACAGACCGTACAAAGGCAATATGTACCACTAGGGCTTGTTCTTGTCACAGTACCATGAGATTCCCACATAATGAGATCAGACACCAAACAGTCCATTTTTTCCAAACATTATAGTAAAAGTTTTTGGGATTCATGCAATGGGCCTAAAATGCGGGTAAAAGAATTACTACACATACACAAAACACCAGCTAACGCTCCATCTCTGCCATACCAGCAGTAGTGAAATTAAAACTGATGAAATACTCAAACTGAAAGAGCCATAACAGGCCAGGAAGAGAAATGAATATATCTGCTAAGGAAATATTCCATCTGAAAATACATCCAACTTCTTAGGAAAGATGAAAACTCAGCCTGGGCGATAGCTGACCATTAGCAGAAAAGGACGGCAGTTCATTTTTCTTGACACAAGGCTGAGAATCAGGAGTATCAGGGAAAAAAAAATTATAAAATACTTACAGGCACATTCTTCTCAAAACATATTTCATAATATGCTGCACATGCTAAAAATCAATCACCAAAAAAGCAGATTTGGACACAACATTTCCAGCTTGCATGGGATGGAATCAAAATTTCTGCCCACAGTGTCTTGGACATAAGTCCTGTATTTACTTTCCAGTCCTTCTCTTTTACCTAAGATATCTTACTTTAGCATCTATAAAAATAACGTATTGTTTCCTAAAATTTCTCCACTGGCAGCTTTTGAAACAGATGGGCAGAATCTGCAGCCACTGAGAATGAAAAGAGGACCATTTTAATACACTTGCAATTAAAAATCTTGAAATCTATTTAAATGGCTAGAAGAAAGTCCTGCTAAAATGCACCTTATGACATCTTGTCTATAGACCAACAGTCTATAAACAGGATTTATCATTAGTCTCTGTACCCCCTTAAAGGAAAGAGTCTCTAAGTTGCTCTTTTTGGATTCTCAGTCTCCAAGGAGCTTCTGTAAACAGGTATGCCTGCACTCCCTTTTTGCTTCTCTGATTCTGCTTCACTGTTGCAGGTATCCAGGACCACAGCCATGGTATGTGCCACATGGATTTTGCTGCACCCTGGACTTGGAAGAATCCATATGCCTGAGCTGCAGCACTATGCCAGGGACGCCTCACACCACCTGGCAAGCCTGATACCACGAGAGCCTCTTTGCCTGTCCCCAAAACATAAAACCCGTGTCACGCAAAGACCACCCTGAAGCCCAAACAGGTCCCTTTACAAGTGATACATGACTTACCCAAAGGCCTGGGGCTATCACACTTTAGTGACTGTAAAAACCAAAGGGTCATGACTTTTACTTCAATATGCATTACCATGAGCTTACACATGTAATGCACTTGTGAAGCTTTCAGTATTATTTGACCGTATCTGTATTTTTACAAGCATGTGGTTTACAAACACAAGAGATACTCTACTTGAGAGGCAGCCTCGCCCTAAGAAATGCACCTTACAAAAATGGGAGCTGGTGCAGTTTACAGCTCTCCAGTAACTTGCATCTGAACCCTTAAACACTAAGTTATCCACATAATGTACAACAGATGCTTGGGTAAGACATACAAACTGAACTATGGAAGATCAAAAATCTTCCAACTGCATTTTGAAAGGAGTTAAGGTTATAATTTGTACTACAAACAAAGCTTAACACTTTAGTCAACTAACCAAGCTCTAACAATGAGAATGACATAATAGTTTCATGAATACATGGAAATTTTACAAGTACACGAGCTAAATTTTAACAAAGCCCTCCACTCAATACCTATTTTATCACTTCCCATCTTAGGCTTTCTGTTATAATACAAGCTTTTGTTTCTGTGTTTAGGCTTAAGGAAGACCATTGTATCCAACAATCACCAAACCAAAATTGTATTTACATTTGTAGAGTGTATTCTTTGTAAAGTATACTTTTTGCAGGCTGTAATAGTAGTTGCAATGTTTATAGTAGAGTACAGGCTACACTAAGGAAAGATAATTCTACATCTAACAATAAACTCAGTATGTCAATTCATCATGATAACAAAATACTATAGCCAATACTACACTCAAAACTTACTTTCTAACCAGTCTTCAGATCCTTATTTTCAGACCACTTAGAAATTTGTTATTAATACAGCAGCAATGAAGAAGTTGAAGATATGTTGGAAGAGGATTTAGGAAAGCTGTTGGTCATCTCAAGGACAATTAGTCAAGCATTTCACCACCTAATCTTCCCAGCATCTCATTTATCTTACTTCAAGCGGCAGCTATTCACATCAATGAAAATTTTAAACTGAAAAACCAAGCACCAAAAATCACAATCACCCAAAGCTTGTTCCCACTCTCGGGCTCACAGAAACAGAGTGTTTACCCATTTCCTTTTGGATTTCTGGATCTCTTACCTAACTGCCACGAGGGAAAGACGACCTGCCCCACAGTCAGGGAATCCAACGAAGCATACATTTATTTTGGATGCTTATTAGTTCTTTTGTCTCTTGGAAGAGTATACCAGACACTTGGGTTAGAATTCACAGACTATGTTTTGCTTGTTCTCAGAAGAGAAAGTTAAACTGTTCCAAATACCTTGGCCAAGGCATGGCGCCATTACACCCAGCGTGAGCTCTCAATAGCTGAGCACTGAGGCTGTTTCCAGAGAAACGTTCCTTTCTCACATGAGGCGTGAACTTTACTCAGCCCTTCTATGTGATTAAATAACCAAGACTATTATGGTTAGATAATGGGGATGGCAAAGATGCCCCATCCCAGCACCAAGAGACCCGCAGCCCTTCCAGTGGAGAACTGGGAGTCTGAAGACCCAGATCCAGCAACAATGGGTCCTTTCAAGGAAGCATTTCCCCTTAGGGGCTGTGCCAAGAGCCCAACCTTTCCTGTGTGGCTGCCGCCTTATTGTGCAATGTAGAGTATCTGCTTCCTGGGATATATTTGCTTTTGTAGTATGGATGCTCAATAAAAGGAGGCAATGACTTTTTTTCCTCTTCCTCTTAAATTCTTGGAAAATATTTTTGAGGTTAACATAAGAACATTTGAATCAAATTTCTCTTCGTCTGCAAGGAGATCATCAAGCACAACTAGGCTAACCACAAGAGATGAACTCTCCTCTAAAGTTTAGACATTGAACTTTTGTTTCCTCAGAAGCACGTATAGTGGCATACAGCTATGACTATAGAAGTCAAACTCATTGTAGGCAAGGAATTTGCTTCCACATCTTCCTTTCCCATCCTAACTATGACTTAGTACCTTTCACTGCTTTCAGCCAAGCATTCTCAGACAAAGCAGCAGTATTTCTTCAGTTTCCTGAAGTCAAAATGTTCAGCTATGTAACTACTAGAAGTACACAACACGAGAATATATTCCAGAATAACAGATATAGCATCAAATTGCACTAATTTCTAAAAATGCATTTTGTCAGAAAAATCTATATATTAAACCAGGGGTTTCTAATGTTTACTGAAAGCACTCTTTTTAATAACAGTCATAATAAATTGACACAAAGTCTGAAGTATGTGGCACATTCACTTAAATCAGATCAGAAACACTTCAAGAAAAAAGCTCTTGTGTGCAAACAACTTGCCAATCAATAGAAATACTGTGCATGACAGAAACTGTTAAAACTCTAAATATCATATAACAACACTAAATATTGATTTCAAAAGACTGTATAAAATAATTAAATTCTATTTAAGATGCCACATATCACAATTTGTTTTGCTCTCAAATTACAGTAACTGAAATAATTAACAGAAAGATCTGCAAACAAGTTCCATTCCAAGACTGAACTGCTGTACAGGACAATTTTTTATGCACAGGAATTTATAGGACATGACAGCTTAGCTCCTGAAAATTATTAATTTACCCTTAGAACTACCATATGAGGCAAGATGAAAAGCTCAAGGGGGAAAAGTTGCACTCTGTTTCCATGAAAAGAAGTTTGACAAAGACAAGAAGAGAACAGACATACAGGACTGCAATATCTAACTCCATGCCTGTAATGTAAACCTTGGCCCACATCCATCTAGCTACTATGTCCCAGTTACTCAGAACAGTCCTACAAACCCAGAGGAGCTTCAGAGATTTAGTAAACAGTCGCATTTCAGAGAAGGATTTCTACAATACTTGAAATTAAATTAAATTAACTCCCCACATCCTACTACAACACATTTCATCATTGCCTTACACAGCTCCATTTAAATGACACTGTTCAGTGCTTCTGTGCCCCTTGGGAATGATTTCCATAGCATCAGCAGTGGGAGACATCTCCTGTATAATGCAAACAGACTGCAAAAATCTGACAAGGGATATCCCTTCAACTGCTGCAATCTTCTCAGTCCTAATGACCATCAGCAAAGGTCTTGAGTCTTGCTTCTCCCATAAGTAGTAGCTTTTGCTTATCAGTCTGGTTTTAGTTAACTTTTATCCTGCACGCTTACTTTAAAGGAGAAATTCTGTCCTAATATATCTTGTCTAGAGCAATATTTTTATCTCTGTTTGAAATACCTTTTTGAGAACTTTCTTTCTTTCCTAGCCTATAAGAAATTTTATAACAGCATTAAGAGATGTAACTGTATCCATCTTCTCTGCTGCGAGGAGGAAAGTTTCTTTAAAAGCAACACTGAAATGTTTCAAGCACACAAAGTGTATCAGGGGAATGCTTTTTCCTCAAGCATTGACCTCACTAACTGAAATATCACCACTGTCAAGCCAAATATTCAGAAGTAGCCTCTTCCCAGATAGCTCTAGTCCAGATGCTCGACCTAGCTTTCCCCCTTCAGCCTTGCTTTTTCATAAATGTTAGGTGAAAACAGAGGTCAGCTTCCTAAAGCAGCATCACTGAGGACGGCCACAATTTCACTTACATTAAATGCCCAAGTAGCTTTAACTCCATACCCTTTGTATCAGTGCCACGCAAGAACAGAAAGCTGGGCTGAAGGCTAATAGAGCAACAAAACAATGGGCAGAAAGGTCAGATCAAACGTACATTTCCCCTGCAGTCAAGGAGACAGCACAGTCACATAATGATGCTCCTCAGTGCACAATCTCCAGTCCCAGGAACTTGTAGTTCAAGAATTTCAAGAGCCAAATACCCTATCATCTTATTTATTACTAAGTGGATTTTTCCTGGGGTTTTAAAAATTATTTTGTGGCACATTTTAAGCTTGCCAACATCCTGCAAAGAGAACTCCTGAATTCACAGAGAAGGATTCATTTTGCCCTTATTTTGACCCTCAATCTATTAGCTTTATGAATGTGCACATCAGTTTCTCCTTGGCTACAGCATTCAGAAAAAAAAACCTGCCAAACAACTACTTAATCTAAGTAAAATAATCAAAAACATTTTTTGAAAAAGACTGAAGCTCTGAACATTACGTTATTTCTGTGGGACATTAGGAAAGGAATCAACCACCAGTTACTATGTTTTTACCATCTTTCAGGCTGACGTTATAGGTACCAAGCCCTTTTTCATGGCTGTACATACTACCACACTTCGAAAATTAAAGAACACTAACCTAGCTAAAATCGAAATTAATATCCAAAGAAAAAGGATGTCCTCTGATAGAGGGACACACAGATATAAAACACATTCTTCAGGAATCTAGCAAAGATAAGATAGGAGGACAGAGCAAAACACCATACAGATGATTCACCATAAAATAGTGCCCCACCATAAAATACTGCCCCACAGTTTACAAACTGAGTAAACTCAACTGTCTGGGTATAGCTCAATGTCTGCACTACCAGAAGTTAAAGTCTTCAAAAGAAGTGATCTTTACAAAAGGTGAACTACTTCCATTAAGCTAGGCTAACAAAAAGTATTTTCTGAGAGTGCACACCAAAATATTCTCAACCCAATACATTCTTCTGTTGACAGTACCTCATCAACCAGCACTACTGTCATGACTATAAGGTTACATGAGTTCTGCTACCACACCCATCAGTGTTACACACAAGTGTTATCAGACTTCAGCTACACAAACAATTCTGGCATTTAAGATACTGTTTCTTCACAGACATTTATGCCAGCACAGGATGACTGCAAGCAGGAAACTATACATTTGTTCCAAATGCAAGGTGCAGACTACACTAATTCAAAATACTTTGCCCTGAAACCAGAGCCAAAGATTTCTATGACCTGTTCCAACAATGGACTTATGTGGAACAGCATCCTCAGCAGCTACTATTTAACACACCAGATAGTCACTACCGAAATGACCACGGGCTAAGAACTGGGGTCACAAATACTACCAAGCATAGCAGTAGCAGCTTAAGGTATAAAAATTCTCCATAATACATGCTCAGAATGCAATTATGCCAACAGTCTCCCTACTGAAAAAAACTTCCTCACTCTGGGGAAGGGATTTTGCTGGATAATGGAAAGGGTAGCAGAAGGAAGAGCGCTATGAGGACTACTCCATTTGCACACTAAAGACTCTATCAGGCTGACAAGACCACAAGTTATTTTCCTTTGTGCTCTCGCCCTACAAAAGGCATGCACTTTATGTGGTGAAATTTGTGTGTTCCTACATTTTTGCCTGTTCATTACTAAAGTTATTTCTGCTGGAGAAGACAACTTCATAAAAAACCGCAAATTATATTGCTAACAAAAATAAAACTTATAGATGAACTAAGGAAAATCAAGAAGTTAGCACAAGTAGACTTTCAATCAACTTAGACTACACAACAATGGTTTTCCAAGTGCTTCAGTTCACTCAGATACATTACATCTGCCTCTGGTCCAGACACATGCCCTTCACCACAGGTTGATCTCACCCAAGCAGTAGAAAGCCATCACAGCAGTACAACTGTAATACAGCAGAAGCTCTGTTTCATCCATACACTGTTGGCATTTAAAGTCTGGCTGTCCAAACTGGACTCAACACCATTACTCCTTACCACAACACAAGTCTTCAACATTGCCAGTATTAAGGCTCAGTAGGTTGCCTCTAGCAATAAAACATGGCTATGATGCAGGAAAGTAATGTCAGGACTCTCTCTCAAAGCACTATTTAAGGTTTTGAGGTTCTCACCATATGGGCCAATGGAAGACAGGGTTAATCTAAAGAATGTATTTTGCAAGACTGCACATTTGACAGCCCTTTTACGTTTCTGTTTGAATTACCGGTTGGTCCGAAAAGAACTTTTTGCTGGCTTGTCAGATCTGGAGTACTGCTCTAGAGACAGAAGCACCACTTTCAGACAGCAGCACCTCAGCCAAAGACCACTCAAGCCAGTGGAACAACCCATTGAATTCACTGGGTTTTGGATCAAGCCTTCACAACTTAGTGACAGCAATAGATATATTAAAAACCCTGCATGACCCTAAGATAAAAATAGATCTCCTGTTTGAGAAACAGAGGTAAGAAAAATTATCCTTCTGCTCAGAGAAAAAGTCTCTAGCCAACAGTAACAAGACTTTTCAGGAAATGAACCTGTACCCAAAAGTTACACAGCTCAATAAAGATTATTATGCGGAAAAGGTAAAATCCGGCAGGTAATGCAACTAAACTGTACCATCTCCCCACTGGAGGCCAACCATTATCCTGTCACTGACCTTTCAGCTCCTGCTATCTACTGCTGCATTAAATGTAGCCTCAAGAAAATAAGCTCTTGCTATTGTTGATGTGAAACACCATAGCAGATCTTAAGGGCAGAGTTCATAAGGGTAACTGTACTTTTCTTCAGTGATTTGGAGACATGATAAGGCAGTGAAATACACAGGATTAACTGATGTGTTTTCACGCATTCCCGTTACATTACAAACCTGGAATAGAAGGATTAGCTGTATCCTTTGTTTTCCCATTGAGTCTACTGCAGACCCATCAAAAGCGATTGTAACAGTGCATAAAAACAATGATATATAAAATAGCATGGCTATACTTGCAGTTGAACCTTCCACTTTGCATTGGGATCATCCTCACTTAGGCTCCCTGTGGTGGTGAATATACCACAGTATGGGAACTGCAAAGAAATCCTCAAAGCCAAAGGTGGACCTTTGTAATGATGGATGAGAAACATAGGATTATAATCTGAATCTAAAGCAGTAATCTGAAAGCTACTAAAACTACAAAAATGAATGGAAATTCAGTGCTCTGCTAAGTTTAACTCACACAGACATTGCTAACATGTCGACCATGGAGGTTTAGAACATCCTGACAGCACAAGGAAACTCGCTCCGTTTGCAGGAGGCAGCATCCAAGAGAAGAAAGTAATCTGGAACACCATATGTTTCCAAACCAATACAACACCACAGTTCTAACCATTCAAGCCTGTGTAAGATCTACACTCACATGATACGACCAAGAAACTGGCAAAAAGAATCCTGTGTATTTCTCCCTCACTGGCTCAAACTTGACATCAACTGAAACTAGAATTTTATAAAATGAGATGAAAGGGACATTAATAGTAAGTTTAGTCTATTCTCCAACATAAACCATATACCATTCTTTCTGAACACACAATCTTGTTCTTCATGGCCACAAGCAAAGACTTCTTCAAGTACTACTTTAACTGTGAGAAACGTTAAAAACTTAATTGGTTTTTCTGTGATGAAACTTAATCCCACTTCAACCTGCCCATCATGGCCACTGAAAATAACATTTCCTTCTTACAAATCTTTTAAATACTTGAAATCTCTTACATTCCCCCTAAACTCCTCATCTCTTGCCAAAATAACTTGGATTTTCTTCCACATTTATGAAGTTGTTTCCTCGAACTCTGATCACTCACATTTCTCTACTTTGAACTCCTTCCAAGTGGTCCAAATTCTTCTTGAATCTTGGCACCCAAAACAGATGCTGTCTGCACAGACTGTACATCAACAGCAAATAAAGCCAATGGATTAAAACTTTACGTCTCTCATACAATACTCCTGTTTAAACATCCCAGTAAGATATTTGCCTTTTCTGCAAAACAGCATGACACTGACTCATGTTCAACTTGTGATCCAGTACACCCCCAGGTCCTTTTTCTAGCAGCTAACCAGTTATTCCTCACCCTGCATTTCCACAGCTGGCAATTCCTGCCTAAGTGCAGTACTCTGCATTTGTCCCTATTGAATGTCACGCTATTTTTCAGGTTATTTTGAACTCTCTTCATGTCCTCCAACACACAGTCTCTGAGAATTTAATAAGCACATTTAATCAGCCAGTTGACTAGTATTTTCATTAAAGGCAACCATACCCAGGACAGAATCTTTCAAGATAACTTCTCATTTTAACTGCGAATTGTTAATTAAAGTTCTCCAGGTAGGATCATCTACGCCCAGATCATGCCTCCATTTACTTATGAGGCCATTAAAATGAGGAAAACCTTTTTAAATTCAACAATTAATTCAGGAGACTAAACCTCCCCTGCTTCTGCTATAGCCACTGAGCCTTCTGCTCTGCCATAAAAACGTATCAAGACTTTGGACACAATTACTTTTCCCACAAATCAGTTCATGCTGCTGTATCTTCCAAGCACTTGAAAATAGAATGTTTGTTTATTAATCTCAACTGAAGGAAAAAATTAGACAAACTGAACTGTCAGACTGTTACTCATCTCCCTTGGCTCTTTTCCTTTGTAACTGTTTGAAGACTCATCCTTTGCCAGTCTTCTAGTACTTCTGAGTAGTTCTAGATAATATTTTTGAGCTGTTTTGAGAATTGTGCAGTGAAACTTATCAGGGCCAGTTGACACAGAAACATCTAGTAGAAGTGCACTGTAGTGTAAAATACTACCTTGTCACAAATATTCCTAAGAGTAAGCACCTGCATGAAACCATGTGAAAGAAAAAGAGGCACTAAAGCCCTTCAGATGTTCTGCACCTTCTGTAGACACATGCGCTCCCCACCAAATCAAGCGAGGCATTTCCCAATCTTACTACTACTACCAACATACTTTTACAGGTAGCTGACTTTTGTGTCTCTTGCTCCTTGCCATTCCATTTGCACTGCAGCCTTTGTGATATCTGCACCTACTAGTCTTTTACACATGCTCTTCACGATGTGACTCAATTTCACACTCTACATATATTTTCTTCTTGCATCCCAAGTCCGTTAAGCTGCTCTTACTACTGTTTCTCAAAAGCCTTCTCATTACACTGTTCTCCTATCCCTTAAAAGAATCAACAGTGATTTCACAGCCATTGCCATTTATCACCTTACATTTTGACATCTTCTAGCTAGAATAAAATCTGAAGGACCTGCCATTTTTGTTACTGCTAGTGCCCTCTAAACTGAAAATATCACTGTCATATAACTTTGCTAAAGGTCAGAAAAGAAAGAGTTGGGTATTTTGATTTTGAAGGATGATCTTTTAGTATTAAACGCCACATAAAAAATCTCAATCCAACTAAAAAAAGTAATCGACATGCTACCAGTTCTACTACCATATCCTCTTCCAAAGAACTGTTTTAAGATGAACAATGCAATGTCACAACTCTAACAGAGCAGAACCATTAAAAAAGGGCTAAATTCTTTCAAATGAAAAACACACAATGAAAAAATGAAAATACAGAATGAATGCAAATGCAGCTAATTCTGTTAGATTTGACAGGATGATGAATGTGATTGACACTGCACCACCCCAGAGCAATCAGCAAAATTCCATGGCCAGGGAGACCCCTTCGGAATCCCAACCCATGCAAAGCACTCCATGAAGACAGTGCAGAAATTATATATTTTAGAAAAGGAGCAGCAAGACACAGAACTTCAGCTTTTTGTGCAGATCACGTCCATAACTTCTGAAGAGAAACTGTGAATCACCCATCCTTTTTTATTTAAGCCTGCTTTTCAGCTACAAAAATTAAAGCTTACAGTCTTATTTCAATCAGGAATAAAGGTGTCAGACTTAGAGCAGTAATACAGCTACAGTTTACTACAAAATGAACTTCTATTCTCCGGTGTGCAGATTATTTAACAAAGGAAGCAGCTTTTTTATGAATGAAAACTATTTTTAGCACATTGTGTAACAGTGAAAGGGAAACATTTTAGCATTAGTGTTATTTAAAACATTTTTTTGTTATGAAATTAGCATTTTTGAACTAAGATTTCTCTTGTATGAACTTTCTCATGCTAATCATAACCAGATTCAAGCACTAGACAGAATGTTGGGAGTTTTTTTGCCACTGAAAGTCCACAAAAACTACTTATCTGCACAACAACATGACTCCAGACCCAAAGCAGGTTTGACCATAGTAGATGCCATGCTGTGGAGACCAGTAATCCCTGCTCAAAAATACCTGCACTTAAATAGAAGCTCTGTTCTCCAAGGTAATTCTTGCAGACACTCAAAAGATGAGCCTGAACACAAATGGCAGAATCACTTATTTTCAAATTACATTTATAAGATTTGGGCACTAACTAAATTAAATCTGAGGAAACCCTTTGTTTCTAATTTCCAAAACTCAAGAGTTTTAGAAGATTTAACTAAAGGACTTTGTTTCACAAGGCAATAAAGGAATGAAACATCTTCTCTCCATGCCAGCTACCATCAGGTTCTGTCCTGGGGTGACTTTATGATGCCTGTCTACCACACAGACATCAAATAAGGAAGGTGTTACAACCATGCTCCCTGGTCTGCAGTTAAAGATGCTTGAGCACAGCACTGAACAGAGACATTTATCACAACAGAAGTAAGAAGTTCTACAACAGATCTTGGACAAGCTAAGTCAAAGTAATCCCCTACTGCACATTTCTGCTGTTTACAGAAATAAAGCAAATGCTATCTGAAGGTTTCCAGAAAAAGGAACAATTGTGCAATGGTCAAAATGCTTGATGAAAACCTGACCTTTCCATGTCAGTTCCCAGTTCTACTACTGATTTCCTCTATGACCTGGACACTCCATTTGGACCTGGGTTTAACAATATAAAGTTATTTTACTTCCACAGAATAAATGGAATTTGTCTTCAAGCCACAGAAAATCAATTTCTTGTTGGCTGTTTTATACTCCACACAGAAAACAGCAGGATAGTATCTCCTCAAGGCAAAGGAGAAAAAATAATCTGAGAGTTCCATGTCAATATAGAAATTCATTTTCTTTTAAAAATAATTTATTAGGAACACAGAAAAATAGCTTGTCTGATGCACTATGCCTATCGCATGGCACAGTAGCAGAACAGGACTGAATCACAAAGTTTCTCAATCACTCAGACATCATGATGCAACTTCCCTTCCTGCTAGGCAGCCCCCACGCTCCCTTGCAGGCACTGTGAACTTCCTGACCAGGCAGCTGGGACCTTTCACCCCTCTCCAGGTTAGAGATGAATTAGTGCCCACCAATGCCAAGAGGTCCTCCACAGACTAGAAAAAAATTAAAAAGAAACACAGGAACAGATGCCTGATCCTAGAAGACAACTAACAAAAAATTTAAGGAGGGAGATCAAAACAAGCTCAAAGTCTAGACAGCACTACAGGAAGACACCAAGCAGAGCTTGGAACAGCCCCACTGCTCCTGGAGGTATTTGGGAAGACAGCAGCTGCTGTCCAGCAGCTCTGCTGGAGTCTGCAGACCCCTTTCACTGCTTACACCTCTTTGTGTCACAGACAGTCAGCCTTGGGTAAAACCAAAGTTAGCAAACAGATCTTGCTTACTCTTTTTCTGAAGCACTTTAAAAACTGACAGCCTTGCAGCACATTAGTTTTTCATAGCTGACCTAGGGGCTCACACTGGAACACTTGATGTAGCCAGAAGCCAGTGACTACACCAACAACAGATGACACTTTTGTTTCAGTAAGTCATGTTAATAATAGGCTTCTTAGAAGTCAGCAGGGTTAGATCAGTACCAATAAATTTTCAAGTCAATTGTACAATCCAAAATTCACACAGCATATTTTCTTTAAACTTTGTGAAACTGTACTTGTAATTAGCGAACAAGAAAAAGCAGCTAACAAAAGCAGCAGTACGTAGCCATCAGTGTCATGCCAAATACCAAGACAAACATTTTCTCAGTATATGTGCAATAAAGACACACTGCTGTCACTCATGACACTGATCCAGGGACATGAAGTTTATGAGGACCACACTTACACCATAGAGTAAATTTAAATAATGCCAAAAAAGCTGTTTCTCACAAGATCAAGAAAAATCAATATTCCACAGGATGTAACAGTGTCTCACAAAATTTTAAGAAAGCGTAGAAGTAGAAATTCTCTCAAACATGATGGAACTGATGGCTGAAAAATATTGCTGACCTGTCTGAAGAACCAGTGCGTGGACAAATCGCATACATACAACAGCTGAGACACCTA